>CM043020.1:34251480-34362407 GCA_023690525.1 Holotrichia oblita
ATTATGAACATTATAATACTTAGTTTAAACTAAAATCACTATTATTTCCTTATCACATCGCTTAAATTTTGGGTGCTTTCTCTAAATTCTTGTAATCAATGTTGGGAGAGTAAAACTAAAACAAAGCAATTATAATGTTAATATTCATTGCTTGCACATAAGTATACCTTGTATTGTTTTTCTCTGTACTCTTCGTTAGAAATTTGATCCGGTCTTCTGTTCCACGCAACATCAGGATTTCTAAAAGCTAAACGTGCTGTGTAACCGACTGCCATTACACAACCAATTCCCACGCATACGTAGAGTGGAATTAACTGTAAATAAAACAAAACAGTATATAATGAATTATTTTCTTATTTTGTTTGCGCTATTAATATTAAAGAACTAGGGTTAAGATAAAGTCTAATGATTCTTGCAAGTGACAACTTACAGCCTTATGCTTTTTCAACGAAGACATACTCATTCCCTGCATGATGGATAATTACTTTTTACGTTGGCTACAAAGATAAATGGAATAAACTTCAATAAGTTTCCAACAGTATAAATATTCTCCAAGGCGTTTAGCTGAAAGTTGGGAAGTTAACTACGAGTGAGATATCACGAATGTAGATGCTGTTTGTGCTAATCAATACGAGAGAGATGGCTATAAGTATTAATGCGTAAATCATTTCGTTATGTAACTTATTTCTAAAAAATCGTCTAGAAATGTTAATGTACATACTAAAATGTAAATATTTTATTATAGTATTTAATTAAAATATACATCCTTTCAGTGTAGTAACAAAATTAATTTAGATTTCAAATATAAATGGTAACTTCATTGACTCTATTTCCGGTTTAATGCCAAAATACACAACATTTAAAATTTCATACAATTGAATTAAATGTTATTAAAACAATCTTTAATTTTACTCATTTAGCGATTTCTGATGTTTGTATTAAATTTCAGCACATAAAAAATCAATATTGCGTAAAATAATGAAATGGCTTATTTTTATTCATTATTTCACTTAGAAATTAATAAACACTATTTGTAATTGAGCCACTTGAACTATGCGCGCGTTATACATATATAGAAATATCTTCAGTTAAAGGTATAAAATGTGTTTTAATTCAATTTAGGTCAGACAGACACAAGATTTTTCCAAAGTACCAATAAGTATTCAACAGAAACCAATAATTGAAGAATGTTGTAAGGAAGCACTCTGCTATGATTGGTAAAAATTTAAATTTCAAATAATCACAGCATACTGGTGGGTAAGAGCTCTCAACAATTTCCGGAATGGAGTCCATGATAGCTTCCAATCGTCTGAACAACACATACAACTCAATAATAATCCTGATAAGCGGCAAACTTATTTAACAATAATAATCCTTTATTTGGGCGCCTATTTCTGGCTATTAGGTACGAGCTTCTTAAAACAGACATAATTGGCGCCCGTTGATGTGTAGGTATATTGTGACTTTTAATCCGGTTCGATTTAACTGGTTACAGATTTGTACTGGAATCTACAAATAAGTATCAAACAATTTCTATAAACTATGTATGGACTTCGGTTGGAATCTAAAAGTTGGTTAGTCTTCCAGCTCAGCAGAATTGTATTCTTCTGGGTTGGATCAAAGGTTTCATAGTCTGTTGCAGTTCGGTTTGGTCCTTCAATTCACCAATTCATTCGACATCGTAGCGGTCATGCGGTTTGACAGTAATTATATTTTATACGGACCAAGAAATTTACTTGTAAATTTAATCACATTGGCAAAAACTAGGTTGTCACTAATTCTCCTAATTTATACTCTCGTGTTTTTTTTTCGTTCTTTGTTTAAGTATCGGCGGTTTTTTTTTGAATTTTCAAAATTGTGTCTTGGGCTGTCTGTCATAGATCGCTGCAGAAATATATTCTTTTTCAGATACTTTTAATATCTGCATTATTACGTAGTATATGCTTTGCCAACACCCATTAATGACATATAAACGCAAATAAAATAATTATTGTATTTCTTCTTATCCCTACTTAACTGAATTTAATAATATGCTACAACTCAATTTTAGAACCATAAGAAAAATTATTTATCAAAGCAAATAGACAGGAATCTATGTTCATCTTAAGTTTGTTTCGTTAAAAACACTGATTTTATTCTAGAATTAATAACAAAACACACAGTCGACAAATAATAATTTATTTCATTTAATTTAGTCAAACTGAAAACAAATTAATATACAGAGAAAACTTTTAGTTATTGGATGGTTCTGAAGGATATTTTCTGCACCATCATGCGAACATTCATTCTCTAAAGTATATGTAATAGACTTTTATATCTTGCCCCCATACATATTCTTACTCATGTAATTTCTTAATTACCTAAATAAGTAGGTACTTAGAAATATAGTGAAATTGTATGCGATAGCGATTTAACTATACAGCTATGGGCCAATTGTTATGTGCACCCTAAAATATATATATATAACATTGGCCGCAACTGTATGTTAAGATCGCATTAAGAAATTATCGGTTTAGAATTTATAAATGATATCTTGCATATGAAACTGGATTAATAGAAAAATATATTGTATATACATATAAATAGTAATTTACATACCTACAGTTGACCATACTATTACTGCTTTGCATTCGGGTACTGCAATAAAGCATACTTTTATCGGGTTTTATGGCAGTTTGAGTCGATTCTAAATCAACCGAGTGTACCTATAAGGCAACAAGAGGCTTAAGGATATGTCGAAATCTAGTAGGTAAAACGGCTGAGGTTAACGTTGATAACCTGGTTCCAGAAGATCACACAAGTCACAAACCAAAAATGCCAAACTAGCCAAAACTGACAAACTGAAGCGGTTAGCATGCGTTTGCATCACCGAAGCTATCATATATAAACAATCGTCCTGGGCATCCTAGGACCTCACATCCATGGCCATATTGAAGGATTGGCCCTTGCGGCAATGCAGACTAACCAGGGCGAGGACGTCAGGGGTCTGGATTCCGTACCAGAGAGTTTGAACATCTCGAGCGGGACTCTTCCCACTTCTAAGTCTACCGAATGATGAAATGTTAGAAATGTAGCTAAAAATATCTTCCTTTCGAAGCGAAGTAATAAGAATAGAGGGAGAATGGTCCACTCACTCCCCTAAAGACGAACAGAATTAAATGGTATGGTAATGTGGACGGTACCAAAATAACAAAGAAACAGCTGTGGGGTATTCGACCAGGAATAAAATACTCAGTGCCAATGGAACTGAGCCTATTAGAAGAACTAGCTCAGCGTCTTTCCAAGCGGAGAGCAATGCAATTGGAAAACTTGGACAAAAAACTTGGAAGAAAGCATTTAACTTTCTCCGATAGTCAAGAAGCCATAATGGCGCTGAGTTCTAATACCATCAGCTCAAAATTAGTCTGGGAGTGTCTTGGCAGACTAAACAACGTGGGCAAGAAAACAGAGTTGTACTATGTGGGTGCTGACACACTGGAATCAGCAGCCACAAAGAAGCTATTAGCAAAGAAAGACATAACTTCGATTGTGGAACCGTGGTCGTTTTGTGGTACAGGGATGAGCACCTACAAAAAGAACTCAGAGATAGTGAGGCGAGGCTCAGAGCATCCCGCTGGGATCGCAGTGTAATATCGCCCTCAATTAAATCTAATTTAATTTAAGGATAAGCCACACAAATTTCGTAAATGCATCAACTATTACTAGTAGGTACTTACAAATACGTTTCTATCTTGCTCTCCTGGTTCGGTATCCAGAATTCTTGATTAAGTATCTCGTCGGCTTTTCGAACTGCATAGTGACCATTGTCTTCACATACTCTTCGTATGACTTCAGATTGTAGCTTATTTGTTGTTGGGCTATCATATTTATTACCTTTAACACATTTGTAGATAATCCCATGCTTTTTGACGTCTTGCGATGATTATTCCCCTAATAAATTCAAATTGGTTTTAATGTGTTCTATCATCTTTGACATTTTTCATGTTTTTGAAAAATTTAAAATTTATAGTGACCATATAGCAGCGGTCCAATTTCCCACATCTCGTATGGGTAAGAGATTATATTTATGTAAGTACATATCTAGTATTCCTAAACTCTCTCCATTATTATTTGTTTTTCTATAACTCGACGCTTACTGCCGTCCATCGTAGTCATTCGTGTAAATCAACAAACAGTGCAAACTTAGAAGTATGAACGATAGGAAGCAAGGTAGTTTTAATTAAGACTTTGATATTTACTATTAGTAGTTAGCGCTTTACGAGGATGTATTGATATTTAGTTAGCGTAGACCGGTTCCGTAGATAAAGAAAATATTGCGTGATACCATAGCCAGAACCATAGAAAAATAAATATATTAGGAGTGTCAGATCCTCAGTATAATGCTTCACGTCAGGAACAAACCAAAGTTGCGCAATAAAATTGAAAAATGTCAACTGAAATTATAAAAAATCGAAAATTGGAGTATCAAGTGGCATTAAAGTACTTGTATTTACAGGGCTTAAGAGGTAAGTAGATTTACGAAGATATGCTTAATACCCTTGGTGATCAACGCCCTTCGTAAAAAATTGGATTGCAAGTTTCAAAAGGGTAAATTCTTCATAGAACATGAACACCGATCGGGAAGGCCAGTTTCTGTATCCGTCTACGAAAATATTGATGCAGTTCATGACATGATTTTGTCAGATTTTCGAATTGGGCTAAAGCGAATATTTGAGGCACTGAATGTTTTCATCCATCTTATAGTTTACGTCGATTTGGACATGAGAAAAATTTCTGCAAATGGATCCCCAAACAGTTAAATGTTGACCCAGAAGCGTGCGGAGGTGAAAGTATCACGTTCGATCTGTGCTCGATTTGAATTGGATGAAACATAAGTACATTTCACGACTTCGGGGGCCATAATCGATGGGAATGGAGATACTTTGGTTCTACAAAGCTTAAGTAGTTTATTGTTCAAAAATCTGCTAGAAAAGTTCTTACATTAGTTTTTCGGAATTGATATGAAGTAATCATGATTGATTTTCTACATAAGACTGGAACAATATCTAGGAATTATTATTCGACATTACGGAAAGTTGTACAAAGATGTTTTGTTTTTACAGGATAACGTCCCTGCACACAAATCGTCTTGCCATCCAAAGAATTCGTGATTTAGGGTTCGAATTACTCGATCTCTTCCCTTGTTCAACAAGTCTGGCTCCATCCGACTATTATCTCTTTCCTCAACCGAAAAAAAATTAAAAGCTTTCGTAATATTTTTTTTTTCCTGACGAAGAAGAGATGATAGAAGGTGTGGAGGCCTAGTTTGCAGAGCAAGATAAAAATTGTGTTTGGAAATTTTGTTTGCTTCTATAGTAGGCTAAGAATTTTCAATACCTCTTTGTATCCATCGAATATAGCTAGAAAAAGTTTATTATTATTTAAACTACTTGCACGCTTCCATTTCTGTTATAAATATTACTTATGTTGATTTCTTATTGCTGTCATGTAAATGAATGAATGGTAATTACATAGGTAACAATATGTTGTGTGCGGAGAGAGTTTGGGGCTCCTATATTTTACATATATTATATAAACTGGTTTGTTTATTGATTCTTAACGAAAAAATTGCAAAATAAGAAAATATAAATTGGTTAGACTTAACAATGATATGCTGTTTGTACAGTAATTTTGACGGGCTCAAATACATATTTCAACAGTCTATATGACATAATTTTTATAGCACAAATATTTAACTGCAAATTGGGCCTCCTCTAACGGAGGGTCGCCAGATACTTCGTATTTTGATATGTGTATGTACTATGACCGTACTTCTGTTGCTGGCATATAGCGTCGTTAACGTTTTATGTTTTTCTATAATTAAAATGATCTTGTTTACATATACATTTACAAACTTACGTGGTATACCTACAAGTTTTTTATACAAGTTTATTTAACTTTTTATTTATTAATCATATTTATATATATTTTAAGAAGCATGAGCTTTTATGAAATTGATCCCTACATTATTTAGATTTATTACAGTTTTTTTTAGATTCACATAATTTTTGGAACTAATAAATTTACTGCTAAATTTTGCATAGTGTCAAAATAGGCTTAAAAGTAAGTTTTATTATATCCTTGATAATGACAGCATTGCTGTTGAAACGCGTCGGTGTTTTAGTTAAAACTTGTTTGGTGTTTAGTGGGTTAAAGTGTATAGTGTTAAGAGCCGTTTTACACGGCCAAGAATTATAACGAAATTTATAGTCATAATTTTGCCGAAAATTTATAGCAAAGCTTCCGTTAAAATTATTGGTCGTGCAGGAATATTTTTTTTAGTGTGTTTTTTTGTACTAGTTTACACGGCCCACAAATTTCAAGAAAATTATTAAGAAAATTAGTGTCTTGCGCATGCGCATTATCAGATAATTGATGTATACAAAAGAAACATAACCTATATAAAAACAATATTTTAGACTTTCGAATTTACTTTGCATTTCTTGGATTATCACGTTTGGTTCAATGTCTTAGAATGTTTAAAATAGATTCTAAATACTAGGCTATAAAACGATGCGAAACAAAGTGAGTTTATCTATTTTGTTTGACTACTATTCCAAAATTAAATCTCGCGCACTTTCTTGAAAATATTATCGATAATATTCAACAAGTTCAATATTTTTATGACGAAAATTTTTTCGAAGTAAATTTCTCAATAAAATTACTATTTTACACGACAAATAATTTTAACGAAAGGTTTATGATAATTTTTCGGCAAAATTATCACTATAAATTTCGTTATAATTCTCTGCCGGGAAAACACTCTAAAAGGCTTAAAAAGTGACAATATATTTTACTTTAAACTAATGATTCCATGTTGCATCACGCTAAGTTGATTTTAATGTAGTCGCTAATGATGATATGTACACAGATTATTTATTATACATTGAAGGGTTACCTATTTCAAATAGGTACATACATAGGTACTTACTTCGAGCTAAAAACAATAATATTTATCTAGGAGCTAGAAGAAAATTCTAAGAAAAACGATATGTTCACCGAACCAAAGATATATTGACAATTTACTGAGTAAGTTATAATAGATTTACAATGTTAGATTAAATTTAATTATAAATTTTGGTATTGTTTTTAGCGCAATGTGGTACAATTTTGAATTTGATTAGCTGAATGAGACATACATATCTATATATTTTGCTCCTCCGTTACAACACGAGATTCCTGAAATGTTACTAATTTTTTGATGAAGTAAATAACATCCGATTTTTTTTACCTGTTTGACAAGATACGTTACAGTAAGTATTCTCTAAAACGTGCTTCTTTTTAGAGCGCCTAAGATTGTCACGCTAACTTGTTTTATATTGCTCTAACGGTTTCTCATATACTATGTTTCGAAATATTTAACTTCTGCTAATTTCACGGTCTGCATCATAAAGCACATGTTTTCTTCGTTTCGGCATATTGTACAATGCACACTTAATTTTTCTTATTCTCGTTATTTACGAACAATTACGGAATTGACGCATTATCTCCACATACATTTGTAGACTCACGTGGTATACAAGTCTTTTATACAAGTTTATTTAACTTCTTATTTATTTATTTCATTTATATGCTTGTTAAAAAGCAAATAGTGGCTAAAAACAGAAAAAGCATGCAAGATTTTGTATGAAATTTATCCCTAAATTATTTACATTCATTACAGTTTTTATTAAGTATACCTCTAGTATCTCTGGTGCTACCTCTACGATGTAATTATGAATAAGAACGTCTAACATTTAAAAAAATCAATATCACAAAAAATATACTGCCTGACTATTTTCTATTTAAATTTGAACTAAAGATTTGCTTATATGTCCATCAATTGTGCAAGATTACATCCTTTTATGGTCTCACCTATAAGCAAAGCCTTTTGGTGTTAGCAAAATCTTGAAAATTAATTACTTTTAAACTACATACTATTTCGATTTTGCTGCGTAAGTATGTCTAAGATTTGAATAAAGCTTGTTATATCATAAATATGAGTAGGTAAAGTCTTAATCAGTTCCACTAATAATTACCCTTACTAACACTATTACAATAATAATTAAATGGCAGTCCGCCTTTCCTTTTCTTTTGTGTAATTAAAAGCGTAGAGTGAGCGCCAAAAAAGCATTAAGTATAACATTAATTTAATCATCATTAACAAGTATAAGTTGATTGAACTTATATCATATTATAAAAATAACACCACCAAAATGTGAAATGTTTATTGAAGTCGGGAAAAGGTTGCACTGATATAAATAGACAAGCGATAGCTTACGGAGTCAGTGCAACTAAGCACCCACCACATTAAAAAAAATTGTTTATTTTGGTTATTCTATTATTATTGCTAATTCAGTAATATAGATTCATTAGTACTCAGATCAAGGAAATATATTTTCATAATGTTTTGCAAATGCTTCGGAAAATTTAAGTTATAATGGAAAATCTTTCTGGTTTAATATAATTCATTTTACACAATAAAAAATATTAAATATGAAGTGCAAAAAGGTATAAGTCAACTAAATTAATGACTGCAGATACATATATTGCTAACCTAAATTGATATAACGGTCAGCATCATTAATACCATTTTACACAGCACAGTAGAAAATTATACAGTGGGAAGTATCGTAATACATAAACGTCAATTTTCGATTTACTGGCTCGAGTATAATTTTAAATCTTTGCAAGCAGAGATAATATTTTAATATTTTTCATACAATTATATGTTCTAAATTAGATTGTTTGGTGCAAAAACATCCCATTTAGCGTTTTGTCCCGTACTTTTCTAAGGATCTCAACGTCAATATTTCTACAATCATGTCCTTCTTTTAAACGTAGGTCTTGAAGAGAATGAATTTCGATTTAATAACCTTAGCGTTTAAAGTGACAGCTAAGACATACGTTTTATAATTCATAGCTATCTAAGACTTTTAAATTTATATTGAGCAGAGAACTGAAAATTAATGTATAATAAATAAAAATTTTGTTTTATATTACTATGTTCATGTGAGTGAATACATTTGTATACAATTTGAGCCTGATATAAGACTCAGAGCCCTTTAAAAATGTGGGGGTCATTTAACCTCCCATTTCATTTTAAATTTTGCCTGCCCCTGTCGTCAATCTTTGAAACTAAATAGAAATTTAACTTCAAGAATGTCGTATATAATATTTCATATTCATGGCCCAAAATTGGAACCTATCTATTAAACCGATCATAAGTTAGCAAGGGGAAAGATACATTAGAACCGGGCACAGTAGATTAAACGTTATGAAGCAGAGTAGTTCCAAATCCCAAAGCACTGGTTAAAATTTGAAAATAAAGTATTTTTATGGGACTTTTAATGAAGAAAAGGGTGCAGTTTCTATTTGGCCCTGAAAATCTTTTCCATTTGCATTTCGCAATATTTTTCTTCTCTAGAAACTAAGTACTATTTAAATATGTTATTCAAAATTACTATTAACAACATATAAAATAGTAAATTAATAATGAAAGTAGTACTTATGCTTTTTATTGGAAACATTTTAAAGGTAATGGTAAAAAGTAATAAGTAAGTTTTTAAAAAATAATTTAAAATCCAGCCGAAAAAAACTGAAAAAAATGTCAAGAAATCTAATACAACTTTAAATAACTAAAAATATAGAAAAGCCGAAGCTGGCCTTTTTTTCTTTAACTAATTAGTAATATTTGTTTGCAAAATTATGGAACAATGTACATACATATGTACATATATGGAAACCTAAAACAACTTGGAAATTTTTAATATTATTTTGCACATTATGGGACAAATCTAAAACAAGATATCCAATTTTAAATTTAGAAATAGGGACCTGTCCTAAAAATATTTTAGTTTGAATAATTTTTAATATTATTTTACAAAACTTTGGAACAAAATTAAACAACGTGGAACAACTTTAGAAATGTTAAGCGATTTGCCTAAAAAATGCGTTTTTTGTATAATTTGCAATATTTGTTTGCAAAAGTCTTGAATAATATAGAACAAACGTAAAACAACATATAATAACTATCAAAACTTGTAAAAAGAGGGCTAGCTAAAAGCACGCTTTTTGACTAATTTTCAATATTGCTTTGCAAAATTCTGGAATAATAAACAATAAACAAACCTGAAAGAACTTTCAAAGATTCAAATTTTGAAAATGAGTGCTGGCCTATGAAATGTTTTTATTCGACCCGTTTTTAATATAATTTTGTAAAATTTTGAAAGAGTAACTTTTTTGAATTCACATTTTTTTTTGTTTTTCTTCAAAACTTGATCCATAGTCAGTTATCACGAAAATCCCTACAAACGAATCTTAATCGAAATTAACATGTTTTTAGAATGAAACTAATAAATATAATAAAAATGAATTCAAATTTTATGTACCGTTGCATTAATTTAATTCAGATTCATTCAGATGAATCTTGAAAATGCAAAATAAAAATAAATTTTAAATATTCCTAGAGAAAAAATTAAAAAAATGAAAAATATGCTGCCTAACTTTAAATTTTGAATCTTAATGTATAAACAACATTTCGCAAACGCGATAATGCTCGAACTATCTCTGGTTATGTAAGTGGTATCAATATGCCAGCTCTAATGATAAATTAATATTTTAGCATCTTTGTGGATGGTTCATATTGGGACTATTGTTGAAAACATACTTAAGAACGGCAAGAGCGCTCCAAGGTGCTATGGAGTTGCTTATGTAATATGCATTTGTTATTATTGTGGTTATCGTGGTTATTATTGACTTAATTGTCATTAGTTAACGTATGAATGTTACGCTGGAGTTGAATTTGAATTGAAAATGGTTTTAACAACAGCAGAAAAAGTGTTTTTGATAGAACATTATTTTCGCTCATACGGAACTGGTCGCAATGATGGTCCAAGCTTACAACAGGTGGTAGTAAGATATCAACAACAGTTTAATAAAGCAGCCCCAAGTAAAAGTGTGATATTAGCTGTTGTTGAAAATTTGGTCGCACTGGTAGTGTATTGTGTCACGTAAAGGTTCTTCAGGTCGTCGACAAACAGTGTGTACCAACGAAAACACAGGACGTGTTTTTGATGAAGTTGTGCAGTCACCGCAAAGAAGCCTTGTAACAACTGCATGTAAACTCAACATTAGTGTAACATCTACACGTCGGATGCTCAAATCAATTGGTGATTATCCATACCGTATTCAAGTTGGACAACGACGGACAAACATGCAAGGAAAATTTACTGTGGTCGCATATTGAGCTTAATTTACGAGGATTCCAATTTCTTGAAAAACATATGGTTTTCAGACGAGAGTCACGTTCATCTTAGCGGCTATATTAATCGACAAACAACTCAATTCCTTGAATTTGAACGTCCTGATGTTATTGTAGAGAAACCACTCCACAGTGTCCGAGTTACAATTTGGTGCGCGGTTTCTGATCCTGGAATAATTGGTCCATATTTTCATTAAAGACGATAATCAGAATCCACTTACTGTAAACCAAGAACGTTACAGAGAGAATATTATCGTACTCTTTGTGAGAGATTTACAGAACTTTTTGCCGTGAACGAAATTTACGGATGCACGATGGTTTCAACAAGATGGTGCAACGAGCCACAGCTTCGCGCACTCTCAACTTACAACCGAATATCCTTGTCATTCACCGGATCTGACGCCACCTGATACATACAATTGGGACATGATGAAAGACAAAAATATTTCCCTAAGAAAATCCGCCGGAGAATATTGCAGAACTACGAGAAAGAATTCAAACATTTTTCAGGCAGTTACATCAACCACTTTTTATAAATATGTTCGGTGACTTACAAAATCGATATGAAGCTTGTTTGGTGTCGTAATGGTGAACATTTTGAACACTTAAATTACAAAGTTTAAAAAATATTTTTTTTTAATTTCGGTTTATTTTCGTGTTTATTTTGGCGGATACTGTATTTTGTATTTTTTAAAGTTACAATCTTGAAGAAATAAAGAATTATTATTAGATCCAAAAGGGGGGAAAGATATAGCAGCCGTAGAAATAAAACAATTCTTTATACAATCTAAGCTTTCGTAACTCTATTATTTACTTCTTCAGAGATTATCTAAAAGAACAAGCAACAAGTAGACAATTATCAAATCTAAAATTCTAGCGACTTACATCTGGATGGATGTAGGCAAATATAGAGTTACAAACTCGATTACACATCTCAGTTAGTCAGATCAACACCATTACTGTTAATTAGTAAATTATCAACCCAATCATAGTGTAAATCAAGGTAGAAATTAATCACACTTCTAATAAAAAATTCTTTAAAATTCCAATCTTTATCATTAATAAAATCCCGAATAAAGTCGCTAGAATTTTAGATTTGATAATTGTCTAGTTGTTTCTTGTTCTTTTAGATGATCTCTGAAGAAGTAAATAATAAATTTACGAAAGCTTAGATTGTAAAAAGGATTGTTTTATTTTTATGGCTGCCATCCTATTATCTTTTTCCCCTTTTTGGATCTTAACGTTGTACAGCTACTCAACTTCAGAATTATTATTATTCTGAATGAAAAAAATAGTAAATATAACTTTACTGTTATTAAAATATGAATCGGAGATATTTCAGCCGTATTGACTAACTGACTAACTTTCGCAACGATAATATCTATGGATCTAATTTGAATTTGGCAAAATAATATATGGTATTCAGTTGTTATGAAAAATAAAACTATACAAACAGTACTAAAATCCCAGACTTACTTGAACTTACTAAAATATACATTACGTAACATACAAAACCTGTTAATATACTCCCTCCTTTCATCAACATAATGTAAATTATCGATTCCCTTTTGTCTTTTTGTTATATATTTTGTACAACAGCATTCATGCTAGTGTGGGTTAGGTCTTTTGCTCTTTTATATTGAGGTACAACTAACTTTTTTCCAGATAAAAAGTTGTTCGTTGCTGTTTTATTTGCGCGACCTGTACTGTAAGTTTTTGCAGATAAAACTTACTAATGTTAGACATTAAATCGCTTCTTCAACAACGGACAGAAATGTTTAATGAAAGGAATTCATACTAAATTAATTATGAAGCACAGTTACACAGCTATGAAGAAATATATATATATTGTGGTGATATATTACTTTTAAATTAATAATTTACTAAATTTTATTAATCATTTGATAAAATTTTTCCCACAAATTGACAACTGATTAATGACTATAAAATGGCAATGGAATCATCATGCGTTACTGTATTATTATATATTTATTTGGTAAACAGGTTAACTGGCCGTAGTATACAAAAAATTGTTACAATTTGTTATTAAACTAAGTAATAGTAACGCTAAATAAATGCGTGGCGTGGACGTTTTCTAATTCGTCATCCGCCATTGAAGCAAACTGCAAACGATTAGTGTCATACTTTCGCATACTATGAGCAATTTTGTGTCTACGTTCTTATGCAGTCGTGTTAATTAAAATTTCAACTTCAACCGTAAGTATCTTCATACCAATTTAATTTTACCGCATGATATTTTATCAAAGACGCTATTGGAAAAATAAAATTAAAAGAACAGTTTCAGTGACAGCAGTAGGTACGTTGAATGATTTATTGAGATATCAGGTTGAACCACTCCACGGGGACTTGGTTTCTTAAATTATTTTACATATAAGCAAGTTTGATCGAAAATTAGAATAATTGGTACTGTTGATATCATATATATTGCACGTTTTTAATGCAAAACACTTATCAAAAGTTAGGTTAGTTTAATAGGTATGCGGCACACTTGTTAGATACCTGTCGTACGATTGTTCGTCATAGACTTTTCACAGACTTGTTATAAGTGTAGGATAGACTTTTCATTTGTCAAGTAGGAACTTTGTCATAAGTGTTTCACACATTTAACGTACACTGACCATCCTGGCCGACACGAGTATATGATAAACTTTACGCTGTACTGGGACAACCTTGCGCCAAATATTTCCCACATTATTTATTTTGCTGTCTGGGTACCAACTATTTTGAATCATGGAAGCTACCAGAAATGCATTTGAGATGAGGCAGATCTTAGATGTAGTTATCTAGACACCGTGCTGGCTCTATTTTAAAATGATAAATGTAGGAATCAACCATTAAGACTATTATTAAGATTATCAGCTGAACTTGAAAAGCTTCGTTGTCCGTCACGATGATGTTCTGTCCTTACCCCCCTTCCCTATCTACAAGCATCCTACAAGACTCTCTGTTTTGTTATTCCTTATTTACACAAGCAATACCTCCGGGGTCCGAGGTATTGAATCTGCCAAAGGCCCCCAAGTGAAGAATGAATCAAAATGCAAAAGGCATTGCAGTACGCTTATAAAGCTAATCAGACTTCCATCTAAAAACGTATTTGTGCATAAGCATCGTTTCCTCTGGAGCTCATCGATAATTTACCTGACATTAGGCAGTTGCTTCCCTATGTCGTTCTGCACGTTAATAGATCAATTTTCCGTAAAATGGATTTAGTGTTTACAACAAATTTCAGAAATAAAAAAATTACCGGGTGCGTTATTTCAAATAACATAAATGGTGCCTATGATTATTGTTTGGTTAAACTTCATCATTACACATATTAGGTATATTGCTGTTATTGCCAGCATTTAGCTGACCACAATATGTATAAACCACCTTCTACAGGCTAAACTGTAGGTTAATATCAGAGAAAATGTCTGTGATTTTTGTAATCACTAAACTACAAATATTTCATATATCACCAATGTGTTATAAGTTAATTAAAAAGAATTAATAACTCTGTAAATCATATTTTTAAGAGAATGAAACGCTCTTCATGTTCACTAAAGGTGGGTTTTCCAGTTACATAATTTTTATACAAGCAACCGGTAAATAATTGGTACCTGTTGCATACAAAGTATGTTATACTCACACAACTTAAAAAGTGCAAATTTAATTAAAATTTACTGGGAGATATTGCAGTTATAAAAGATAAAAAATTAATTTGTTTCTAGATCACAATACATATTGTATTCGATTTGAAACAATCTTCGTTCTTGTTTATACAACCTGATACATATATAGATGTAGCGTGGTACGTGAAGGTTTTTGGTCGATTGTCGCTGAAACAGGAGAAAGGTAGGAAAGAACTCTTACGCTTCTACAAACGACGTTGAAAGAACATGCCTTCGTCTTGGTATAGTTGTTAGTAAACGACACGAGAGCTGCTGTTGTGTCTCGTGGGTTAGTTGGAAGGCCAACGAGTTCCTGTAATCTCACCTGTTTTGATTTCTTTAGCCGTCAAGTAGTGTAATATCGTAGTGTAGCTATTAGAGTTGCCGCGAGCGGGAACACTACATATTTTCGGAACGACAGTACGAGATTCATAACTCGTGCCAGTGACACTTCCGGTATCCTTTTGGATAATGTTGAACGGGAAATTTCGGAGTTGGTATTGAATTTTTCGAGAAGTTTGGATTTATTATTTTGTATGCAAGGTAAGGCAGAAGAGTTTATTCTTATATAATACAGAACCTTGGCATTTTTTGATAAAAAATGCTTAGAAAAAGAAATGTTAATTTATGTTAATGAAATTGTGTATTAACTATAGAAATATATAAGCGTAGCATTTGTCAATAAAATACAACAAAATATATACATTATGGATACAAATTAGAAAGTAATTATTCAAGAATTGATAACAAACATGAAACCAGTATTTTTAGAATAGTGTGGAAATATTTTGGAGAAATGGCAACTTGTTGCTTCTTATTTAAAATATTCGATAAGATTTTTTAGATACCATGCTTAATGCTGAAATATGTTTACAAGAGTTGGTTTTCAGTAGTATGTTTTGTATTTAGAATTTCAATTCGAATGAGCTTTCCTTCGGTTAAGTTTGTGCCGTCAGCCGTCATATACATAGTATTGTCTAATTTAAAACGTGTCAAATTTAAATGGTTATGGAATTAGCTCGTTTAATGCTAATATTAACAATCTAATTGCGATCTGTGTAAGATAACTATAAATTCGTTGTAAATACTCTGATAATAATCTCTATTCATTTTTGTTTCCCACTCTTTTTAGAATAGCTAAATATATTTTAAACTTTCTATGTAAATTACTTATACTTAACTGCGTTGAGGATAACAGAATTTATGAATGTATTTGAATACTAATTATGTTGTACTGGAATAGAGCACAGTAACATGTTCATGTTTGATTCATATCGTGAATGAATTGATATTGGTTTTTGTAAGTAATTACTATTATAATTAATACTTACGTAAGATGCCAATAATCTCTATTTACATACATTTGACAGCAATTTATGTTTGGAAAATAAGAGAATGAAGATGATTTTAAGAATAAGTCCTAAATTCCAAGGTCAGAAACGAAAAAAGAATAATTTAACATGATTATACCAAACATTGTTGTATTAAATATTTTACAACCGCTAAGCGGCCTGAGTATTGCTGGTATTACCTTTATTTCCGTTAGATATCTTGATATTTAAATACAAATTTATTTTGATAGATTGTTTTGTTTAAATTTTTTAAATAAAAGTGTTATTTATAATGGCACAAAATAAGAACACATTTAAACACACATAAGAGTATGCAGTACCTAGTCGTAGATTATGAACTGTTATGCCATTAGTCTTGTAAACCTGACCCCTGTTCAAATTGTAAAGTAACCGTTAGTTTTTCTTTTGCTGTCCTTGATTTATAAAGAATTTTGGTATCTTCTAGACGCTAAATGTGCTATCTACTACCAAACATTTACTTAGCAGCGTCATTGCAGCTTACAAAAAATATAAAGCAATTTACTAGACTTTCAAACTTAATATTATTTTATATTAAGATTAAGATATGCCTGATTTTAAATATTATTTTAGCAAAACCTAAATTAAAGTGTTTTTTAAAGCGATTATAGCAATTTTTTTAAGAACTGCAAGGTGATAATATTGCGTAAGAATTGAGATTACTTAGGGATTATTTAGAGACGGTTTATTAGATTTCTGTTTAAGTTAGTAATTATAAAGTTTCTAGTAGATTATTCGCTCTTCCTTTTCTCCAACTTCGTGAAATCCATCATTAATCAAAATGCAAATGTTGATTACATTCCGAGTATTTATGTAACTATTTCTTCACGTGCCAATCATCTTTCAAATTCGCGGAGCAGTATGGGGATCTCGGTTATTATAAATTTGACAAAGTTATTCAAATTTTCCGCCTGAATAATAATCTAGCAAAAAATCGTTGATAGGTTCAAGACCTACTCAACTATACTCAATTTGTTCCACTGATGAAGGGAAACATAATAATTTATGACCTGGAATAAATTGATTTTTAATTAATTCCTGTTTTATTTGACCTACAAGCGGAAACATGTCTGGGATTAAAAGATACGTGTTTACAGGTATATAAGGATAAGTATACTAATTTAATTTTTACTAATATCTTATGTAGGCTTGAAAATCTTGAAAAATATAGAAGTAGTTTGAAAGGTAACTTTTTGACGCAAATATGCCTATATTATATCTATGAAATCACTAGAAGTTAAGCTATTTAAGGGGATAATACAGAAAATAGGTTTCTATTAAAGAAAATTAATTTGAAGATAGCTCAGCTTTTCCAGAAGGTTGAAATTAACAACTAAACATTTCCAGCATATTTAGCTCGGGGAAACGGGTGCTATTATATACGGTATAAGCAAGGACATTTGTCTGTGCAATCTAGCCTGTTCCTGGTTCGGCATATGGTTTCTGAAAATAGAGTTCTGCAACTGCAAGGAAAAATAAGCTGCTTTTTATAAAGTCATAGTCACTTGTGGATATTATTAAGCAAGTTTTTGCCATTAAAAAAAATGACAAGATACGGAAGACAAAATGTTTGGTATCAAGTTTTTGCGCAAATTCAATAATAATGTGGTTAGATAAGATCAAAGAAAATTTAAATATTTTTTCGTATATGTAGTAAGTGCAGCTCTAACAATAAGTTAAGCGCAAAAAACTGCAGTTCTTTCCTTACTTACCCAAATCTAAATTTATTGTAGTGTGTATATGATCCCCGTCCAAAAAAAGAGAAAATAAATCACAACAAATACTTGTTATACAGTCAACTTCAAATAACGTCATCACCTTCGCTTATCATACATCGTGTGCTCTTGTAAAACAGGTATCAGATACAAGCGCATGATTTTATTTGGGATGTGCCTCTTACTATTTACCTGTAGTAGAAGTTAAAGGTTTAATTTCAATGCATGACGTATACCTATTGTAATTCAATATTTTTTTATATATCTTATGACAAAGAATTCTCCAACGACACAATTTTATAACACTTGCATTTGATTAGTGAAAAGAAAACGCAATACCTGAACATTATGAATCATTCGCGTAAAGCAGAGACGCCGTCATCGAATTATAATAGTTTATTTGATATAATATAAATATTTTCAACATTTCAACACAGTATTAATAAGTACATTTGCAAACTAGCAGCTTAAAAATATTGTATCAACTATACTAAAAATGCCTTAAAAAGTGCAATAACAAATAATTTTCTGAATTCTTAGAAATAGATTTATATTTCTGCTCTTTAGCATTTGCAAAATGATTTATTACAGTCATCCCTGAACTTACATAAATTTGCAGTTAAATATGAAACTTTCTCCCACTAGAGAGTAAAATTGGAAGCCGCAAGACATTTTCTATTTGAAAAGACTTAATGCGCTGTGTTTGTTTATAAATTATATAAAATAATTTAAAATTTTATAGATATATTTGAATAAAACTTGTAATATCCCATTTATGAAAAGAAAAGCACATTGTATAAATAATTTACATCTTTTATTTAAGGAATTTATTAAGTGACATAAGTAAAATTTAAATTACGTAAAAGCTTATAGAACACATTACTTTCGTAACAGTACATGATTACAGTCTGTGTTCAAACGCGGCGCAATATTCTATGCAGTCTAATATTTTTTAAGATTCTCTGTACATATGTTGTACAGGTATGTACATACATATAGAACATCAAGTCAACAAACTTAACTGCAGTTATGCAATTCTTAATTTACCCAACTCAGTATTGATACTTTGAAAACATATTATTTTGAATTCTGGGTTAAAATATTGTGTTCTCGTTTGGGCCGCATTAGCAAAGTTTAATCGGGTGTTCATAGCACAGAAAACAATTGTCAGATGCCTATTACAGCAACCAACAAATGCGCCTTGTCGTCCACTGTTGCGACGTCTATGTGTTCTTACGTTGCCAAGTATGTATTTACTTGAACTGGGAGTTTGGGCGCATCGGAATCTACATACATAGCCTGATACGGAACTCTGTTTACTGTAGCAATATGACTAGTAGACGAGCTAATAGTTTGGCTATTTCACGTCATAGAGCTATATTTTTTGCTTCTAAATATTGAGCTAACAAATTGTCTTCTCTAAAGAATTATTTACTTAAACAATGTTTTTACTCGATCGAAGATTTTTTTTTAAATATAACTGCATCTGCGTCCTTGGCTTTTCCCTGATACAGTCAACAGTCAAAATTGTGATGTGCTGAATTATTTGTGTACGTTTTATTAGTGTAATATATTTATTAGCAAGTAAGTTTGGACTATGCCCATATCATTCGTACTTTGGTCAGTGGCAGTATATTATTATTATTAAAATACTTATAGGTGATGTACACATTTCTCCAAATATTTCCCTTCCTGATTTTGAAGATTTTTCATTAAAGAAAATGTGCGTTAATTGTTGTGTAATATTCTAGATTCTAGATCATTTTAATATCACTCATTTCAATAGCTCTACAATAATCTACCACAGATTACACTACATAACTGTGTTAATCGTTTTGTATACCAATCTATTGAAATTTCGAGAACATTAGATTTTTATGAAAATGTAGCCATGAAGACATTAAAAAAAAACGAAAACTTTACTACTCGGAAGATCCACATTTACAAGTTATTGTGACATATCGTGATTCCAATAAATTGATAGAATTTAATTGTTGCTACATGGCATTGCTGAATGTCACATAGAGTTAGTAGTTTATATTTTTTTCATAACTCGTTTAACTTACGTAGAACACCTGTCTATTCTACTAGAAAGTACATTACAGCCCCTACCAAATTTTGTAACGGATATCTATGTGTAAATGTAATTCTTAAACAGTTATTAATGACTAGCTTTTCTACTCGCTACTTGTAGTTTTTCATTTTCATCAAATTTATATGTTGTCACACGCATTGGTTATGTATAAATCAGTAAACTGTATTTGTCCACAATAAAAGTATTATTTTCCATACACATTTTTCCACTCTCCCAGGGGATTGAACAATAAAAAACGCCTAAAGACGTATTTAATTATTTGTATCAAACAGCATTAATACCAAATTTCAAGCGAGACAAATATTATTTCCCATATAAAATTTGTCATTTTTTTTTACAAAAATTTAGAAAATATGAGAGAAATTGTTTCAGTCATTTTGCCAAAGAGCATTAATACCAAGTTTCTAACAAATTTCACCATTAAAATATATTTTTTATATAATTTTTTCATACGCAAAATTTGCCTTTCACATCGTTACGGGTTGAATTAAAAAAAAAACGCAATGCACTAATTATGTTAATGAGCAGTAATACCAAGTTTTAAAAAAATTTGATCACAAAAACTTTTTTTCTATATAAACTTTGCCGCCTCCCTCTTCATACTAATGTAGTACCTAATTGAATTTTAAAAAACTTCAAAATAGAAACGTTGACGGCTTTTCGAGGGACCCAGTACCATAACCGACGAATAACCATCTTGAATTGGAAATTAGTATGCAGTCGCATTCACTAAGTTTAGTAATAATAATCACAATATAGCTTTCATATTTGCTGACAGAACCATTATATAATATGAAGATCTATCCAATTATACTGACATACAAAACTACATATAACTTATTCGCAAAATATGTGGGAAATTACTTCAGTGGCGATGAAAGTTTACCATAAACAAAAAGAAGGCGATTGACCTTTAATTTCTAAACAACATTCTCCCACGGTAGTTATAAAAGTGATAGAGACTTATAAAGAATGTGCATAAAATAATATACTTAGCTTTACTAGGTCTTACGAAGGTTTTTTTTTAAATTACTGTACCAAACGAATAAATTTATTTGGTACTGACATTTCGTTAGGTCGAATTTTATCTTGATAAAAAAATTAGCATTGGCAATGATTGTATGAAGTTTGATGAGATATTTGTAGTTAATAATTAACAAATTTAGATAAATCACCTAGTTCAAGCAATTCGTTCGATTTCCATTTACAGGTTTTAAATACACCGCGGTGTTTGACTGTTAAATTCTTGCGGTTATGGAAGTAGAATAAACTAAATTCATTAAACATAATTAGATATTATTACACTTACATAATATATACCTATATATCTGAAAGAGATACCTTATTCTAAATTATAAGACTAAAAATACAGCGGAATTATAAAGTACCGTAAAACCAGATTGCTTGCTCCATTTTTAAGTTTACTAAAATAAAAAATTAGATAATAGTTTTAAATGACAGGTTATAATCTTCTTGGAGAACGCACCGTCCGCAAGATGTATTAGAGCAAGACGAAATGTTTTTTTAACCACAATATGTACGGACTGTCATAAATGCGACAAGACAAAGAAATGGGAAAATCTTAAATTTTCCTCAATATTTTTTTTTTTTCTCGATATAAAAATTTACACATGATTCCAGTGCAACGGTTAATGTCAAAAATAGTAATAAAAATAATAAATTAAATTATAAGTAGTTTTTCATTTAAATATTTTCAGTCAGATAAATAAGACGACTTCTACGAAATTATTATGCTCGATCTAGGTGTTAGCCTGGAACGCCATAGAACATATTGTAACGTTTTCGGGGTTTAAATAAGTTCGCATGCGATATTTCGTAACAACAACGATTTATTTCTAATAATAATATCGTGGTAACAACTAACAAATTACTAACACTAAAAGATTATTTATGTCGATACACTATTTATTTGTACGTCAACGTTCAGTAATAGACTGTTTGTCGGTAAGTAAGTCATTGATTATCTGCCTCTTCTTGAAAGGTCCACTTCTTCCAGTTCCACTTCCTTCATGGATGTCTTTCTGGTGACGCTCGGGTTTCTTGGTCGTGTCTTCTCGGAGTCTTCTGGATGGATCTCCCTCGCTGTTTGTATCTGAAACTATAGAAACAAAGGTATTATTATGTGAATCATTACCGCGTCACATTTGACGGAGTGTCTCCGTCGTGGTGCAGTGCTTGGTGGGGCCCACTGATTTTTGCGCTATATCGCTCGGTTGCTGCTCGCAAGTGCCTTGTCGTCGAATCCTCGGTTAAGTTTCTTCAAGAACTCGTTCAGGTCCTGGACGTCTGCTAGTGTAAGTTCTCGGAGGACTACCAGCGAGGTGCGTCTAGGAAGTCGGAATACAAATCACAGAACGCGATTTTGCACTCGGACTAGTGGAAGGATGTGGGATGGAGCCGCCGTAGCCCAAGCGCTGACGTAGGTTAGGATCGGGCGGATGTGTGTCTTGTACAGCATCGCACCCGTTTTCGGACTGAGTTTGTGGTTACGTAGGATAGGATATAGCTGGTACAGTCGACCAATGACCCTGTTCCTAGCTCTACCTAGATGTTCGGGGAAAGTTAGCTTCCGGTCGAGGATCATTCCCAGGTATTCGATCTTCTTGCTCTAGTCGATCTCCGTCGGCGAGGGTTGACGTCTCCGACTGAACGCAATAGCTTGCGTTTTCCTCGGATTGCTGGTCAAACCGAATTCGCTAAAGAATCCCTCCATTCGATCCAGCTGCGCTTAGGCAAGCTAAGCTGCGATCTCGGGACTCTTCGAGGTAGCCACAGAGAAGCCAGGTTTGGCTTCTCTCGACGAAATCGCTCCATTTTCTGTATCGAAACGCTTCGATGTTTCCCTCGATCCATGAGCAGTGTTTACTGTTCAGGTCTCCCGATATGAACGCGTGATCGGCTGGTCCCGCGATTCTCCTTATATCGAGGGGTCTGATCGCTTGGCTAAGTGGATTGTAGCATGCTAAGAACAGCACCATGTTGTCAGCTCTCTTCATAGCAGTGGCGCTCGCCTCCAGACTATTGTCCGGTAGGCAGAACTCCGAATGCTTGACTGTTTGTCAGTGCAGCCTCGTTCCTCTTTTATATGTCCTGGTGTTTCCCGAAGATTCTATTCTAGAAGTTTTTAGAGTTTTTCTATACTTCTGTAGATTTGAATGTTTTCTCGAATGAGTCATAGGAGTACGGCCGTAACAATATCATCAAAATGGTGTTTGAACACTGTGTGTTACGGCTTACAGTAACAGTAGGTAACAAATATCCTAAAATAAAAGTCGGTTATAGTTATATTTATCAAAGCTGCATAACAAAATTTGACATCAAGCGAGAGCTATCGTCGCATCAAAATTAATTTTTGTAAATATTTTGTTTGAGGGCGCAGTTGTAATGTTCAAGTAGGGAACGTATGCCCTGTTGTTGATGACTGTTCTATGGCTTATACATAACATTCAATCTGAAATATATATTTATTTAAATAAACTAATATTTTGTACAGTATTTTCCGAGTTAAAAAAGTTAGTGTTGGTCTTTATCTCATTTTCACTAGCAACAAATACCGCTTACTGATACTTTGGTAATTCAAGTAATTCAAGTCAGATTTCACATTTTCTTTCATTTGTAAACCGTTATATTTCAAAAACACTTCTTTTTATGGCAACGCAAGTCATATTTAGTTTGCGTTTATGTTTTATTAAAATACTTAAACCACGCTTTTTATTAATTTGGAAACGAGTTAAATTGAGGCGACTACTAATTATAATTTATAGTTATTGCTAATTTATTCTTATTTCTATGTAGCGAAATGCAATGTTGAATACATTCTCCTTGAAAGTATTTTGTTTTTGATAAATTATGATATTGTTGTTGTATTATATGTCCTAGCTTAATTTTTGTCGCTTTTTAGATGATGTTGACAAGTTTTTATATAAATAGCTGGTACAAGGTTAAATAAAGAAAGGGTAAGTATACAGGTATGTCACGACGAGATTATATAAGAACGTAAATAAATATTGTCCCTAATTTGAGAATATACTATGTAATAACGGGTCGATGGCCGCAGTGGTTAGGCGGCTGACTATTGTTGTGAGAGGACGATAGGTGCCGGGGTTCAATTCTCTGGAGGGACGGTGACATTTTTTCAGAGAGTTTAATCGCGGATCGACTTGCCATTCGCTGTTGGGAGCAAAGTGATTAACAACGCGGCATCATAAAAGGCGATATGGTGCTGTCACAAAGCCATTTAAAACACAACTTACACACACTAAAACTACACCGCAAGAGTTGCAGTGATAGCCAGATAAGTAATACAGCTTACGGAGTCACTGCAACTAAGCACCCACCACACATAAAAAAAAAATAGAACCTGCTATTTCAAAATAATAAGATAGTGATATTTTCTGGACAGAAAGTTTGGATTTTGTTGAATACTTGATATTATTTTATAAAGTTTATAACACGGCATACAACAAAGTTTCCTAAATAATTACCTGAAATTTTAAATCTGTACGAATAAAAAAAATAAATAATTCAAAAAGGAATAGTTTTAGGTTTATTAGAAAAAATAGATCCAGATCAAAAAATCCTTTACCGAAAATGATTAGAGACGTCAACAACGTGTTTAAAACTTGTAATAACCTTGTTACCGCCGACGTTAGACGTAAGCTACATGTTTCCAATCCTGTTGTCCCTAAATTATATTGTTTACCTAAAATCCACAAACCTGGCAAGTCGGTAAGGCCAATTGTTTCGGCAATTGACGCACCGACTTATAAGGTTTCCAAATGGCTGACCAATGAATTTAATAATTTGCCAATACAGCAACCTAGTTTTGCAGTAAAAAATTCGTTAGAATTTATTAAAGAAATTCAAAATATTCAGTTGCTGGAGGGTGAAGTATTGATTTCATTTGATGTTAGTTCTCTCTTTCCTAGTGTACCGATTCCAGAAACCTTGACATACCTCGAGGACTTGTTGCTTCAAAACAATTTGAGTCAACAATGTGTCCAGGAATATATTCGCTTAACTGACATCTGTATGAAACAGAACATTTTTCAATTCAACGGGGGTTTTTATGAACAGCTGGAAGGAACGGCAATGGGTAACTCCTTGTCGCCCTTTTTGGCTAACCTTTTCATGAGCCGTTTTGAAAAGGACTTAGAATCTGAGAGCGAATACTTTCCTAGGGTTTGGTTGAGGTATGTGGATGATATTTTCGCTATATTTGACACTAAAAAATGTAATATTGACGATTTTCTCAATAGATTAAATAATCGGTTCGAAACCATAAAGTTCACTTGTGAAAGAGAAGAAAACGGTCAGCTTCCGTTTCTAGATACTTTAGTAATTAGAAATAACAATAGATTAGAGTTTGACGTGTATAGAAAGGAAACCAGTACACTTCGCTACATTCCTTCAGACTCCCATCATTGTGTTCAACACAAAATGGCAAGCCTGAATTTTTTGGTCCACAGACTTCTCACTTTTCCCTTGAACAAGGCGAGGTATGAGAAAGAGCTTAAAATTATAAAAGATGCGGCCAAGTGTAATGGTTTCCAGCCTCAGCATATCTATAAGTTAATTAGGAAGTTTAATTATAAGAAAACTGTTAAAGAATCTACGACTTTTCGAGAGGATGTTAAAGCTTCACCCGTTGTGACCCTCCCTTACGCTCCCTTTATCACTAAAGGTTTGAGTAAAATCTTCAAAGAGCTAGATCTCAGAATAGTTTACAGTTCTGGGACTAGTTTACGAAGTCTCATCGGTAACCCTAAAGATAAAATACAACCTCTAGAAAAGTCAGGTATTTACGAAATCAATTGTAAAGATTGTAATCAAAAATATATTGGGCAAACCAGGAGAGCAGTCTCAACTAGATTCAAAGAGCATATGGCTCATCTTAGATTTAATAGAATTGAGAAATCGAGCGTTGCCCAACACATTTTTGAAACAGATCACAACATCGATCATACGAATGTTAAATTAATTAGACAAATAAACAATTGTAAGTTTCTAAATGTTTTCGAAAGTTTAGAAATATATAAAAATAAGTCATGTGTAATGAATTGTGACAATGGCCCTATACCGTATTCGTCATTGTTTTCGTTAATCGGAAATTAATGATGCGTATCGGATTGACCGTGCATAACATTTAGGTTACCTGTTTTTGTAGATTTTATTTTAATTTAGTTTTATTATCGCCTTGATAATGACAGCATTGCTGTTGAAACGCGTCGGTGTTTTAGTTAAAACTTGTTTGGTGTTCAGTGGGTTAAAGTGTTTAGTGTTCTACTTCTGCACCAAGAGATCCAGTGAAGAACTTCGTAGATCCAGAATGATTATCTAATTTTTTAATCTTGATAATCCAAATGAATTATAAAAATTAGGTAATTCTGTTTGAAATAACAAACTTGATAAACATTTTCGGTACCGGAAGAAGCAGATAAAATTATTTTACATTAAAAGCACGTTGCACGAAATTAATACTTAGAAAACTTAAAATCCCAATTCTTGTTATTAGTACGTATGTTGCAAGATGTGCTTCCGGCCACAGAAGTTTGGCCAAAAGAGAAAATTGCAAAAAAATGAATCAAAAACTGTTTGAACAGCTCACTTCACCTGGCATGTTGAACTCTCGGTATCAATTTTCGTAACATTTTCACTAGAATATCATACCACCTATTGAACAACACATTACATATGAGTTCTTTGGAAGTACACTCTTCTAATTTATCTCACCACTCTATCGAGTCGCGGTTTTGGGCCGACAAAGTTACGATATTTAAAATATTAGCTTCCTCCTATTTGTCAAAATTATTATTACATCTCTGGGACGTATGTTTTTTATCATTCTTCTCCATAAACATAACATTCTGGCCTAGATTCTCTTTCTTCAACTTGAGGTTCAAGAGTTCAAAGGTAAATATTTCTAAATGTTATACTTCGCTGTCAATTAGATCTTTTATTTATTATTTTTCTATATAACGACAAATCGAATATTTTACTGGCATATTTATGTCTGCCTGTACGTTATTTTTCAATGGTAATGAACTGAGTTAACCTGAGTTAAAAGTTCACTTTCCAGCACCGTTCGGTTTCCGTCATAGTCTACGTGGTCTCTTGTTGTTGAGTTCCTTTGCCTGGCTAGTTCATCAGTTCCTTTTCTAGTCACGATTTCTTTGATAATCTCGGGTAAGTACATATTGGCAATTGTCTGATGCTGCAGTCTTAGTTGGCACAAGTACTGTCCAGTGTTAGAATACTGCCCAGCCTGTCGTACCCTCTCTGTGTAAAAACGTTTCATTTATTGCACAAGAGCAGAGTGTTTTTCGGATTATCTCGTACGGAGCAATACATGCACTTATCTGTGACGTCCATCTGAAAGGACTTTGTATAAGTTCTGAAGACTTTGTGCGCAGTCAGTGTTTGTGTGAAATGATAATCCGTGCACCGATGCTGGCAGTCCGTTTACTGGTCAATGTTTAGTATTAATCTCCTTTTCCACTATGCCTTTTCTTTTCCGGCTTCCCATCTGGGCTGCCATTACCTTAGCAAGGTTTCGTTGGCCTTTGTTTGATTTTCCCAAGTAAAAGCTAGAATTATGGATACTTGGATATACCTCTTTCTCGCAATTCACTTATAATCACACGCTTACTAACGGAATTGAACGCATCCTTTCCATTTATGCTAATGCAACTACACCACACTAAGTTTTATTACACGCTTTTCCCGTTTCCAACACAGTTTTTATAGCCTCTGCTCTTGACCTTTCCTTTACAAATCGTTGCTTCTGTGGGTTACCGTGAGGTCCGCCCTTTTGTTCTAGTTCTGCTTTTAGACGGTGCCTGAGCAGAGAATCCAGTAGCTTACTTAATGCATTTAACAAACATATCAGTCTATATGATGTCTACTTCCGCCGACCTCCCCTCCACTCTTGAGTATCAGAATTACTTTAGGAATTTTCCAAATCCCCGGGAAAGTCCTGGGATCTCATCAAACAGTTTAAAACCTCAAGAGTAAATTTCTGTAAAATGTCTACAATCTGCTTAATTACATCTGGGTAAATCCCGTTCAGACCAGGAACCCTGTAGGTTCTCATGCTGCCTGATGTACTTTTCGGTTCTTCCTAGGAAAAGGGCTCTATGTTATAATCTGTAGTCGCGGCAATCAAACAGTTCTTAGAGCATACAAAAAGATCGTCTTACCCGAGTTGAGGTAAGCCGCGTAAATTTCCTCTTGTCGCCTACTTTTGAGCATATTGATAGGAAATTGGATGTTGCTGTTAAATTCTTTCGATATTTCTCGGATTTCATTTACTCATCGATCGAATAGTCGACCATCTACTGATATAATTATTTTGGACAGACAGAGATGTTCAATTATTCCTTTATTTGTCTGCTAGTGTATCCTTCTTGATCTAATTATGGCGGTACGCAATTACAACACCAACTAGTTTACCACCTGCCATTTTATACAGCATTATTCTTTTTATAGTACCGTCAATAATGATTGTCACATGTAAAATGACGTATTAATAATACTAATCTTTACAATAACATGTCAAATATTTTGGTGTTACGACGGGGTACTTTAGGGGATTAAACATAGATTTGTATAAGATTTTTACCAACTTTATCGCTGAAGGAGGTCTATTGAAGATACTATCACCTTTATGCGCATTCAACTACCGACGTTTAAAATGGCATTTAGGAAATCCTTCTCATAAAATCTTATTTTTTCCGACATATTCTCACTTACGTAGAAAGTTAGTTTAAG
Organism: Holotrichia oblita; assembly: GCA_023690525.1. Classification (NCBI taxonomy): domain Eukaryota; kingdom Metazoa; phylum Arthropoda; class Insecta; order Coleoptera; family Scarabaeidae; genus Holotrichia; species Holotrichia oblita. The sequence continues at coordinate 34,280,403 of CM043020.1, forward strand.
CTAATTGTGCAGTAATATTAATATTTGTAAAGCAAATGATTTTTTTTTAATTATTGTGTTTTCAAATGGTCTCTCTTGGCTAAACTTTTGTAAGCGGTTCATTTTGTTTATTTTGAATAAACTATGGAGTAGGTACTAAAAGTAATTTGTATGTCGTAGCAATTTGAAACAACCAAAGTTTTTTATTTCGATGGAGAAAATTATTATTTATTTTCTTCTGTTGTAAACGACGTTATTGCTGTCACAAGGATAAAACGCAACAGTTAAAGTTTTTAGACGGTGCACTGGCGTACTTCTGGTTAATCAATTCGTGTTGTGTTTACATTGAAATGTATTTTTGTCGCATTTGCTGTTTGAAAAGGTCGGTCAGCGAAGTTAACAGTTCTCTAATTTTATTGAGCTTGGATCACATTGCGGCGTCAACACATTGTCAGATAAACCAGGTGTGAAAAGAGCAGCCAAAGATAGTAGGCACTTTTTTCCGAAGATACCCGACCGTACACAGGCGTAGGAACCATACATATAAATGATAAGCTAAGGAAATTACAATCGTAATAAGAAAGACAATATAAACCGTTTCACGGATTTTCCTTCTACAATCTTTTAGAGAACTTCAGTAGAGTATTAAGAGAATATATTCTCTTCCAAACTAGCACCTACAGATCTCGTGTATTTGTTGTACAATACCAGACCAATATTTCCTGCAAATATTGATTTGAAAGGAATGAACTTATATTATTTATCAAGCGACATACACAGATCTCGTACACTTGTACGGTACCAGACCGATGATTTCTGCAAATATGATCGAAGGAAACAATCTTAGGTAATGCCTCCCTGGGACTCTTTGCAAATCAATCATATTTGCAGGAAATATCGATCTTGTACCATATTGGTACGAATTCTGTACGTGTTAGCTTGAAAGAGAACTGAATTTTTAAATTTCGTATTGAAATAGTTCGTCGTAGGTAATGGTTCTATGGAACATGTAAATCGATCATATTCGAGTTCGTTGAATTTGTGAAATCGCGAATAGTTTAAGATGCAATTCTTATTTTGATTCTATTTTACTTATTTTGTCATTTATATGTTGGCTGATTGAAAAATATAAGTTTGTTTGCCTATGTATGTTCGGGTATCGGGAAAATTAACTGCTGTTTTCGCACTGGTGTCAATTAAATTGTTTTTTTAGTAAGGTTACTGTCGTAGCTTTCAAATACATAACGAAATGAATTCATGGTCTATGTATTTCAAATGACACAGTTTAAGAAATTTTTGGGAGGAAATAATTCGTAATGCAATGTGGTGACTAATAGTGTCAAAATTAAGAGCAGTATTCAAAAGTGCGCCTATTTGTCATTGTGGTGGAAACACATTTTTATAGATATTACAGAAAATCTGAGTATAGTAGCGAGTAATTTTCAGGACATTTCGCACGTATTCATATTTAATCTATGCTCTCCTTTCGTTAAACTTTTGCGGATGTTGCGTAAAACCTATAGAATACGCTTATGCAATATAAGTAGGTAATATAAAACAACTGACAAGTACATGGAATTCTGAGAGAATCAAAAAGACCTGCAGTTAATTATATTCTATTAGGTATCTGTTACGGCAATCAGTTATATAATGTTAGTTCATAATTGTGGCAGATCTACATAAGACTTCTATAGTTGATCTGTGTAATCAATGTAAAGTTAAATATTATCTATGTATCTTCTGTTTATGATAAATTAATATAATATCCCGTGTGCCACTTTTAATACGTATTGGTATATACGTAATTGTATTTACTTAATATTTTCGAGTAAATACTCTAAGACAAACCAAAATGTTTTATACACAATGAGTGTTGACTGATTTAATTGCTGTGATAATACGGATTTAGGCCTGGGTACATTGCTGACACCCGCACCCTAAATAGTAATTCGTTGTTTGAATTCATAAGATCTATTTTACTATGAAATAAGTCAAAATTTAATTGTGTGGAAAATGATACCAATTTGTGGTACATGTAAGATTTGTTACTTATGGAATATACGCCGAAGAATTTAGTACCTATACATGCAGAAGGGACACAAAACTTGTTGCTGAACGGCAAATAACAGATTAATGGAGATGGTAATTGGTAATAATCTGTACAATAGATTGTGCCTTCGTATCTTTTTTTTTTTCTTGGCGTTGAGGGATCTAAGCCCATTTGCCACATTTGAATTAATCAGTGCACATCTCCTTTAAACCTTAATATCGTAATCTTTCATAAACCCGATCAATGAACTGTATATCCTTGAATCATTGCTCCTGAGCAGAAGTACCACTGAAGTTGGTAATGGTACTCTAAAATCTATCAGTTTCGCAAAAATCTGTACCTTTCTCGTTCAAACCTCTCACAAGACAAAATGAGGTGGTTTAAATCGGCAACTTCATAACCACATGCACAGGCACAAGAATCTATGATTTTTAGTCGGTGTAAATGTGCAGGGAAACTGCCATGACCGAATTTCATTCTCGCTATGGTAGAGTACGCAAATCGTGACGTTCTAAGTTTCGTATGCCAACGCGCATAAACGATGGACGGGTGAATCTCTGCATACTGAGTCATTCGTTGGCTATAGTGCGTTTGCCATCTATCTTCCCATTTCTCCCTTAAAAAGTACCTCTTAAGCTGCGCTAAAACCTCCGCTTCATAGATCATCTGGTCCAGTACTTCTCCATCTGATGCTTTCGCTAACGCATCTACTTTCTCGTTGAGGATGATTCCTACATGGCCCTTAACCCAGAACAATTTGACAGCGACTGCACAAGACCTCAAATCCGCACATCTCGTAATGATGTCCAGCAACACGGGGTGTTCCTGAGCAAACCATTTCCTGTGCTTCAAGGCATTAAGCACACTTTGAGAGTCTGACATAATTGCGACATTCGCGAAACCCCTTTCCCGGATATACTTAAGTCCTTCGACAATTGCCCTCGCCTCTGCAGAAAATGTATTCAACATACTATTTAGTTTGTACGATCTACTAACTCCGTTATTTGCATCATACACCGCGCAACCACAGCCATTCTCGGATTTAGAGGCATCTGTGTAGATGATATTGGTGTTTGGAAGACTGTCCACCATCTCAGAATGTAGAGCTTTATCCGTCATACTGGTTCTAGAGTAATTAGGTTGAAAAATCTGTATAGGACAAATATATTGATCATAGTGGATTGCCGGAAAAATCGGGTGCCCGATGTTGTACCTCAAACTTTCAATGTAACGATAAGCTACCGCAAGCAAAGGAGATTTTTTCTTCTTCCAGTATGGAGTTGTTAGATCAAAGATGGACAGACGATGAATGTTCGTAACAATTGTGCTATGACCTTTAATTTTCAGCTTTGCTACGTACTTTGCAGCCAAGAATTGTTGGCGTAGTACCACTGGCGGATCTTGGGCCTCTACGTACAAAGCTTCTTGCGGAGTAGACCTCATGGCCCCCACACAAATTCGAAGAGCCTTATTTTGAAGCACTTTTAATCTGTCCAAGTTTTTCTTGTTAGCGTTCCCGTAGAGAATACATCCGTAGTCCATGTGCGGCCTAATACACCCATTGTAGAACAACTTGCCTACAAAAAAATCAGCGCCCCATCTGACTTTTACAACACTTCTCAAGACGTTGATATACTTCTCACATTTAGCCACGACATGATTTATGTGGCAAGCCCAGCTAAGTTTGTTGTCTACAATAAGTCCCAAATACTTAACAGCTATCAGATTGTTGTCCAAAAGGATGTTTTCACCAGGGTGGATTCTATGACGTGAGAAAAACATGACATTTGTTTTTTCTACGGACAAATCAAATCCATTTGCCAAAAGCCATTTATTTGATTGTGCTATTAGGTGCAAAAGACTAGTTTGGAGGTTTGTGAAAGATTTCTTTGAAACAACAATACATATATCGTCTGCATACTGAATAGTTTTAACGCTTATATCAATAATTTTGTGATAATCCGCTGAATAGATATTGAATAACAATGGGCTTAAAATAGAACCTTGAGCTAATCCAACACTAACTCTTCTTGGCCCTACTAAAACGTTATTGTAAGTTCTAATGTATATCATCCGGTCTCTAAAGATATTTACGATATTATCAGCAATATGGTCGGACATCCCAAAATCACAAAGTTTTTGAAATAGGATATCTAAGTTAACTGTATTGTATGCATTTTTGAGGTCTAGGAAAATTACTCCTACGTCTAAATTTCTCGACAGGCCTAACTGTATTTCGGTGACCAGCTCTGTTACGGCATCGATGGTGCTCATTTGTCTGCGGAAACCATACTGATTACTGGGGAGAATATTATTCTTTTGGACCCACCATTCTAAACGACCTTTGATCATTCGTTCGTAAGTTTTTAATATGCATGATAGCAACGAGATCGGACGGAAAGACTCAGAATTTGGTTTTGGAATAGGTATAATAACCACTTTTTTCAGTTCGTTTAGTTCTACACCATCTCTCCACAATGCGTTCAAAATAGAAAGCATGAATTTGCAAACTAGTAAAGGCAAATGTGTAAGCATCGTATAAGAAATATTATCAAAACCCGGAGCAGTATTCTTGGCTACATTTAATGCTAAGTTTAGTTCATCTAACGATAAACGCTTATCTAAAGGTTCCTCTGAATTTAATCGATTGACAAAAGGTCTTCTATTTACTGTCATTAAAGGAGCAATCGAGTTTAAGAGAGCGTCTGCGGCTTGCTCGTCTATCTGTGATGGACTGTGAGCGGGAATTCTGTGAAACTTTTTAATGGAACGCCAAATTTGTGAACAGGGAGTGTTTTTGTTTAGGCCATTACAGAAATTGATCCAACTTTCCCTCTTCTTTTTCTTAAGGTATCGCTTGCTGTATGCGATAGCTTCTTGAGATTTAATATAATTTTCGAATGTGGGGACCCTTTTATATTGGCTCAAGAAAAATTTCCTCGCCTCGACCACCTTCGTGCATCCATCGTCCCACCAAGGTGAAGGTGACTTCCCACGCAATATAAACGGTGTTTTCCTTTTAAAACAATTATCAGCGGCTTGAGTTAAAAATGCATAGAGGAACGCTAATTTTTCTTCCGCAGTGAGATCTTGAGTATCTTCCGGGAAATGATGCTTACAATACTCTGTGAATAAACCAAGATTTCCAACTTCCATTTCGTGGTAGGAAAGATGGTGGTTATATCCGATACACTCAGACACATCGTAATGTGTATAGGAAAGTGATCCGAAGAATAAGTATCGTCAGCAACCCTCCAGTCGAAATTATGAGCTATTGTCGATGAAACCAGGGAAACATCAATAGCCGATACGCATTGATTATGCCTATTGAATTTAGTTGGACTACCATCATTAAGAAATATAAGTTCGTGATCTTCGATGACCTTGAGTAGTAGATTACCGTCATTATCCGTTTTAGAGGAGCCCAGAGCTGAATGGTGAGCATTGAAATCACCACCTCTTATAAGTGGAGCATTAATTTGAGTTAACACTCTGACATAGTCTTGATAACTCATTGGCGCGTGCACCGGTCTATAGACACACACCATTGATATGTTAAGTTGAAGAAGATAAACTCCAGTTATATTCACATTCTGCGGCCTACATGTGAATGAAATTGGCTTGGTTCTTATTAATTTGTTGACTAAAATGGCTGTTCCGCCGTACCCGTCCTCACGGTCATTCCTATACACATTAAAACTTTTAAAATTAATTGAATCTAAACGTTTATACCAGGTTTCGCAAATCATAACGACATCCGCATTATAATCTGTAATGAGTTTCTCTAGCCTTCGTATCTTATAATCTCGATCCGGCAGACTTTCTTCTATTCAGAAGCATTTTGATGTAGCGATGAAGAACTCAGGGATACTGAATAAAATTTTGTAGAGCTATCAAAGCGATTTCAGTTTGTATGAAACAATTTGGGAGAAAATGTGTGCCCAATATTTAAGGGTGTTACGTAGAAAACCTCAGTTTTGTTGTGAATCATGTCATCGGGACAGTTATGTAATACTGCATGAACCCCTTTTATTGAAGTCTTGATATGTCTGTTAAAACCATAATGGTGAAGTGAAATTTCGCATTGTTATACGTTTACGAAAATTTGGGAATGTCATACAAGATACTAAACAATTTGATTAAAGCTTTGACAATTAGCATATCGCAGTTTTTATTTCTTTTAGAGCAAACTTTCCTTTTCCAAACAATAGGCTATCTACTTAAAAAATTAACAATTTAGATATTATTGTTTGACATGTCAACATTTTATATTTGGCAGAAGATTTCGTAAATTGTTAGTCAACGCACGATTAATGAATTGTTGCTTCTGAAGCATTTTATTAGCTTTAAGTACATATATTTAAATTATTACCTGTCGTCATACCATAAAACTTGATTTTGCTTTATTCAAAATTTTCGAGTGGTGCTTGCTTATTTGTCCCATCTGTGTTGCATACGCTTTTCTGAACTTCTCACTAGAATTCGCCCTTTCTTCATCTTGACATTGCTTTCAATTTAATTATTTGACTATATTCATACATATTATAATTTGCCGAAGGTTGGATTGCATAATTAATGTAGTGTCGAATGTGAACTTGGTGACTACTTTTTTTGTGATGGCTGCAGCTAGTGGAAGTATTCTGATGTTCGAATTTAAATATGGGGATTAATGTTCTCTATTATTCTTTCGTAGTGGGTGCAGTTGCAACAGCTTTATAAGTTTTATAATTACGTAAAAAATTGTCAGTTTTTGGATTGAGCTCATCGTTGTTACTACTTCTGAAGTCCTATTTGGCTGATAGAATACATTATGTTTTTTACAATGGATACAAGCCGTCTGAGTTTATTCCGTCATCAGGTATTCCCCAAGGTTCACACTTGGGGCCACTTCTATTTGTTCTCTTCATCAATTACTTATTTACTTGTGTGTCTTGCCATGTCCTAGCATACGCAGATGATATTAAAATCTATCAACCCATTGAATCTTGGAATAATGTACTGGTTCTACAGAACAACTTAAATACAATTGCCCAATGGTGTGATGACTTTAAACTAAAGCTGAATATCAACAAATGCTGTATTATTTTATATACAAAGAAAATTAATTATATTCATTCCAACTATTCCATACATGACTGCTTACTTAGAAGGCTTGATAAAGTGAAAGACCTCGGTGTCTTATTTGATTCTCCTTTAAGTTTTACACCTCATATAGCTGATTTTCCGACTCTAAAACATTGGGTTTTGTCGTAAGGATGTGTAAATTATTTAATAATCCGTCTCTTTTCAAAATATTGTTTTTAGCTTTATTTTTGCTTAAACTTGAATATGCATCAATTGTTTGGTCCCCTCGTTATATTTACCTTCAATTAACCATTAAAAAGGTACCTACAACATCGTTTTCTAAAATACCTATCCTATAAAATTGATGGCAATTATCCGGATCGCAATATAAATTATGGTGAACTGCTGGACAGACACGGTGTGCAATCACTGGAAGTCCGTCGTGAGATTCAATGAGCAAGATTTATGTGGAAGCTTGTGCATGGTACCATCGACTCCCCTCATCTACTCTCCTGCATTAATTTTTTTGTTCCTCGTGCATCTTCCCGCTCCTCTCCTACTTTTGCTTTGCCCTTTCCTAGAACCAACATGCTGCAGAGTTCGCCCCTAACTACCGTGAGTCGTGCTGCTGATTTGCGCTATGAAGATATCTTCTATAATTCAATCAACCAATTATGTTAGATGTATGTTTTGTATTTATTTCATTTTTTCTTTTATATTTTTATGTATTAAATTTATGTATTCTTTTATGTATCCTGTAATAGGTTTTTCCGTTGGACATTAAACGTTATTATTACTATTATTCTAACGGGTCGATGGCCGCAGTGGTTAGGCGGCTGACTATCGTTGTGAGAGGACGATAGGCGCCGGGGTTCAATTCTTTGGAGGGACGGTGACATTTTTTCAGAGAGTTTAATCCCGGATCGACTTGCCATTCGCTGTTGGGAGCAAAGTGATTAACAGCGCGGCATCATAAAAGGCGATATCATGCTGTCACAAAGCCTATTGAACACAACATACACACACAAAAACTACATCGCGAGAGTTGCAGTGATAGCCAGACAAGCGATACAGTTTATGGAGTCACTGCAACTAAGCACCCACCACATAAAAAAAAATTATTATTATAAGGTATATTAGTTGCTTATCATGCCAATCGCAATAACTCTTGGTGGTTGGCGTGTGTTAAATAATGTTCTCTGGCTATACTACATACTTTATCTCAGCATTACGCCTTACCCTTTATCATTATTCATGGAAGAGAGAATGCGACATGGAAAAAAATCTACGAATTTTTAACATCTTTGGCTCCTAGAGACCGTTTTTCACAGATTGAATTTTTTTATTATTATGACGAATAATGAATATGAACAGTAGATGAATACATGTTCATGTATTTTTCAAATGATTCGTCAGACAGTTTTTATTGCGCAAACTTTTCTCCTATCACCCATATCCCTCTTATTCATGACAAATATTATTTTTAGCTTCTCTATTATAAAATTCTTTGATTACAGTTTTTCATGGCATGCAAGAGCAACGTATTACCAATAATCGTTGTTTTCCTAGCCCTCAGAACAACTTTCAATGCGCTATAACTCAGCAACTATCGATTGAACAAAAAAAGTTTCATACAAAAGTTGTAGAAAATGTTATGCTGTACAACTTCGACCCTCACATTTTTTTTCGTATTTCCAAAAATTATCGAGATATTTTCCAAAAACAAACAATCGTCTTTTTTAATCGACTATATCTCGGGAAATATTGATACTAGAGAAAAAAAAGTTTCAAACAAAAAATACGGAAAATGTTATCTTCTAAAAAATGGTCCTAAAATTTTTAACGTAAAACTCACCGTTTTCGAGATATTTTCAAAAAGGCGTTTTTCAAGATGGCGGCTAACGCTCGCGGTTTTGGACGACACAAATTTGGTTTTATATTTAGGGGACACCCTCTAACATAATCCAATCGAAAAATCAATTATTAGGATTTTATGCCGAGCGAATATCTAAAAATCCTGGACTACTGTTAGAAAATGTTTTTCAATGTTTGCTTTGTAAGGCAAATCTACTGTTGCATTGTAAATAAAACACACACATTTATCTTTCATCATAGTAAAGAAATAATCTTTTTCCCATTCACTGTGATAACAATAAGTTTTAATTTTTTTCCGGCCTGTACTTGGTTTATTCATTCTAAAATAATAGGGTTAAATATTCATAACATTTTTTTTTTCTTTTCAGTTTTCTCAGAATGTTGTTGGTTTTAATGTGAATGACCCTAGCCTCATCATACTTTATTTGATTAGATTTAGATACGAAGAAAATTGTAAATTTAACACAGATATGTATGTAAGCTGTACACATTTTGCCTACTGTATACATTTAGTTTTCAGCAACAAATGCAGTAGATTGCCTAAGTTTGAAAATCATTTTCAGTCTGCAGTTTGAAACTTCTGTCACCTCTGAAGAAATTCTAGACGAGTTGTATTTTATAAGAATGGAAGGAATGTTCATGAAGAATTCAATTCACGATATAAATGGGTTTAGACAGTAGGGAAATTTAAAGCGGTTCATTGGTATGCATCAAATCTTGTTTCGCTTTTCTATACATACATATGTAAGTATGTATAGCGTACATACTTGTAAATACACGTACCACTGTATAACAATTACTTTGTTTATTCTTCTTTAGGTATTTTCATAATAATTTTTTTTCATAATAAATTTGTTGGTCCAATAATACTTTCAATTAATTCTCTAATTAAATGAGCAATTGCGATATATAAGTACGTTCTAACATGTATACATGCTTATTTTGTACATTTTATTGTATCGTATCAATAAATCCGACTAATGCGTTTAATAAATTATGCACAAACCTTTCGCTTGAAATTTATATAATTGAGGTGCAATGTCGTAATTGGGGTGTGTATATTACATTGATGTGAATCACACCTCGTAAGCTAAATACTTAACCGAGAACGTGTTTGTGACATTTTATGAACGCATATTTCAAGTAGTAGAGCCATTGTGTAACAAACGGTCCTTTTTGTGGATTTAGAACAAGTTCAAGGACAAGATTTAACACCAACTATTCGCTAACTGTACGTTGTTCCACTGTCATATAACTTGTTTCTTGTTCCTTTTTTTCTTCATTTTTCATCGTCGGCCGGAGCTATTTTCATTCATAGGAAACGGTCAATCGTTAATTGCATCTTCGGAGGTATTCGTTTATCCCAAAGTAATTGTAAGTCATCGTGCCACAGTTATATTATTAATGAGTGTAATTACGTTGTCACGCAATGTAAGAAATTTAAGTCAATAATTAAATGAACAGGAACGAGATTACATATGTTTAATAAAATCCATCAAGCTTGTTTTATTTTAACGTAAGACGTTCTGATCCTTTCTTTAACGAATACTTCTACTAGTGTGAACAGTTTAAATAAACATGTAGTATATGTTTACCTATACTAATTTATTGTGTAAATAAAGATGTTATTTGAACTTTCTACAAAATAATTTTGAATACTTCTTTATGTTTGAAGAATTTGAAAAGTTCCCGAATAAATAATCGTGACATGATTGGGAATAATAACACTTTTTAATATAATTTTCCATTGAGCAAATTCTTCTAAATTTATGTGACGTTTTTTTTAGATTCAACTAATTTATGCGTCATATAAAGAAACTAAAAATATAGTTTTTTAAACATAGCCACAGGCTACATTTCAAAAAGTCCTACACTACAAAGACAAGGCCATTCCTTTAAACATTCATAACTTTAAAACCATTCAAAATAAAGAAAAGAATTGTTGGAGGATCGCATTCCATAATTTTGGTTTAATAAAATTGGCTTAAAAAGATAATTTGCGTCCCTACACTTTAGTGTTTCTACATTTACTAGTAATGAATATACTATATAAATAAAATAGCCATTTTTCAAAATATCTATGTAGACAGATCACTTTTTTAACTCTATGTAAAATGTAAGTAATCATGAACGATGATATGTGTAGAGGTAACTAGATTGACTTCGTACATTGTACGTCGATCTCCATCGATTGGAACAATGTTTTTTTCTTGAATTGTGTGGGCTATCACGCAACTTGAGAAAAATAATCACCAACTTTGTACGAATGAATACCTATTTTGAACGTTCTGAAAATGTTTAGCAATGCTTGGGGCTAATAAAATGGATTTTAGACGACCGAGAAAGAAATGATTGCGTTCATAAATAAAAAGTATTCGTCTTATTCATAGGTAAGTATTAGAGCATGGCAAAAAATTAGTGACAATCTCTTGATAATCTACTAGTGGACCTAATGCAGAGACGAATTTGTATGTTTAAAATTTAACAACAAATCAAAGTTTATGAGCATAGCAAAATATTTGTGTTACCTTGAATGATTGTAGACAAGACAACTTTTACAGAACCTTTTCATGTCCAACATAGCTTTGCTTGTGGGTATTTGTACTGCATCAACTTTTACAATATCAATGTATTCTGGTTAATATTGGTTTTATAAAAAAACACTCTGCTAGAACCATTTTAACAAATTACCGTCTGTTGATTCTAAATAATTAAAAGTAATACTAGTGTTTACAATAGCTACCACTCTGTAATTCCTCATATTTCTCTTTTTACTATTGCTATGTTATCGAATATAAACAAATATTAAACAATAAGTTAAAAATACACTATCAAAATGATACGAAGGATTTTTTAACATAGAGGTGTCTAGGTCTATGTTCTGGTTGTCAGGATATCTTATCTTTTATTTGGAGAAAACGTTTGTGTATTAAAAACCAAGGTACAGAAAATAAGTTTGCTTTTTATCTTTTAAACTATAAAAAATTCTTTACTAGAAAAACACTAAGTATAAATCAAAGCTAATCACATATGAACAAAATATACTTTACAATAAAATATATACAAAAATATTTCATTTATTAAACCGTTAAGTTGCAAGTTTTACAATAAAAATAAAAATACTAAATACGAGGCGTCCTTTTAAAGTAAGCACCGTTTTGAAATTCCGCTTCTGCAGCGCTGTGATCGGCAGTTCGCGTATACGCATTGTGATCTTTCATCTGTTGACAAGCCACAGACGCCATTACAGCAACAATCGGTCGTGTCTACATTGTTTTGTGCGCCGATTGAGAATCCCTGCTACTGTGAAGTATGCGCTATTATCCACTTTCTTAGTGCTAAAGGAGTGAGAGCAGCTGAAATTCATCGTCAGATCTTTGAAGTTTATAGAGAAAACATTATGAGTGAGGGAATGGTAAGGAAGTGGGTTAAAGCTTTTAAAGATGGCTGCAACAATGTTCATGACAATGAATAGGCTAGGTGATCTTCGGTCATTATTAGAGTCGGGAAAAAGGAGCAAGTTTCAGTGCAGTGCGGAGAGCAACGTAGACGGGCGTGCACGGAAACTCGAGCGTCCGTATCAAAGCATACCTGTTTAGTATTATTCCACTGATCGTTGTGAGTGCTTATCAGTACACACATACTTAGAAAATGTCGCATTTAGGTTACGTTTCGGAACACTGTGTATTTCAACATCTTCGAAACTTCTTGAAAAATAATAGGGGCGAGTAAACTCGCCAGATTTATGATGAAATTACAACAAAAGTATAAAACACTGTTCTGCAATCCATTGCAAACGATACAGCAAACAATTAACATTTGATATAGGTGTTTGTTTTATTTATATAGTAATTTATATCTTTATTTAATTTAATAGACCAAGAAACATTGAAATAGATTTCCTTTAATGGAGTATATTCGGTTATTATCTTTATTTAATTAGTCGGAATATTAACAAGAAAGGATTATAATAGCCATCTCATATCTTTATTTTATTAGAATAGAAATAAACATTCAAATAGATGTTTTCCGCGTCGTCTATGAGTGAACTCAAACTCGTAAAAGTGAAATTGTCAGCAAAATTATGAAATCATAAATAATGGAAAACGTTTGTTAGTCGTTAACCAGTACGTTTTCAAAACATGTTGAAGAGTGGAGAAGTTTTTTTGATGTACAAAGAAATCTTTAAATTGTCCCTCCAAAGTTTTACGTTCTCCAGAGAATTTAGTGAGCAACTTAGAACATCCTCTTTTAAATCGAGTCAAGCGTCAACGTAAAGCTGAAGATTTGAAAAACCGCAAAAAATTAACGATTCTGCGGTGAAACAATGGCAACAACGGATATCGCTTATATCAGACGATCTTTACAACGTTGACTTCCAGACCATAACATCAAAACGACCGTGAATCAGTGGCGTTCAAAATCAGGCAGCAGACTTTTGAAAAATAGGTTAAACTACAGGCTTTCCTAGAAAAATAAAATTGTTTAAATCCATGATCCGGACATATTTTTTTTTTGTATTTTGAAACGGTATTTAACACTATTTGTAAAAACACGAAACCTTGTAATAATTATTACGACCAAAAGTTTTTGTAGATTTTGAAAATGCATTCACACGGCGCTCGATATACCCTATCTAAAATCTATTTGTCGTTTCCATCTACATCAATTTTTATCCAAACTTTAGGTTTAACTGTCGAATTTAGAAATAAAAATTTGTTTGGAAGATGGCTGCGATTACCTTTGGATTGATTTTGAACCCTGACGAGGACTGTTTTGCCTTAAATTTAAAAACCAGTTCACCTAAAATATTATTTGTTGGAAACATTTAGAATAGGATGTAATCTATGGCAAAATCCATCTAACACCAAAATTGAAATTTCAAAATTAAATGAATCATTTTACAACAATCCGTCTTTTAATTTTCAAAAAAGCTCAAAATTTCAAATGAATGTTTCTTCAAAGTTCAGCTAATTAAAGACAGATGAACAAAACAAAAATTAAGTTATCATTAGTAAATATGTAAAAATTAAATAATAAAACAATTCTAATTGCAGTTTGATAGTGTACTTTATGTTTTGTTAATGCCCATCTTTTTCTTTGAAAATTTTATATTAATTTTTTTAGATATTTTTCTGACTCTTGACTTTAGTATTTTGTTTGCGGAATGAAACCATTCTTTAATTTACATTGAATTTTGTAAATATGTGTTATTTCTGGCGAGTCTTTTTCTGAATAAATATTTTTTATGTTTATCTTGTTTGTATATTATATTTTTCCATGACTTGAAATACATTTTTATATATTGGAAGATGGTTTTAATTAAATATCAGCAGTTTACGTTTTGCAGGTAATTTTTGGCTGGTGCCCAGGTTACCGACAGATCATAATTGCTAATGACAACGTCTACATTTCTGACTAAAGCAATCCTATATATGTATTATTCATGCATAAAGATGTTATTGTTTATGTAAAATTTTAGTTTTGAGATTTCTCTTTCTTGTTCTGCAATAAGTTTGAATGTAGTTTTACGTAATTTTCAAATTAACAATACGCGACAATACAAATTTACGGTTAACAAGGTTAATAATATTTCAATTTTTTTCTAAATTGACATACATATATGGGATATTAAAAAACGTTGAGCAACATATCTATTAACTTACCTAACTTATCCACAAATCCTTAGTTCGCTTCTATAATTTCGCATCGTCATTGCTAGTTATTTGTACTAATTTTGCAAATCTTACTACAATTATAATACTATTTACAGCAAATTGTTTGCTTTGCTAAGACCGGTCCACTAGTTTCGTATAATGGTACATACATATATACAAGAGTTCTCAAACACAGTGTGGATACAAGTTATTGCGATATCTATTAATAAGAATTGGTAATTATCGAATGAATTGAAATTATACAGGAAAATAAGTTGCATCAGAAGGAGAAAATAAAAAGAATACTGCGAAGCACACGTTACGCTTGTTATATGCCCAGAATTGTTAACAATCTAATTCGTGGAAACTAGAGCTGATGTAATCATACGAACAGAAAAGGATGTCGCTTAGCATTCCCTTTTGGTGATTAAAATGTTGTACAGTTACCACTACAGTACTGCTAATTATTGAGAATAGTATAAAATACAGTATACTATGCAATGCACACAATTTTGATACAACCGTATTCAAACACTGTAATGAATCAAGATGTATAGAAGAGCGTTTGTTTTAATTGACTTGATACTTAGTTTTAAACGCTAGTCATGTTTGGTGAGTTTCTAGTTCCACTAGCGTATTTGGATTCCTATAAATTATTATTTCTAAATTAACTTCAACATATAATAGCAATGAACTGTAATAACATTTTTGAATACGAATACTAGGAAATTATTATTAAATGTATTCCAATACACTCATAAAAACAATTGCTGTACAATAGTTTCAAAATGGCATTTCAACTAGCAGCACTAACGTATTCCAGGCTGTTTATTTTTTATGAAGCTAAAAAGAAAATACATGTTTGATTTTTGTTAACGAAAAAATACTTATTATCTTCCTTTATCTCTAGCACTTTTATTTTGCTTTGCAGCCACAAATCAAAACCACATTCTTAAGTCCACTTTTGATCTTCCGTGTGATAGAGTACTTGAAATTGTCGTATGATATTTTAGTTGTTTGCGGCCCTCTCCAACTTTCTTGTTTCTTACGGACGTCATAGCAGATTTTGACAACGCCAAAAAGAGTTTTTTATTTTAGTTTCAACCAGCTATAACATATTAGCTGGAACTTCTTGTATCATCATCAT
Organism: Holotrichia oblita; assembly: GCA_023690525.1. NCBI lineage: Eukaryota > Metazoa > Arthropoda > Insecta > Coleoptera > Scarabaeidae > Holotrichia > Holotrichia oblita. Next base: position 34,296,175 of record CM043020.1, read on the forward strand.
TTTTTGTTATATATGGTGGTGCTTAGTTGCAGTGACTCCGTAAGCTGTATCGCTTGTATGGCTATCACCGCAACTCTCGCGTTGTCGGGTTGTGTGTGTAAATTGTGTTCAAATTAAATAAGGTTATGAAATTTCAAACACTCGAATATTTCAATTGTCGCTCATTAGGAATATGAAAATGTACACCAAGAAAAGAAAAGTGAGATATGTTAAGTATTTCTTATTCATCGAACAGGGGATACAATAGTGGTGAAGTATACGACAATCAGAATTGTATTCAGAACGACTATAACTGCATAATGATAATAACAGTAATAATAAATAGAAAATAAAACACTGTCAAATAAGTGATCATTTTTATTAATGTATAACTGCACACGCTTCTTGCCATTCTGAGCTGCATTTTATACGGTTAGAAATTACATCCAATGCATTCAGAAGTCCACCTTAGATGGGTAGACCTTGAGATTATTGAAATTTTTCAATAATCTCATCATCTGTTACTCATCTACTCTACTCTTTTCAGTCCAGTGGTTTGGAAATTGTTTAAGTAGTTTTTCACAATCACTTTTTTATCAGCCTGCTGTTGTTGCTCATCGTTTAAAGGAATATTATTATGTAAGAACTTACATCCGTCTGTGTGAAAACGGTTTCTGTATCCTTCTCCATTTAATATTTCTTCATATACAACTGCTTCTATACGAGACGATTTTCCAATATGCACATTCCAATATTTAATTTGTTTGTTGTGGTATCATTTTGTCATCAATTTTGTTTTGAATTTTGTACTGTTGGATAAAGCTTCTTATTTTTGTTAAAACTTCCAGAATACGTTTAATCAAATGATCTTGTTTAAAATGTCCAGTTGCAGTAATCCAATCGTCGTAAATTATTACACGAAACAGTGAAATAATATAAATTTTGTATGGCCTAAATTTGTTTAGACTAAAAATTCGCTATACTTGTCCAGATTTATATTTCTACGTTGATTTTCATTCAATTTCATTCATTCTGGATCAAGTTTGCATTAAGATATAAAAAAATTGTAGAATGTGACTCGGGCCGTTCTGAATGCAATTACAAATACTTTGTGCATGCCATATTGTTATATTTTTGTTGTACAAATAACAAATTTTTTGTTGGCGTACGATATTTTTTTTATATTTGAATTTTTGATTGATTTTGTAAATATGAAGTATTCGAAAAATAACCGTGCTTTCGATAAAATTAAGAAACCGAATATTTCAAAATTAAATATATTAGCTGATACTCTACAGAATTATAGTCTAAAGACGTACTCCAATGGTTGCTAACATCTGGAAAGCTGGAGATCTTTGACGTACTATATAAGGACAACGTTGCTCAATATGAACAACGCTAAAAGACAATCGATGCTGGCCGCAATTGCCACCTAGAAATTGAAAGTTCAATGTGCAAAAAACAAAATCGTGCGTTATTAATAATTAAGACACCGACAAACAATAAAAGACACACCGACTTTTTTGCACATAGAACATAAAGTTCTCAATGTGACATATTGGAAATAATTCGTTTAATTTTGTATAACGTTTATAATTATATAGTACATATTTTTATTCGCTCTGAAGCACATGAATAATGGATATGTATTTTATTAGTAATGTTCTTATTCTCTTCTCATATTCACTTATTATTGTAGATATAACTTTTGTAAAACAACTTGTATTTATAAACTACTTGGATTTCTTAATGGCACATACTAGTACGTACTTAACCTCAAAATGTCGCATAAATATTTCAATTTTATCATTTTGCGTATTAAGATTATTATAATTTTTGTTAGGTTTTTGACCCGATTCGGCCGATGAAACTGGCACTGATTACAGTTGATGCCATTTAATAAAGATGGAGCAATAAATTTACGATTTATTAATAAGTTACTTGTTATGGACTCCGTTTATGCAGTAGACATATGTATCTGGAACAATGACTAAAATACAGAGAAAATATGTAATACATACATGGTATATTATATACTAATTGTAATACTCGTAAACCTGGTTAAGTTAAATGTATAAATACAATAAAAATTGTTTTTAAACTGCAAATATTATTAAAATACAGAACGTATGCATTTATATCAAGCATATTAGAAGTATATCATTCCAATGAAAACGATCCAATATGTTATATCTAAGCAAAAAAAAAGAGCGAACTTATAGTAGGTTAACGATAGTATCAAGAAGAGCCGAAGTGTTTATTAAAAAGCTAGGGAAATTTCATATTAATCAACGTTGGTATCTTCCCTAGTCTTCGAGTGGTCCTCTTCTTTCGGTTTCACCTACTTTTGGGATGTCGTAGTGGTAATCCCTGAGTGTTGGTTGTTAGTTGGTTTGTATCTTGGAGTCTGATCATTGTGCGTCTTCTATGCTGTTCAAGTGTCTAAAATCATAAGTCAGAGAATACGATTCGTAGGTATTCGGTAATTTTATTACCGCATCGCGCTGATCGGAGTATCTTCGTGATTATTCATTCAGTCATGTTCGTTCAATGATTTTTGTGTGATTGCACCACTTATTGTCGAGTTGCTGCTCGCGAGTCTGTTTTGGAAGAATTCTAGTTCAAAGTCCTGGCTAAACTTTAAAGACGGCCAATGATGTGACTTTGGCTAGGCATAATTCGGCGCACAGAATGCGATTTTGTGCTAGTACCACGGAAGGATATGTAATGGCGTTACCTTGATCTAGGCAGGACTTGCGTATATAAGGATTGAGAGAATATATGTGTCGCACCTATTCTAGAATTGAGATTGTGGTAACTCACTGTACTTCTAATACAATTCACATATGCGACCGATGGCTCTGTTCCTGCCTTTGCCTAAAGTTTCACCGAAGGATTCAGGATTATCTCCAGAGTTCGGGAATCTATCGGAGCAAGGGTCATATCCTATGGCTTACGTTGTCCTCGGATTGATTGTCAAACCATATGAATCAAGAAATTCGTCGATTCGATTGTTGTCTCAATTGTACCCAAGAGAACTGGGCTGCGACTGTTCGAAGTAGACATACACTCAATAGTCAATCGATTTGGGAACGTCGATGCTGAACAAAATAATATCAAGCACTGAATTTTATGGAATGCCAGGCAGCATCTGCTTCTCTGAAAATTCTGTTTTGATCAGGATACTGTGGAATCTTCGGCCTTTGTGGTCTTCAGTACTCACAGATGGAAGCCGGGTGCATTCATCATCGACAACAAGTCTTTATGGTGAGTCTTGTTGTACATTTTTTCCAGGTCCAGAAATTCGATAAAAGTGAAATGAAGAACTACGTTGAGATCTAGCAGACGGTCGTTGATCCAATGTAGCAGTGGACTTTTTATAGCTCTAATTATTGTGCCCAAAAGCGATATTAGTTGAGAACTCTCGGGAGAGTGCGGTTCCTTCTTTGGTTTTAGTGCGGATATGATTTTATAGGGCTTCCCGCAAGTTGTATATGATGTGAGTCGGAGTGTTGCATTGTAGATCATCGTAAAATTGGTAAGTAACTCAAGCGGGAGGTTATTCTGTGTTCCATTGAGAATACCAGCCTCTCTACGAATTTTCAATTAGGGACACGTATTGCAACCTCTTTAAGAAGCATAACGATTGATTAAGCTGCTTTCCTCCTGTTGGTAAAGCATGTGATTGGACCATGGAAGTGTGGACCTTCGGTTTTACTTCTGTAGACAAAGTCGCCTGATCTTCCGCTCTTCTCAGATGGTTATTGCATTTTATATTCAATGTGCGGATTTCGTTTGGAATCTGTTTTGCATATTGATCTTGGCAGAGTAATTTCTTTAGGAAATTTTGGCTTTAGCCCCGATTCAGGCCGTTTGTATCTGCCATGTGGTATGGCACACTAGATTTGGCTTAGTTCCAATACCGAGATTAAATTCAATTGATTCGTACATAAGTTTTATATAGAGACCAATTATTATGTTTTCTGGTTCCTCTAACGGATTTAGGTGTAGGTAGGTTCACAGGTTGTTAGGTAATTACTCGAATAGTGATCTGATGTCAACTTTCGCTCTTATATCTCAGAGAGAATTTCTAGCTTTTGAAAGCAGAAACGTTACTTTATTCACATAGTTTTAAGATATTATATAGATTATTATTTTAATTTTTTCTCAATAAACACTCGCTTTTGATGGCTTGATACGATCATAAGTATGATTATTATCTGGGCATTTTGCACTTTCTGTATCAATTCACTGTATATATAGAATGCGAAAAATGTCATAATAATGCGAATAATACGAGGTGTGGTTTTTGAAAACCTGACTGTTGTTAGTGGAGTGTATATGTGGTTGCGAAAATAGCAAGCAAGGACGTATATTGCTTTGTAGACAGCTTAAACTTCAAGGTTGAGGTGAGTCAACACTTCCGCTCTAGCCTTTGCTTGAAGCGGACTGTATACTTGTGCTACGTCGGAGTTATTTTGAATGTGTGTGTCAATATGAACTTTTTTTAACTAAATGAACTCTACGGTGATTACCCTTTTCCTTGTTGTCAAGTGTGATAAAAATTAATAACAAAAAAGGTGAGATGAAACACAATTCGCGCCCTGATTGACCTGACACACAAAAATCAAAGCGCTGTTTATAGAGACGCTATTACTAGTACCAGCTTTTCATGGTGTGGAACATGATGGATATCATAAACAACTTTTCAGAAATAGACTTGAAACGTTGCTCACAGCAGTAAAATATACACACGGAATAATGTAAGGATCCGGTCAGAGAGTACATTGAAGAGAATAATATGTTCATTGTGTAAATTATTGGAAAGAAATTATTTTTCCTCCGAAATGGGAAGAGTGATTCAAATTTTTAGACCAGAAACTTAATCTTCCTATTGGCTTAGAGATAACCCCATTTACAACAACGTTTGAAAATGAAAGTTTTCACGTAACCATGTTCATTTATTATTTGACATTTACTTATTATAAGTTGCAGTCATTTATGTCAATAGTTATTTCAATACCCTGTATTACGAAAATGCAAAGATGACATAACATATGCATATTGAGAATAATATGCTATGTTATAAATTCAAAATTGGGGCTATTTTAGTTTTTGTGTTTAACGATTCACACTTCACTTTTATCTCATGTAAGCTAAACTATTTTTGCAACAGGATATAGCGATCTAGATACGAACGTTTTCATGCATTCGTAAAGTTATATAATGAGTTGGAAATGAATCTCGTTTGATACGTGGAGTTACTAATATTAATGCGTTTTAATCATTTGACGTAATATAAAAAGCAATTATTATATTAAATCGTTTAATCCACACTTACAAACATGTTGCAGTATGCTTAATTTCATCCTGATTATAGCCACGTAGACATTTTTAAGTTCTAGTTAAGGAATCTACACGTGTGTTTAAATTAGCCCAAACCTGTGTACACAGTACCTTTATATTTTGCGTCAAAAATCATGTATTAATGTAATAACACTTGATACATGTTCCTCAGATCACAAAGCTGTAGTGACGATCGTTGCTTAGTCGATTATTTTCACCAACACCAAGCTGGAACTATTTATTTCCACGCTTGCAAACGAAAAGTGACTAGACATTTATACTTAGTTTTATAACTGTAATGAGAAACTTACTATTTTTTTTTAATGTATCTATTCTTAAGACATTATAATGAATTCTCTCCTTTTAAAAAATACTTCTGGTTATTCATCCCAGAAATACTGTTTCCATTTTGCAAAATATTTCCACTACAAACCTACTCGTTTTACAAGAAAGTGTACGAAGATGCATTAAAGACAGACACTGGCAACCATACAATAAGCAGCTAATGCAATCAAGTATTAAAAACAAAGATATGTGATATTGATAATCAATACTCACAACGGTAAAAGTGTATCTGTCGTAATATCTACATTGATAACCTCCAACTGCTTGTCAACAAATTTAATCAACAATTTGTTAATGAGGCAACAACTTATATGGTTAATAACGAGAGCTGTAATACTGGATAGAAAGAGTGTTCTTTCTCCTTTTTTTCCGATATGCAAAGTAGAGCGTAATTCGTTTTTGCAGCACCTAAAAATTCTAAATCGTGCGTATTGATCAGATTTCTGTCTACTTCTGTCTTCTGTCTACACCCTCTATAGGTCTATAGACTCTTTTATTACATCATAAACTGCTTCTTTGAATTTGATTGGTTTGTTGATTTGCTTAAGTAGGTCGTCGTGATTCGCGTCTAAAGAAAAGTTGCATTAATTATATTACTAACTATAGATCCATACTCTTTTAACTACTTGTAAAAAACTAGTCAAAAAGGTAATATATTATCGTCTTTATAACTTTATTTTAAAATATAACATGACCCTTTTCAACATGGTTTTCTCAAAGGCAAAAGTATCTAGCAGTAAACTCACTTTAGAGCTCTTTAGAACCCAAAGATACTGCGGTGGCTGTACATCAGTATAATAAGGCTTATGGTAAGGTACGGGGCGGTATTCTGGTTCCAGAAGGTCACAAAAGTCACAATCAGGAATACCCTTGACCAGCTGCAACGGCTAGCATGTGTATGCATCACCGGAGCCATGAGCACATGCCCAACCCCGGCCCTAGAGGTAATCTTAGACCTCGCCCTCTTACACATAGTAGTGGAGGGAGCGGCCCTTGTGGCATTGCATAGACTGACTAGAATGGGGACTGGAAAACATTGCATAGACTGACCAGGGCGGGGACTGCAGTAGGCGAGACTTCATACCAGAGAGCTTGGATATCTCAAGTGGGGCTCTCCCCACTTCTAAGTCTACCGAACGATGAAATGGTCAAGAAATATAGCTTCGAAAGGAATTCACTTACAAAGGTAAGCAATAAGAGCGAATGGGCAGGAGAACACTCCACGTACTCTCTAAAAGAAAACACTATCAAATGGTATGTGAACGGTTCTAAAACCGACAAAGGAGCAGGTGCATATTTGGGCCAGGCACCAAATACTCTGAGCCAATGGGAATATATCCTAGTGTCTTCCAAACGGAGATCAACGCTATTGGAAGATGTGCTCAACTGAACCTGGACAGGAACTATCGGAAGCAGAGAATTGCAATTTTCTCCGATAGTTAAGCAGCCATAACGGCGCTGAGTTCTAACACCATCAGCTCGAAATTAGTCTGGGAATGTCCTAACAGATTAAACAACCTAGGCAAGTTGCATTATGCTGGGTACGAAGACACTGGAATCAGAGGCAACGAAGAAGCTAATCTATTAGCAAGAAAGGCTGCCACAACTTTGCTTGCGGGATCGGAACCGTGTGGTATAGGAATAAGCAGCTACAAAAAGAACTTACGGACAGAGAAGAGAGGCTCAGAGCATCCCTCTGGGAGAATCTCCTTGGTCTGAGACACTCCAAGAAATCCCTTGGAAAGTACGATAAGCACAGAGCAAGAACTTTGCTAGCCATCGCAGCTGTTGCAGTTTATTAAAGGTCTTAGATTGGATGGGGAGCTTTGAGAACGAACATGTAAGGGGATACAATAGGTCAATAGGTCGCAGGGCAATAGCACCATTCTTTAAACCTAAGTCTAAATCTATAGTATTCTTCTAGACCTTTCGAAAGCTCTTGACAGCGTCTGCCTCTAAAGCTGTTAGTTAATGTTACGGTATTAAAATCACGGCTTTATCTTGGTTTCGCTCCTATTTATCCAAAAGAAAGCACAGAGTTCAATTATGTTCCAATGTCATACCCGAAAATTTGGTCATCAATACTGGTGTTCTTCATGGAAGCATTCTTGGACATTTGCCGTTTTTATTATATTTTAACGTCGTATATTCTATCTCTTCCTCAGGGCTTGATTTCAATTACTTGACTATTAATTACACCGATGATACGACCTTTTTTTATAACCGATGTGTTCATCGAGGCCCTTATGAACAAATGCTCTACTGTATGCTGTAAAATCGAAGACCGCTTTCCTTGCAATAATTTGAGTATCAACCATAATAAAATCCTCATGATTTTGTTTAAAGCTGAATCACGCAAGCATATCCATCCCACTTGTGTAGTACTAAATAACAGCTCCTGCTCTGTGGCAGATTCTGTCCACTTATTGGGCGTTACAATAGTTAATTAAAATGGAGAAATCATATAGATTATAGATCTGCAAGAAACTCAACACCGTCTAGTTTGTTTGGGATGGTAGTTCTGATCACGCGTATTGTTATGTTAAAAAGAATACTGCGTACTTTGTATTAATTAAATTATTACCCTATATGACGTAGTATTTCCAAAAATATTTTCCTAACCATACGTGTTAGATCTATTCTATGAAAATTAAAAAAAATACATAACAACTATACCACACGTAACAAGCTTCATTATTGCTACACCCCAACTCTCTCTCAAATACTTGTATAATAGTAACAAGCTTCATTATTGCTAGACCCCAACTCTCTCTCAAATACTTGTATAAAATTTTATAATAAGTTATTTCTATATATTAAATCTGTGAAACATTTTAATTCATTTCGCAAAATGGTATTCAATTTATTATGTATTTACAACCATCCAGTATCAATGATTTTCTTGGTGCTAAATTGTGAGCACTAGTACTTTATTGCCTGTAATTTGTTTATCTCACCTAGTTCTGCTTTCGTGACTTTTCTTCTATGTAAATGTAGGTAGATGCTGCAATAAAATTTGTTATTATATATATTTTATATATTCAATTAGAAAATTTAATTACATAATTATATACGGTATACAGTATTCATTGAATTGTTTTCTGAAGAAGCGATATGAATAAATTAGCTTTATTCATTGTCAGTGTTACATCCATTAATTTGCCTTCGCTGATTGACGTAAATGTGCTGCTTTTATACAACTTATGATCGCATAACTAAAATCTAATTGCTCCTATACTCTCTTTCATATTACGCAATGCATACCATTTTTTCCGGTTCGGTATTTAAAAATTTGTTTCACCAATGTCATCGATTAGCATAAATGCCAGTCAATAAATTTGCATCAGTGTAGAGCATTTATGTGTAGGTATCACAATTCATCAAATCTCGTATACCTTCAACTATATTTGAAGCGCAACTGTTTCAGTCTTATCGTTTTAATCGGTGGATGCACGTGTATCTACCGTAAAAGTATATACGTGTATGCGATGAAAATTTATGAGTTCGATCTTCTCTTCACCGATCTTCCATCGATTACACTGTGATAAAAACAGCTACCGAAGAAACTAAAAAGAAAAGCACGACACCGCATAGTGACCGGCAAGAATGCAGTTGCGTTTTCCTGCTCCTAATGCGGTCCGCGTCCTTTGTACAGTTACAGGAAACTTTGGAATATTTATTGCGGTGACGGACGTCTTGTCAACGACCTCAACGTTAATTACAAGTCGCATGACTATTTTTACGGAATTTCGTAATGGTTACAAATTATACCTAATTGTACATTCAGTGATGATATAGTAGTCATCAAACCGTAAAAGCTTGTAATTATTATTAAGTTATCAATAAATAAAAATATTACGTGAGGCGAAATTAAAACTTTTTCTTTGTAGGTTAAAAGGATGTATGATCGTGTATTTAATTTCCACAAACAGAGCTTATTTTTTAATGTACATATGTACATACATACTCATATAATCTTTTTATTACCTTTGATTTTTGCAAGTTGAGTTGCTTGTGGTCTATTGCTTTTTGTTCTCCGTACGTTCCTTCTAATAATTTTAGTTTTCCAATACTTTTTGTCTGTATTTTTTGTCCATTTCAATTATGTGTTTATACCAACTTGTTATTTACCTTAACAAAATTATATCCTGACAGACAAATTAATTTTTTTTAAGAAATATTCTGGAGCGCTAAAAAATATAATTAAATTTGCTAAGATCATGTACGTTTATAGATGAATATCTACTTCAAATAACAAAATTAGTACTGGCTGGAAAATCCTACGTTTTCGTAATATTGAATTAAAAATAAGGATGACTCAAAAATTTCCGATCCTGATATCAAGCAAAGTCTCCAACATATACTTTACCACATTACTTCAATCACCGCGTAAAATATTAGATAGTACCTACTAGTAACAACTGTAGTAATGAGTCAGTAATATTTAATCAATTTAATTCAATGTTCATTCACATTGCTACCAAGGTGATGTTCTTGAAGTAATCAGGGTGTCTGAAGCGCAGTGGTGCTACTGGGCATGATGGTATTTCCACAAATATTATAAAAGTAATAGCTGGTTGTATCAGTGTACTACTTATATAAATCATTAACTGTTCATTTCAAGCTGAAACCTTCCTCACCATTTTAAAATTTCTAAAATTGTGCTTTTAACTGAGAAACTTTGTGTGTAGGCAATTATCGATCCATATAAATTTTCCCATGTTTATCTAATATTTTTAAGAAAATTGTGAAGTCCTCATTATTAAACTTTTGAACAGTCAATAACCTGCTGTCATTAAGTCAGTAGGCATATTTTAGCAATCCTAAATCGACGACCACAGCTCTAACCTGATATATACTAACAGTGTTCTTCATAGCATGTGCTAATTAAGGTCGCATAGTATATAATTCAATTAGAGTTTTTGATATGGTAAATCATGGTATTGTATGCGGATAACACCAATTTGATCGTAAGTAATTCCATCCACGAGCTTCAAATTGTTTAAATATAAAGATAAACTAAATTTAGTGGTGGGGATGTGGAACTATTGCGCTGTTGTAGCTTGCTAGCTTTAATTATAGGTTCTTCCCTGAACTGGCAGTCACACTTGGTCGATGTAGTATCTAAGTTGGACTCACAATCAGTTATCTATGTATACTAATTCGTAACTTGTAAATTGAACTACGGTTTATTGTATTTATTATTATCTGGGGTATCAATAAAAGTGTCAAAGTGCATATTATAGTAAATACTGTACACTAAAGGAAATCTTGTAGAGAATGTTTCAAGGTGGACATTTCGAAGCTTTATAATCTTTACATACGAATAGCGGTGATGTGTTTATATCAAAATAAGAGCGAATTTCTGTTTAATTTTTACTGATGAAAAGCTTTTTCAGTGGTCGAATTCTAATATATCGTCTAGCAAATACATGTGTTGAAGAAAAATATATTAGTAATGATGACAAGTGAATGATTTTCGGTGAATATGGATGTTTATACAAGCATCAAGTGTTTTGTGGCACATTGACGAACGCCAATTTCTACATACACATATTTGAAAATGTTATGGTACCTACCCAAAAATGGCGCCATTATTAAACATTATTTGCGTTTTCCAAATGTTTTGATTATTAGGTTGTATTGTTGTAATTTTGATTTGATCAGGTACTTAAGTCTTATTGTTACTCACTCGAAAATATTACCTGAAATAATATTTCTACTTGAATTGGCGTGATATGTATTTAGTTGCCATAAATCAAGCACATCCTTGTAGATTGCAAGTCAAAATTAGAATTATATAAGCCTAAAAAGTTGTCTTAGTTCTTATTTTTGTCAACTATACAATGTATTACCATATTTGAGAGCTTCGGTTTGAGTTTGGGATTGGTTTTCTCCGCAACTGTTAGTCATTATCAGAGTTTAGTTTTTCTATTTTAATACTTATATTTTATTTTTTTAAATCGAATTTGTTTTTATTTAAAGAATAAACTTTCAATATATCTATCTATACAAATTTCAGTATTTATAGGTTCTATTTTGTACCGTCATATCTTACATATTTTGACGTTTCGTTCACAATTTTAATTGATTTCACCTATGATATTTATAAAAAAATTATCTTTGTTTATATGGTTCGAGTTGAGTTCATTATTTTCTTATATGAACTATAGATTTGTTATCTACAGTATTTTTAATAAGAGGTAGGTAAATATTTGATATTGGTAGGAAATAAAACACAGTCCACTTGTATGTCAATCAAACAGCAAACTAATTAAATACCAACTTATTCCAGAACATATATAATATTATGTTTTCGTTTACAAGACTTCTTTAGTGGAAGAAATTGACATTTAATATGTGTCAAAATATTAATAACAAAATAGTCAAAAATTAATAAAACAAATAGCCATACCTATCAACAAAAATATCTAAATCATTGATATATCGAATTTTTGATGTATACTATTTCGTAAATTAATCTTTTTTTATAATTATTTTCCTTTTTTAAAATCTTACTGTTTTTAAAATCAAAATTATGTAGTCTATCTTTAAAGTGCAAAGCAATTTCAGCGGTGATGTTATGTGTAACAGTGTATTCATGATTATAGAGTCGTTTCTTTAAATATTGTTTGGTTTGACCGATATAGCATTTGTTCCAGTCTTTGCAGTCTAATTTATAAACGATATTACTTTATCTTTTTTAATGGCTGTTTTTAAATTTGTGAATAATTAAATGAATTGAATTATTATTGGTAGGTGTCAAACTTAATAAGTACGTAAAGGTCATAACATAGATATATTAATTTACAATTATTGTAATCGACTGCAATTTTGTATGGAAAATAACACTTACCAAATAAAACCACGACTTTTTTAACACAAGCAAATGTTTTTCTAAAATTTGAAATGAATTTTGAGAATATTTGTGTTAATAAACTCATGATATGTATCCAGATTATTGGCATATGTTTTGTGTAACATCACGGAAAATAATTTAACGGTGTTAGAACGTGTTATTTTAAACTGCAAACACAATGAACTCATCATTTCGTGTACTGTGCGGCAGGTCTCACAATCTTATCGAAAGCACATATTGTTCACTTCCATATTCGTCAAATTGGCTACAGAAAGTCGTTTATCATGCTGTGCGCTAACGTTCGCTATTCACGGCGTGCGTTTGTGCGTCTTCATTCCCAAAGAAATACGATACAATTGTACTCTCAGTCAGGCGTTCCAAATAGTAATTAACTAAGAATACATTGGCGTTTCACATATTTCTCTTGGCTTTCTTCTGTTTCAGATGCCATGATTCTGTTTATTAACACACCCACTAATATGAAAGCGGGCATCGTTGCTAGAAATGATTTTCTTTGCAAAAGTTATGCTCAATTGCTTTATTTTCAAGCATTCAATTGGCAAAACTTTAACACTGCATATGGTGGTATGGAGTTTGGCAAGAAACTGACACATTTTCAATTTTTTATCATATTTTTACGTACCACAACAATGATTTCATTTGGCTTACAGGAGTTTTACTTCTACACGATTTTATATTTATTTCTGTGTAATTGTTTAATGCATTTTCTTACATTTATTATATCAAAATAATATCATGCATCATTAATAAAATATAAACTCCGTAAATATGTGAACCAACCTAAAAATAACTATATTAACTATAAATTAAATATAAATAAATTAAAATTAATAATTTTTTTCTATAATTGATTCTTTTTGTTTCTTTTATTAGTGTCTACACATTATACAAAAATACTTGCTATAAAATTACATATACGTATTTTCCTTGGAATAAATATATCATTTTGACTTCGAATATTGTTTCTGATTTTAGAGACCTGTGCATAGAGACAACGCTGTTGTGTCTATTTATACTATATTTTATATTTATATTAAAATTATATCACGTTTCAGTGAATAAATTCTACGATTGATGTTGACATATTATTTAAGAATCATAAATTAAAATGCAATTACATAAACACATGTTTTTATATTGACTTATTAGTAATAATTTCGTGGATTTAATGGGTTTAGCTAAATTGAATTAATTCCAATTTGCAAAATATTTACAGATTTACTCTGTTAGAAAAATTGCCAGCTATAAAATGCCGATGAATATTTCAAATTACATACATTTCTATATTCGTCACGGATATGTACTATATTTAATTCAATGAAATACATTAGGAATTAGTAATTTTCTGTATATATACATACATATAACCACTAATACATACTTGAATCTTTTTTAATCAGTGTATATGTAAGTGCAGATGTATGTATATGTATATATATGTATACATAATTTATCGTTCGAAACCACCACTTGACCTAGACAGTTGACGATCACTAACAAAAAAAATATGCGCTCCAGGCTTTGGAAACCGCTAATCAGGAATTATTAGGGCAGAGCCAGTCTTCGCATCCAAGATATCGGTTTAATTAACATTATTGGATGAATACAGGAAAGACATGACTAGTATTACATATTTAATTCATGATTTTAAGGTATATCTACGTAATAAATGCTTATTACATTTTCAACATGAATACTAGACAATATCATATGTATCATAAACTACAAAATAATATTCAATGTAATACTTTGATCTAATTATTGAAATTATAGTCGTGTGTGGATTTTAAAGAAATTAATAAAAATTGGAGGCTGCATCATTATCCCAGTAAAATTGAAAATAAATCGATGTAATGTGGATTTGTGAAATGTATTTTTATTTTCATTTATACATATATATGAGTTTTGACTGACTCATGATTCATGAGTCATGAATTAGGATATAAACCTTTTACAAAGATTACAGAGACAAAATTATCCGATGATTAATACATTGACTACCACAAGATACGTAAACTTGTGAATTTTACTTAGCCCTGTGTTTCAATAGATGAGACTCCAAATGTAAGGTTGCCACTTTGACAGCCGGAAGAAGCAGCTGTTGCTTCTCACATTAATGTAATTTTATGTAGTCCAAAGTGTAGCTTGTAAGTTGTAAGTAGTCCCAACTACAGTTTGCTTACATTTAGTGGATTGCATTAAAGTAATTTTATGTAGTCTAAAGTGTAGCTTGTAAGTTATTTACTAACAATCTACAACCTTTTACATCAGTAACTTGCATTACTATGCAAGCTACCTCACACCTCTACACATAGTGGTGGAGGAAGTGGCGCTTGTGGCATAGCACAGATTGACTAGGGCAGGGATTGTAAAGGGCAAGACTCCGTACCAGAAAGCTTCATATCAAGCGGGGCTTTCCCCATTTCTAAGTCTACGAACGATGAAATGGTTAGCTTCGAAAAGAAGCTTTTTATGTATGTGAATGGTACTAAAACCGACAAAGTGCAGGGGTATTCGGACCAGGAACCAAATACACCAAGGGAATGAAAATATACTAAAGCGTCTTCCAAGCGGAGATCAAGGCCTTGGAAGATGTACTCAATTGAACCTGGACAGGAACTATTGGAAGTAAAGCGTGCAATTTTTTGCGATAGTCCCATTCTAATATCATCAGCCCGAAATTAGTCTGGAAGTGCTTTAACAGACTAAACAACCTAGCCAAGGAAAACAGAGTTGCATTATGCTGGGTACCAGGACATACTGGAATCCGGGGTAACAAATAAACTATTCCTCCTATTAGCAGGGAAGGCCGCCACAACTTTGATTGTGCGACCGGAACCCTTTTGCGGTGTAGAAGTAAGTACCTACAAAAAAGAACTCAAAGATAGAAAGGAGATGCTCAGAGTATCTTTCTGGGAGGATTTCCCTGGTGTGAGACCCTCCAAGATATCCCTTGGAAACTACCAGAAGCATAGAGCAAAAACCTTGCTAGAACTACGTATCTACGTACTACACATCCTAACATGTTTCCTTACAGGACATTGTGACCTTGGGGAATACATGACAAGGATAGGTCTAAAAGAAAAGCATAACAACTGCAGATTCTGCGGGGCGGAGAATAAAAATCCAGAAACTGACATTTAACTGCACCACTATTACGGAAACCCGAGTCAATTATCTCGACAAAGATGGTATAGACGAAGAATAAATACCTTTTCTGAAACCATCAGAGTTATTGCAGTTTGTTGAAGCTCTTAGGCTAGATGGTGAGCTCTGAGATTTGATAGATCCCAACAGCTTACAGCTCATGTAGGGGGCACAATAGATCAATAGGTGCCAGTGCAATATAATCCTTAATTAAATGTAAATCTAAAATCTTCTATGCAAGCTACTGTTGGCTTACATTGAGTAGATTTGTGGTTGGTTTTCACATTTCGAAATATGTATTATTGTAAGGTAATAGAATAGAACAATATGATATACATATTGTAATGTTATTCTAGATTTTATTCCCTGTTTACGTATAACACCATTTTTCATTTGACAGATGATCATCCAGCTGTAGGTAGTCTAGAAAAATAAAAAAGTATTAAATTAATTTTATAGTTATGAAACTACAACCAACTATCTGATCTGTGTATTTTTCTTATTCAATTTAATTCAATTTTATAAAGGTACGTAACATTAACATGATTGCACGCATGAGAAGTATTTGTTTAAAAATTCATTCATTAAATTTAATTCAACACTATCCACTGATAGACGATGCGAAACTCTTCAAGTTGGCAACATCTGTATTTTCTTCGCCTATGTACGAGTCGATGTCATGTTTTGGCTCAGTAGCCATCTGACGTAAACGGGGGGTGTTGGTCAGCAGAGGTCTTATTATAAGTCCAGCCAACGACAAGGACAGAAAGATGTTAAATGCAGGTAAGGTAATTAATAAATTTTATATCATTTATTTTGTACACAGATACACTCAAATATTGTAACAAAAGCACACAATTAAATTACACTCACAGAAGAAGAAAAACCAAAAATCGACAACTTTACGGTGACCCTGTATAACACAATTTTTGATCGGACCTGTAGAAATTAATCCATCAACGACCGTTAATTACCGTTATTGACAGAAGACTATTTAGAGACAATTGCGAAACATCTATAAAAAGATTGTTGAACTGAACGTTTGCTCTACGTAAAATTTATTAAATAGCCACGGTGCACCGTTAGGCCCAAATAAAAGATTATCTTCGATTAAAAGTACTTTAAAACATCTAAATTTTCACCGAATTTAATTACCTCTACGAAAAAGACGTCCTTCCATCCACCATCCGTCCAAGCGCGCTAAGAATTTCAAATGAAAGCTTTCGAAATCACACACACACACACTCACACAAGTAAGATAATTAATTTTTTTTAAAGTAAATTGAGTTAAAAGGTAAAAATTATTTATTTTAATTAAACATAAAAAATTTCAAAGTTAATTTTTTTATACCAAAAAAGGCCCAACTAAAAGTTTTTTAAAATTTATAAAAAGGTTTTAATAAGGTAATAATTTAGTTGCGGTGATTATGACGCATATTTGAACAGTTTAAACTGATTTTTATATAGGTTTATTGAATTAAATAAATTTATTTTTTTTGTAAAACATCTTTCTGACTTGTAATTTTTTTATGTAACTTAGATTTTTTTTTTCATTTGGGTATTTTTCAACGTATAATAAGCTCTCGTATTCTTTTCTCTACACCTGCTGTAGAATTAAGAATCCGCGAACCCCTGAGATTAATTTTTTTTAACCCCAATTTTTAATTTAAAGAGTTAAACTCAAATTTTCTTAACTTTATTATAAATCAAATTTCACATTACAATATATTTATCTAAATAGATAAATATGATTGAGTGAAGAAAGTAATAACTAGAGTTAGATATGAAAAAGAAACAAATATAATTTTCTCACCAATTTTACTCCTATATAAATTAATTGATAAAATTAATTTCCACTAATATTAAAGCAGTCAATTTACTACGCCAAATCTTCAGTAATGACAGAATGGCGCGCATTTCTTTCTTCACCATGATTCGTGCGGCCATCCTGACAATTAATTTTAGCCTCTTTCACGTCTTTAGTAGTAAGAAAACCAATCACCGACCATATTTCACATTTGTCGGGATTACCAATCGTCGGAGTCTTTTTAAATATTCAAAAACAAACTTTAACATGATCGAATGTTTCCGTAATGGCATTTGTGGCTTCCCAGATGCAGGTAAACAGTGTGCATACGACAAATGTCGACCATAGCGCTGTCGTGACAAACTTGTAAAAGACACTTACTTTTAAAACATCCCTCGTACATTTCTCAATGGTGCCCGCTCTGCGATGATTTGGGACGAGCATGTCGTCTTTTAATTGTTGCATATTGCGATGCTTGTTAGAGTTTAAACCCTCTGAAATGTTCTCATTCTGTTTATCTGGCTCTTGGCCATGTTGGAAGTCGACATATTACAAACGACGACCATTTGTCTTAACAACAAAAAAGCAGTGGACTTTTAATGTGCAATATTAAAACTATGTGGAGTACAATTAAGAAAGATATTGGAAATACTGTTTCTAGTACCTTTGACATGAAATAAATTTTTCTTATGAATTCGTTAAACATTGTCTTTCAGTTAAATAGCTGTGTAGTGTTTCCTTCTGGTGATGACAATTTGGTACAATACTGAGCCTTAGTCAGTAGGTTCGTAAAAGTGTCAAAGCTTGGTTGGTGTTCTACGAGAGATGTTTTATTCATCGTTTTCTTGTTTCTATGGATAATAAGATTCATCCTCTAATTTAGCATTTGCAATAAAAATTGCTGCTCTATCTGATAATGATATTTTTCCATTAGCCAGTGCAATTGCAGTAACTGTAAATACTTTAATAATATGCCTGCGCTAGATTAACTTGTTTATCAGATTAGGAAGATAAATTACAATAATCGTTTTACATATATTTTATTTTTAATATTTAAATCTAATCAATGAGATTGCGATACCGCTAAATACTATATAAAAAGCAAAAACAATGTTTGTATTAATTTTTGAGGCTCAAAGTTTTTCTATATAAAATTTACAATACGTATATAAAGTACACAATATCTATAATCCCACACATATATAATAAGTGATTGTCTGAAATTTCTGAGAAGATCATTTAATATGGATTCCAAAACTAACCTTGAATAATTTTTTTTCTAAATGTTAATGTTTCTTTCATGTGAATCACTTTGAATGTTTCATAAAATCAGTTGACTACAAATTGATGAATACATAATTAATTTAGTTTGGAGATTGCGCTAAATACGTAAGATGTTTTATTGAGCACAGTATAATAATAAGAAACTATTAACATTTACAACAGTTTATTCAACATCTTTTATCGGAAATGGTAATAGTTCATGCTATTGTTAAAAGAATCCTTATCCCTAAAATGATGGTCGTCACAAGGCCATAAAAGTGTTTACTATAAACATACCAAATGTTTAATATCGAGAATGACTTGTGTGATACCTAGATACGATGAAGGTGAGTATTCATGATCATCATCGACATCTTGGAAGGAGGAAGGCAATATAATGATTTATATAGATCGATAAATTCGACATTAACCTGGTTGGAACAAGTTTGTTCTATGAGAGACTTTGTAAATAAGAGAATTTTGATCTTTGCCGTTTCATAAGTTTTCACAAATTTTCGTATGGATACGTAATTTATAACATTAGATGAAGACCATAACGCAAGTTGCTGCCGTCTAAAAAGTTATGTAATTGGCGAAATAAGTTGCGATAGCGCAATAGCCAGGAGAAAAAAAGATGTTGCGAAGTATAAAAAGAAGTTATATAATCATATTTATCTTCTCTAATTATACACATATGTATGTACATGTTTTCCCGCTCACGTTCTAATACTATCAATTATATGGAGTGGCATTCGTATACGTGATATATACATATTACAATAATTTTTGTTATTGTCAACCGCGCCTCAACGTACATGAAACTTTTACCGTATAATTTGTAATTAATATTATGTGTAATATTGTAACATATGCAATGTGAGCAAGAAAGAAAGCGTACACATAAGTTCGGATCAGATAAGATAATATGGTAATGGTAGTATTTTTAAATAAACCTTTTCAGCGTTTACTTTTTTATATATCTGGTTTAATAATGCTTCAACAGTTTTCTACTTTGTTATTGTTTTCGTTAAATAACTTCTTCGGTGGAAGAAATTGACATTTAATATGTGTCAAATTACTAATAATATAAATATAAATTGCCATGCCTATCAACAAAATTAATTAAAACAAAGAATTCATTGATATATCGAATTTTAATTATATTCACAAGTAATAATGAAGGAATAATAATTTAATACAACATTAGAAATTGAAATGATTTGAATTATTCGTATATCAATCTATTTTTTGTCAAGCTCTAACAATTCTGTTCAAGGACTAGGGAAAAACATGGCAAAAAAACCTAGTCAAGAGCTTAAAATTAATAAAATTCATGCGTGAATTAAATTATTGTAAATAATGCTTAAATTATCAATATCCGTTCTAAAATTTACCGCGTTTTCATCTTTCTTAATGTATATCATTTCGTAAATTAATCTTTTTTTATAATTATTTTCCTTTTTTAAAATTTTAGTGTTTTGAAAATCAAAATTATGTCGTCTATCTTTAGAGTGCTTAGATAAAGCAGTTTCAGCGGTGACGTTATGTGTAACAGTGTATTGATGGTTATAAATTCGTTTCTTTAAATATTGTTTGGTTTGTCCGATATAACATTTATTACAATCTTTGCAATCTAATTTATAAACGACATTACTTTGATTATCATGTTTAATGGGTGTTTTTAAATTTGTGAATAAATGTCTATTGTTGGTAGGTATGAAAGTTATGTGAATGTCTGATTTTTTTAATTCGTGTTTTATTGTGTCGCTTAAATTGTTTATATATGGTATAGTGTGGTATATGTTATTATTTGATTTTGTACCTGTGTTATATATTTTATTTATTCTTTTTGTGATTAATTTATTGTAAAACTCTTTAGGATAACTATTTTTTTCTAGTATTGTTTTTACTTTGCTTAAATTTTCTTTTCTAAAATCAGGGTGAGCTAATTTAATAGCCTGATCTACTAAACTGTTAATTACGCTTTTTTTTAAATTTACCGTGTTTAAGTGTTTGAAAAATAGTTTAAATGCCTACTACTACTAGTGTCTTTAATGTACCAGTTTGTTTTTATTTGTGTGTTATCATGTAGTATCTTTACATTTAAAAAGTTTATAGAATTTTGATTTTCTCTTTCAAAAGTAAATTTTAACCTATCATGATATGTGTTAAATGTGTGTAGAACATGTTCAATTTTATCATTTGGTATGCAGCATATACAATCATCTACATACCGCTTATAAAATTGCACATGACAGTTTAGTTTGTCAAGTGAGACCTGCTCTAAGTCCTCCATTACTAAATTTGCTATAACAGCAGATAATGGAGAACCCATTGCTGTACCGAATATTTGTTTATATATTGTGTCATTGTACTGAAAATATGTAGAATTTAAGCAAAGTTTTGCAGCCAACATGAATTCATTTTTTGGTAAATTTGTATAATTTTGAATTAAATTCCATTTTTTGTTTATAATGTTTAATGCCAAATCTGTAGGAACATTTGTGAATAAAGATACAACGTCTAAACTGATAATTTCATGATTACACGGTACGGATTTTTTGTTAATGAAATTAACAAATTCCCACGAATTTTTTACATGATACTCTGTATTTCCTACAACATTACTGAGAATTTTGGATAAAAATTTTGATAAATTGTATGTTGGTGATTGTATACAATTTACAATCGGCCTTAAAGGAATATCAGTTTTATGAATTTTAGGGACGCCATAAATTCGTCAGAGTTATCGAATTAATATTTTTAAATGTTTAGCTACGGATTCGTTTTATTAATTGTTTTAACCAACTAGTGATTAATTGGTTATTTTCTAATTTAGAATTTTGTTAAAAATTGCTGATCTTTTCTGATAATGATATTTTTCCATTAATAATGCAATTGCAGTAACTGTAAATACTTTAATAATATTATAGATTTTCTTGTTTATCAGATTTAAGATATTATAATAATCGTTTTACATATATTTTATTTTTAATATTTAAATCTAATCAATGAGTTTGATATTACGTCTAAATACTATATAAAAAGTTAAAACAATGTTTGTATTAATTTGTTACGTAAAGTTTTTGCTTGTTCGGTTTACAAATTTATAATAATGTATTCTATATCTATAATCCCAAATCATCTAAAAGTGATTGTTAACATTTACTGAGAATTTAATATGGATTCCTAAACTAATAATAATTTTTTTCTAAAATTTAATTTTCTTTCATGTGAATCATTTATTTTCATCCAATCAGTTGACTAAAATTGATGAATAATAATTAATTTAGTTATTTTGCGCTAAATAAAGATTTTTATTGAGCACAGTATAATAATAAGAAACTATTAACATTTACAACAGTTTATTCAACATCTTTTATCGGAAATGGTAATAGTTCATGCTTTTTAAAAAATCTTATCCCTAAAATGATGGTCGTCACAAGGCCATAAAAGTGTTTACTATAAACATTTTTATTTTATTAAAATTTCTACCAAATGTTTAATATTGAAATGACTTTGTGATACCTTGTGTGATGAAGGTGAGTAAGTGTCCTCGAATACATAAATTCAGTGTTTTTTGAAATATAGTTACTCTTATTTTACTAAACTTACTAACTATAGTGACATTTGTAATCGTTATGCAATATAATGATTTTTATAGATCGAT
Organism: Holotrichia oblita; assembly: GCA_023690525.1. Classification (NCBI taxonomy): domain Eukaryota; kingdom Metazoa; phylum Arthropoda; class Insecta; order Coleoptera; family Scarabaeidae; genus Holotrichia; species Holotrichia oblita. The sequence continues at coordinate 34,318,612 of CM043020.1, forward strand.
AAATTCGAATTAACCTTTTGGAACAAGTTCATTTTATTTTGTAAAAAAAATTTCCTATTAATTTGTCGTTTCTAATTTTAATTTTCAAACTATGGAATTTATAACATTAGATGAATCACCAAACTTTGCTGCCGTCTAAATATTATGTAATTGGCGAAAAATTGCGAAAACGCAATAGCCAGGAAAAAAAAGATGTTGTTGGAAGTATAAAAAGAAGTTATATAATCATATTTATCTTCTCTAATTATACACATATGTATGTACATGTTTTCCCGCTCACGTTCTAATACTATCAATTATGTATATGCAGTGGCATTCGTATACGTGATAAATAATATAAATAATTTTATTATTGTCAACCGCGCCTCAACGTAATGAAACTTTTACCGTATAATTTGTAATTAATATTATTGTTTTGTAACATATGCAATGTGAGCAAGAAAGAAAGCATAACATAAGTTCGGATCAGATAAGATAATATAGTAATGGTATTTTTAAATAAACCTTTTCAGCGTTTACTTTTTTATATATCTGGTTTAATAATGCTTCAACAGTTTTCTACTTTGTTATTATATTTACAAAGCAAGTCTCGCCAATTCTGTTCTAGTAAAACAGGAAAAAAAAGTTTCACTGAAAATGAGAAATATAGTAGGTATAGTAATAACGGGGTGGGCATAAGTCACCTAGCAGCCTTGAAAACAAGGCATGCGTTAGCTAGTATGCTTGTCGATCTCGAGACAAATCAATACCGGTATTGTTGCGTGGTGAGATAGTTTTTTGTCGAGTGAAATGGCACAAAATATTCGACTCAAGTTTTCGTTACAACAGCGTGTGTTTTTGTTGAAACAGTTTTATTGGCTTGATCGCGATTATGGAGCTATTGAAGATGGTTTTAAAGAAAGATGGCCTGCTACACAGTTTCCAAACTGCAATTCAAATGTTGAATTAGCCAAAAAGTTTGAAGCGACCGGTAGTGTTCAAGATGCAAAGCGTACTGGGCGTCCACGTTGGGTGGGTACTGAAGAGAATACCATGATCGTCGCGTAAAATTCATCGAAAATCCTCACCGCTCTGCCAAAAGGACATCGTTGGAGCTTGAAATACCATCTCGTATACTTCGTAGAATCATGAAAGACAACGGTTTGCACTGTTGTCGTCCTCATTTGCTGCAGGAGCTGAAACTGCGAGACCATCAGCAGCGCATCGAATTCTACGAATGGAACCTAGTTATGAAAGCAGCCGATCCTTTATTCGAGAGAAAATGTGGAGTGACGAGGCACAACTGCGTTTATTGGGCCAATGCTCATGCTCATGAGATCCTCAAAAAGGAAGTGAATTCTCCCGGAGTTATGGTTTGGGCAGGGAATGAATTATCGAAGGATTGTTGGCCCCTATTTCTTCGACGGTTCCGTTAATTCGGAAACGTACATGCAGCTTTCACAAGAATTACGCATCACTTTAGCTGAAGATGATAGATTCAATGGACGGAACGGCATTTTGCAGCAGGACGGCGCCCCGACGCATTTCAGCTTGGAGGTTCGCGCTTTTCTCAACGAGCACTTCCCAGGATAGATCGGTAGAGGTGGCTGCATTGCTTGTCTCCAAAGATCTCCGGACCTTACAGCAATGGACTTTTCAATTTGGGGCCTGATGAAGAACCGAGTTTTCGCGCATCCGATCGCAAATCGCAATCTCAAACATTGGATAACAATCGAGTTCGATATCATCAATGAAGACCTCGCGATGCTCGCCCGTATTGTTAATTCGATCGAAAAACGTTATTTGAAGTGTATCGAGATGAAAGGTGAACATTTTGAACACCTATTGTAAATATTTTTGCGGTATAATGAAAGAAAACCAACGATTTTTAATTGTGTTAATTGTGTTATCGTTGTTTAAAATAACTTTACAAAAATTTTTTAATTTGTGCAAATTTGCCAGGTGACTTATGCTCACCCCTATATTGCTTATAGGTTAGAATAACAAGTAGTGCATTTTCTTACACAATGTTTATTACATATATCATTTTTGCAATCAATACATAAAACTTTCCTTTTACGATATATTTTTGAAAGATATAGTTTTTTGGTAGTTGATCTATCTACGTGGATTTGCAGTGACATCAATAATTTTTTTCATGCACTCTACCACACTATATCACATGTTATCAAGGTTATTCCACCTTTTTTAATTTAGGACATGACCAGTTTCTTTACGTTTTTAGAGAGAAATATTCTGCATCTTTGAGGGAGATCAGCGTTATATAATGCTGTTATCCGGGTCTGGATAATTTTGGATCCGAATTGAAACTGAATTTGTTGTCCGAAACCTCAAATGTAGATTCGTGATTCGGACCTTCGAATCCATATCAGTTCTGAAATCACTAAACTGGCTCCTTTATTTGAAATAAAGGAATCCAGTCGATTATACAGGGTGACATAGAAAAAACTAAAATGCATAGCAACATGTGATAGGGAACCAAGAAATAACAAAAAAAGAACCTATACACGCATGTCCGATTGCCTTTTGTTTTCAAGATAGAAGCTGTTGAAGTTAAAAGGCTTTTATTAAACAAAACAACATTAAAAAATATAAGATAGCCATGGTATAGGTCCCCCACGACCAATCCACCCATTTCAAAATGTTCGTTGCAGAAATTCGCTTACTCTCCCAGAATAGTGAGCTGGCGCTCCGTCATGCACGTAGTATATTCTTCTTATAATATTCAATGGAACATCTTCTAATAAAGTATTCAGTTCATTTTCCAAAAAATTCGATAGAGTTCGCCTGTCAATCGTCTGGGCATTCGAAATGGACCAATTAGATAATTACCGATTATACCTGCCCACACATTAAAGGAAAACCCATATTGGTGATTCCGCGGTGAGGTTTTTCATCGCTCCAATAATGCATATTGTGAATATTCAAAATACCATCGCGACTGAAACCAGCTTCATCGATAAACAAAATTAATGGTAGAAAGTTTCGCCCTTTATTTTGCAACCATTGGCAAACTTATAAACGCGGTAGGAAATCCTGTTCCAATAGGTGATGGATTTTTTTGGAAATGAAATGGATGAAGAAGTTGTTCTTTGAGGAGTTTCCTAACGGATTCACAATTGACATTCGTTACAGCTGCACTTATTCTTCTGATGCTTATTCTAGGATTGTCTTCTACTATTTGCAAAATAGCTTCTTCATTTGCAACAGTACGACGAGTTCTCTTAACCCCAGAATCATATTTTGGTTTTTTAAAGCAACCATCTCCTCCCAAACGCCTATGTACGTCAATAAATGTCCTAACTTTAGGAACTTACCTTAATGGGTATCTCTCTCGATAGATGCGTTGAGCCTCGGAAGGATTTGAACCCTGTATTCCACAAAAGTAATGCGCACATTTTGAACGAAAACTTTCAATAAACTAAGTTAATATTGCTTTCACATTTACCAAATGTTTTGTTTCATGAACAAATATTTTTTATAGCCTAGGTAAAAATAAAAAACAAGAACAATATAAAAAACAGTTTGTAACTTGAAAACAAAATGCAGTCGGACATGTGTGTATAGAAACTTTTTTTGTTATTTCTTGGTCCTCGATCACATGTTGCTATGCATTGTAGTTTTTTCTATGTCACCCTGTATAACTACAATAATCACTACACGAATTAAATACCTAAGATCACATAGATTTAGAAGATTCAATATCATTCATGTATTTTAAAAATTATTGTAGTTTTTCCACATGACATAAGTTTGATGTTATCTTGTTTAAACACTAATATCACAAAGTAATATTGAATAATACATGTCACATTTCAGAATTTGTCTGAATAAACCATTAGCAGCTATTATGGTACTCCATAACAATAGTGCGATATTTTTCCATATCTCCTTTGCTGTACAGTTAGTTGAAAGCTAAATTTGCGTGGTTTAATTTGAAAAAATTAAAATTTTTGCAGTTCATTGTTTCAAAAAACACTGACTTCTAGAGCAGTCTGTGTAACGTATTTAAATATAGATCTAGTTACTTATTATCATCACAGAAGATGGTTCTAGCGTTGCGTAAAGTTTCACGATGTTACATTTTGCCGTTACCGAAACAATGGTATTTTTCTGAAGATTGGGAAACGTCACCATTTTCAAACAAATGAATATTATCCTATATAAAATTGCTTTAAAATTCCTCAGGCAATTCAGAAATGTAAAAATGTATAGGCTATTCAATTTAAAAAACTTACTGGTGCTTACGGGCCAATAAAGTATCCTGCGTACTACAACATAATTTTGTTATAGGTTTCATAGAGCTAATTTTGTATTCAAATATTTGCTTTATTTTGTACAGCAAGGGAGATGTCGAAGAATATCGCATTGAACACCCTGAAAAATGAAACATAATCTGGAATTGTATTTATTAAAATAACTGTACGTTTTACCTTATTAAACACTATTATTTTATATAGTTCAAAATAAACTTTTGTTTTTTTCTATCGAAAGCATTTAATAAAATGGCATAAAATAAACTTGATCTGTAAGATGTCAGTGCAACTTGTATGAATGAATAAAAGTGAGAGTTACTGATATCAGTAATTTTCATGTAGTTCTTCTTAAACAATCTATATACATAATACAAAATGAATAGTTAAATGCATATAGATTCAATGTTTATCTAAGTACAAGAACTTCGTTCAAATATATTACAATCCGTAAAATGAATTTACAAATGGATGATTTGCAATAGAAATTATACATTTACGACTATTGATGTATGGTTAAGTTATCAGTATATAATCATTCACATAAATTACAGGTTACACCAATAAATTACAAGATACGGATCCAAATCTAGGTTGAAGCGAAATATGACTTTTGTAGGTTCGTTATCAAAAGATGAATGTATGCTGTGCTATCTACAGCAATTCCGACCCAATTTCTGCATAGATGATTTGAATGCGGTATCTGGATTGAATAATTTATGGACAACATTCCTTATAGCTAGAGATGTCAATATATCAATTATTCAGCATATGTTGCAAAAATAAATAAGAACTGGTTGCACGAACATACCTGAGAAGTGAATTGGGCACTCGTCTAAAAATGGATGATCTGTCATTCAACTATTTTTGACTTACGTATCTGTAAGTTCAGTTGTACAAGAGTGTAGACCATTCTCAAATATGGATAAACTAAAACAACTTGTTGCAGAAGATATTGATAAAAATTTACTATTAGAAAAACTAAGGAAACTGTCGAATTTACTGCGTCGTACGAGTGAAAAAAAAGTATCCTGAATTAATTGACAAATGAGTTTTATCAAATACCTGAATTAAATTTTATTCCCGTAGGGTTTGAGTTTTTATGTTTGCGAAACTAAAACCATTTCAACTGCTTTCACGTATTCAAACAAATTGTTAAAAACACATTATAAAAAAATGCGTTTGATGGACTTAGATACTATACTATTTGTTCTGAGTTTCTTGATGAAATACATATGTTACATATGTTTTAGGAATTCTATTGCAAAATAGAGCATAGTATATTTGGATTCCAGTGTTGTCATAACAACACTACGAAATGAAATTTCGTAATACATATGTATGCCACCTAATGTACACTGTTGAAAAAAGTGAGGAGCACACTTTGAATAATAACAACGTGTGATTCTAACGCATTGAAATGGGGGTATACATCAATAGCAGGAGTATCTCCCGCGAGCAGCCTGTACTATTGCTACGCAACGAGATATGGTGTCAATAACTCGTTGTATGGTAGCGGAGGAGATGGCCAACTTCAACTCGCCTCCATAACTCCTCAACGTTAGCCGGAGAAACCCGATAACGTCGAATTATCCGATCGATCATATTCCAGATATGTTTGATCGGATTCAGATCCACAGAATATGTACAACACGTGTCATGTGCCGAACGCTCAAACTCACTCAGGTAACGCGAACAGCATTCCATTACGCAAAAAAGTGCGACTACATAGTACCCCTTCGCACTACTCTAAGAACGCCCGCTTTCTATATTATAAGTTTGTTAAAGAAACTGAATACCCTTAAAAAATTGACCTGCTCTGAGGGATTATAAAACTCAAATTAACTATTTAGGTCGTACTTCAAGTCTAAAAACATATACAAAATTTATGTAATTCTAATGCGCAAATAGAATAACATTTATAAGTGTTAATACTAAATAAGCGAAGCCATCGATATCATAAGATGTACTAACTTTAGGATAGCGCAGGTTATAATCTTGTAGAAAGGAATACACATATAATTTATGTTACTTTATTTTATTATTACAATGTATTTTATTGGAAAGAGCACTTCCGCATACAGCATCACTCTTACGTAATGGGTAATTTCTCGATCAAAGAAATCATTAACTTTATTTTTATAGCGCCTTTATTATCTGGATTAAATTACATTGACAGGTACATCATAACAAGAATAAAAAATAATACATTTCATTTATAGTATCTCATTCAGTAATTAACATCGAACAACACGTTTACCACAACGCAGCATGGCAATCATACATCTGTTCAAAACATGGGATCGAAGAGCGTTCATTCTCCATTTACATAAGCTATGCGGATAATTAGATAATATTTTCTCTCGTTACGGGCGGATCCATTGTAAACACATCCTAGCATGAAAGTTTTCTAAATGCCAAGGATATCTCGTATTTTGAGCGTGCAGTAATATTTTTTTCCTAATAAGTCAGTATTACTCAATGTACTCGTGCATCATCATATAAAAATTGCAAACCTTTCGCTCGAGTAATACTTAAACGAAAATTTCTTTGATGTAATGATTTTTTTTATATTTAAATAAATTTGTTCTGTCAGAGCTGAATCTTACAAATAAGAATATATTGATATTAACATTAACTAAAAGAATATGAAGAAAAAATTGTTTGTCATATCCAATACAGATTTATATACTTGATGAAACTGCTAGAAACTGTAATAAATTCAGGTGCAGCAATTAAATAAATTTGGTATCGTTTCCACGACAGAATTAATAAAAACACATGAAAAGTATTATTATAAATCAAAAGATAAGGATTCCGATGATCAATTGATAATTTCTCTTACATCATTTTGCATCTTAGTCAGTCACCACATGTCTTTGTTTAATTAAAACAAATATGTATTACAATAAGTATTAATTGTAAACCTTTCCTAATATGCTTCACGTAATTGTTGCTTTGCATAAACTTCTTCATGTCTGAACATATCTTGGCCTGTTTTCTACGTCACAGCATTTAAACCACGTCCATTTGTACCCTGAAGCCAATGAAATTAGGAATTTGTATATTTTCGGCTGTGTTGGTATATAAGGAGCACGGCTCGTTAGATTCAATTTAAGTCTTTTTGTGATAGCTGAACGTCTTCTTATTTCATAAAGTCGCGTGTGTGTACAAATAATTCTAACAGCTTCTGTTATGTATGTGGAGAATTCATACCCCAACGATACAAACGAAATATTACGTCCTTAATAGAAAATTTATATTTTCACTATTTTGGTCTAAAAATTAAATATCGGAACAAGGAATGGGTTCCTCACATTTTCTGCGCAAGGTGTGCTGTTACTCTGAGTGGCTGGTCAAGCGGTAAAAACAGCTCTCTGTCATTTGCAAGGCCTATGATTTGGCGTGACCAAACCGACCATTTGTCTTGGATTGCTACTTTTGCTGCACGAAAACTTTCAGGTTCTACAACAAAAATAACAAGATTAGTTACACTAGTGTGTCTTCTGTTATTTGTCCAGTACCTTATTCAGCAGGCTTGCCAGTACCAGGGTCTATAGGTGTTTCAAGTGAAGAATATGCCATTACAGATGCAGAGGAAGAAATTTCCGAGGTATTATCGACCAGCTATGATAAATATTTGCCATCTTTAGAAGACGTACCTCACTTAGTAAATCAGTCAGAATTAAATGGCCTTATTCGAGATCTGAACTTGTAAAAAACTCAAGTAGAAAAACTAGGATCTAGATTTCAAGGATGGAAGCTGTTAGCTCCGGGCACACATATTTCTGTGTATCGTAATCGCCAGAAAGAACTGTGACAGTATTTTTCAACCGACGAAGATCTTTCATTCTGCAATAATGACCATGATTTTATGCTGACATTAGGTCATCAACACAGCCCAGAGAAATTGCCCGTATGAAGGAAACATGAAAATATGACTTGTCTTTTCGACAAAATTAATTATAATGTGAACAAATGGCATATCAGCGCTGACCTTAAAGTTGTAGCAATTCTAGTCGGTTTACAATTGGGATACATAAAGCATTGCTGTTTCCTTTGTGAGTGTGATAATCGATCGAGAAATTCCCACTACTTTGTTAAAGGTTGACCAGTCAGGGCTTAATATATTCCTGGACAAAAGAATATACTTCATAAGACACTAGTGGAACCTGATAAAATATTTCTACCGCCACTGCATATCAAATTACGTTTGATGAAGAATTTCGTCAATGCAATGAATAAGAATGGTCATGGATTCCAATAACTTCAACAAAAATTTCTCAATATTTCAAATGCAAAACTTAATAAGGGAGTTTTTGTAGGACCTCAAATTAGGTAAATGTTTACAACAAGATGCACAATTTGAAGAGACTTTAAATGACTTGGAACGTGGTGCTTGGAATGCTTTTAAAAGTGTGACTCGAAATTTTCTGGGGAATCTGACAATTACACAGCAATTGTTAATGAACTTCTTAGAAGTTACCATGAACTGGGCTGTAACATGAGCCTTCAAATACATTTTTTACACTCGCACCTGGATTACTTTATCTTGAACCTCGGTGACGTCAGTGAAGAACACGGCGAGAGATTTCATCAAGACTGTTATAGAAAAACGTTATCAGGGCAAGTGGATCAGTGGGATTATTGTTGGAGTTTGATATCAAAAAGTATCGTCGAACAGTATAAAAGAAAAGTAAAAAGAAATATATTTTAGAACAGAACGTTTGTACCAAAACCTGACACGCCAGAATAAATTTGTTTTTATTGTTATTATTACGACTGTAAGATAAAGTAAAACTGTACATAGTTACTAAAGAAAAATAGAAAAATAAAAATTTATTGCCTAATGTAATCTAGGAATGTAAGAAAATTATTACTTTTTTAATATTGTGCAGTAATAAATTTTCCTTTCATTATTAAATTTTAATTTGTCTTATTTAAGGTATAATTAGAATTACTATATCAATCAACATTTAGTGTCCCTATTGAAAGTACTTATTCTTATTACGTACACCGATTACATTCGCAGAAGATTACACTTTAGATAAAGCTTTCTATTATGCTGCAAATTGCTCGAACAGATGTTCGTTTTCTATTTACAAGTAAATCTGTTGAGCAGACATGGTAAAAGTAAAATTACTAGTTACGTGATACACTAATATCACAAATGAAAATAAGCTACAATAATTTAATATAGTATAATTAAGCAGTTAGGTTTGTCTTATTAAATCTGAAATGACTACAAAAAACAAGATAATACGTTAACTTACTCTAATAAAGAAAGTAACTAACAATGAGTTAAAATATAAGGGTATCTATTAGCTATTTAACTAAATAGTCGCAGAGATAAGAGCAGCTGGCTATAGGAGGGCAATATCTATGGCCGGGAGTTCGAATTTTGCGGTGACATTTGCGGCAACGTCTCGTTTCATCGATACTCCGGTTAAGCTACCATTCGGTGTTAGGACGTAATTAACATCATAATATTATTTATGACGGAATAATACTGTAATAAAGTCATGGAAAGACATTTATATATGTAAGTACACAATTTGCAAGCTGCAAATTAATGTATGGACTTTTGTTATTGGATTATCAATAAATTAAGAATTATTTTATTTAGCATGTCTTCGTTTTAGGAAGCACAATAACATTAATCCTGTTACGGCTAAAAGATATATTATCTAAAAACTGTTTTGACAATTATAATTAATAAATATGTGTCACATCTTTAAAGATTAGCGTAAAAAAAATTGCATGGGCGCTGATTGTTATTCGATGATTCTCGTTCATGCTGAAATTTCGAGACTAACGTTGCATGAAACAGTAGCTTCCAAACGATATAGAATAAATTGATTATTGTCTATACATTGTTTTTTTGACCTAAAAGTGGAACAACTCCAATTATTATGAATAATAATAATAATATTGAGGAGAAGTATCGACCGTACTACGTTAAGGAGGAAATGTAGTTGAAAGACATCTTACGGCCTGTACAGACCGCATACCCGGTGCCTTTCAACTACATTTCCTCCCTTATAATAATAATAATAATATATTTGTCCCTTTTATAGATCAGATGTATAGTAATATGAGATATGTCAATATGTATATTACAATTAAAAAACTTATAACTAGCATTTATAGCAAAACATTTAACGCACATCAGTATTCCTATATCTAGTTTACAAATATAATGAACTTATTAGGCCTCCAAAAATTCATCCATACTATAAAAACAGTGCACTTGAAGGTAAGATTTAACCTTTTGCTTAAACATGATTATATTTATGACGTCTTTAATTTCAGCTCCCAATTTGTTATAAAGTAAATTCCAGCATATTACTCTCAAAGGGATTACTCTCAAAGGTTGTTGTTTTATGCCTAGGCGTTAAAAACCCATTACGCATATTACTTTTGATAATTATACATTATTATTTTTTTAGACAATACTATATCCGGCATATACATATGACACATCATCAGCAAATAGGACCAAACTACCCGCCGTACAAATGGTTGGTTGATCATTGATAAATATTAAGAAAAGTAGAGGTCCCAAGACGGAGCCCTGCGGAACTTCGCCTTCGTTGATTTTTCCTTAAAACTCAACTACTTGACGACAATCACAAAGATAAGAAGAGAACCAACTATAAATTACTCCTCGAAGGCCAAAATAATGCATTTTATTTAATAATAGTTTGTGATTAACTTAATCGAAAGCCTTGCTTAAATCCTTAAATATCCCAATTGCTGCTGGACAAATCCATTTCACAATACCAATCGGTTTGGACAATCTAACATTGTTGTGTTAGTCGAGCGTTTTTTCTGAAAGCCATGTTGATTAAAAAAGTTGTAAACTCTGCTAAAGACTATACGTTCGAATAGTTTGGAAGTGGAAAACAACAATGTAAGTGGCCGTTAGATATGTACATTCTCCTTATCTCCATTCTTGTATAAAGGAAGTACTTTACCAGTTTTAAATATTGTGGGGAAAGTTCCTATTTGCAAAGACTTAATAATTAAAAAAGCCAAGGGAGTGACAATACTATTAGCACCAAGCCCTTAGTGCATCACTCCAAATACCATCAACGCCGCAACTATTTGAGGACTTCGAATTAACTATAATCAAGTAAATTTCTTCCGGTGTTACCGGTTCTACAAACACTGTAGGATATGGGCTTATTGAACCCAATCTTATATCCAACAAATGATAAACAAACTTTAAAAGGTAAAGCATTAAGCGTGTTTTAATTTCTGTTAGAAATTGGCTTATTGCAGATTTTATAGCTCTAACGGTATAGTCTTCTTGGTGAAGATGTTTCATTCGCTTGTAATTTATTAAAATTTAAAAAAGAAACTTCTGTTGTATCTTCAAACGGCTTCCCAAAGCATCTGGTTACATAAACAGTTAATACCGTATAAGACTCATTGTCTTCGGAAAATGAAATTGTTACAGTTTAAATATCCTATCAGCCAAATGTCAGTACACGTATGTATGTGTTATCTACTTTCACTGATGTTTTAAATTGCGCGGCGTTACAATATCGTAGTTTTACCAAGTTTACGGGAAAAGTATTACCTAATAGAATTTGCAATCGCAAACATACATGTATATTTCCTTGTTTCAGTATCTTCTACTTACGTCGGTAGCGCTGAAGCTCAAGCAAAATTCATTGTTACTGGCTGTTACTAATTAAGATTCTTATGACTACGACTTTCAAGTAAAAGTTATAAGATTATTTTTCAAGGTTATCTCCCTCTTTGTATTTAATTTGATTTTCTTTAGTTTAATATTAATACTTACGCGCTTAAGCTATATCACTTCATTGCTTCTTTGCTGGTAACTGTAAGGTCAACAGATTCTCTTAAATGCACCTCTTTTATTAGTTATAATGATTTTCAACAATTCTTATGCACGTAGAGTAATCATGTTTATTTAACAAAAAGCATTTTGTAAAATTTTTAGTTATTTTAAATTAAATTTAAGTAAAGCTCTTCCATACGTTCGTGTTAGTTTAAGAAAAATAAATCCTAATATTTTTAACATGGACATAAAATTGTTACATTATGTCAAGTTATTTAGTTAATTAACGTTAATTAGCTTCAGTAATTGTAATTGATTAAATGTTTGACTGGAAAAGAAAAAATGAAAGTGTTTCATTCTGCTTTTTTATGAATACCTTGCAAACGAAATGAAAATAGATCAAGCAATAGGACCGGATTACGTGGTTTCAATCTATCCGATCTCGTCAGCGATCCTCTAAATGCAAGGCCTAAGTTCATCGCAACTTGTTATTCAACCTTAATCGTATAATACTTGCAACCATGCACTAATTCCAACCCCATGTCTAGTGGGCAAGATCAGACGTATTATGAGACACAGGTCGGTAACAGCAAATACTAACTTAGACAATTCGTGGATTGTCAGTTTCGCTGTCTCGATCAAGTAGTCGAATGGTGATTCCATATACGGCTTTCTATGATGTAAACATATGAAAACGCCGAGAAAAATTACCTACAATGGGCGCTCATGGTATATGGAGGATCGCTAACGAGATCGGATAGATCGAAACCACGTGGTCTGGTTCTAATGCTTGATCTATTTTCATTGCACTAGTTTGCAAGATGATTTCCAACAATATACCATGAGCGCCTATTACAGGCATTTTTGGTTTTAATTCTTTTTTGATAGATTCTCCACTATGACTATATTACCATTTCTTTATCTAGTGATTTTTTTGCATATTTCTTTTCTTATAACTTAGAGCTAATTAACATTAGAATTTCATTAGCTAATATTGAACTCTTTTTTGGCTTGTAATTAGTAAAAAAGTAAGCAGAATATTTGTTTCAATGTTGTCGAAATTAAATTAATTTTTGGTTTACATTCTACAAGCCTAGTTGTAGTACTTGTTAACACGTATGTAATTATTCATTCTAAATTACGGACATTAATAAAAAGCTCTCTTTGTTAATCAAGTCTTGCAATTCGTGTTCAAGATTGACATTACACTGGAGAAATAAGTTAGATTGTTGAAGAAAGAGACTTTATTTCTGTGACGTTTTTAGCATAAATATTTTGAAATTTGGTTCTTCTTTTTTATGATTAATTGACTACACAATACAACAAAAGAAACATTTCAAAACTGGCTTTTTTCCGGTTAATTTTTATGCTCATGATGAAAATTCAATATTAGTTTCTTGGGGTAAGGTACCTTCGATCACACTCCAAAAATCTCAAGATTGAGTGAAAACGTCATTAAACGTATTTATCGAGAACTCTAAAAGTTAAAAAAATGAATTGGAAACTTATACAGATCGGAAAAAGGATTGCAACTAAGACGAAATCCATCGGATGAAACCAACTTATTTAACTACTCACTATGGAAAGCAATAACTAGAGCCAAGAGGTCAATTTCTCACGGAAGAAACGTTTGTCTTATCTTCTTTCTACGTAGTTCTATCGTATCCTTAGATACGATCAGCTACTAAAATCCTATCTCCTATCTTCAGAGTGAAGCGCTATGAAGCACATTCTTAAATAAAATCTAGTCGAGCAGTTATATCTTCAGGTAGGGTGCCAAGTTGGATCGTCTACTTATTCTATGCCTGTTACCTCTCTAAAACTCACGATATTACTGCTGCAATGTTGGTGTACGATGCCGCGGTTATGGCTGTTATTTGCTTAGTACAAATTGATGATGATTGAATGATTTTACAAATAGTATGATCAGTCACATTCTAGCATCAATCAAGGGCCAAAGTATAACTACATATTTGGGCAACTTTGTACGTATTGCTTCAATGGAAGGAGCATATAAAACCCAAAAGAAAAATTTCGGCCTGAATATAAGAAAGTCCAACACAAGGTCCTGCGAAATATTGTTCACGTATCCTGGTATATAGGTAATACGTACATACATACCTTCACAAATTGAAAAATTGGAATCAATGCAATAGGTGAAAATCATAATAAGAAACTACAGGATTCAGTTAAAAATAAAATAGCTAATTAAATAGATAGGTTATACGTTAACTATACCGTTTTCATGGTGATACAAGTTTTTGCTGCGGCATAAAACGTAAACACTTATGCCATATGCATAATATTTAAATACAGACATGTATATCGCATTTAGTTTTTGTACATTTTAGTCGTGATATATTTGTTAATATGTGCTAGTCTAAGTGAATTGAAGCAATAAAATTAATTTGAATTATTTTAATGTACAAATTTAATATCTAGTAATTGACTTTTTAATACGATGCTGGTCGTAAGTTTTTTGTTTTAAGGATATTTTTACCTCTGCCACTCACATCGTAAATATTTCATTATTTAATACTACCTCTAGATTACCTGATTCCTTGTATTTCAATGTAATTCTGATGGGGCAAAAAAATTTCAAAAGGTTAAATACAGAAATTGCATTTTCTTGAAACTTGGATATTGGCCGATTAGCTTTTAATATATTTACTAGAAAAAAAAACAAATACAGTTTAGAATACCTTCCGCAATTGGACTCAATAATCTCTGATAAACAAAAGCTAATAAAAGTAGCAATACCAGACCTTAATATGAACCGATGTAGAATTTCTTGGTGAAGTGTTACTATACAAACTACCATGTGACATTCAAAGGACTTTATAATATTAATTTTTCTTTATGGTGCAACAGCAAATACTTAAAGAAAAATGTAAATATCTTAGAAACAGTTGAGATTAAAAATAGGACACCATAATACGTATTAATTGTAAATAATGTGTAGAATCGATTGCATTACAAAATTATACCATTCTATTTAAAACGACAAAGATTCTACTTAATTAAGCGTAGGTTTTCAAGTTTACTGTGTTAAGGTCTTCCGGCTGTTGTCACGTAGATAAGTTTGCACTTGACGTTTTGCTGATCATGCTGTCAGCTTCTTCAAAAGGTTTCTGAAGACTGATGTTGTTTTCTACTCCTCGTTATATACCTTATTTCTCCTTCGCATGCCTGATTCGTTCCAGTTCGATGAACTGCATCCATTCGAGTATTGTGGTTACGTCGGCGATCTTCTAAAATTATTCGCCAGGTGTTGCTCAGTTTGTATCCATCTTGTCAGTTGAAGTTGCTTGGATTCTGCATAATTTCCAGTGATTCAAATATCAATCTCTAATAGTACAGCATTGTTTTGGCTAAGACTTTAACGTTGTCATAATTAATGCGATGGTCTCCGTCTTGGAATAGGAGTTCAGAGATCTTTTCGTAATGGATATACGAAAAGATGGGCGTTGAATAGTGGGCGACAGTTTCAAGGCTCATAACTAAACCATGTGCAATATTTGAAATTTGCAGGATATGGGCTAAACTAAGCGCCTCTAGATTGCATCTCAGAATTTCAAACCGAATACGAAAAGATCTGCAGTAGCTGAACACCTATTCCAAGGTGGAGGTTGGATATCCCGTCGGTGTTCCTTAATTCTGCATTGGATAATTGTTCCTGTCTGTCCGATGTAACTTTTGTACAATTGCATACCAGTTCGTATATGCCTTTGGTGTGTAGTTTAAGCAGTTGAACTTTATTTCGGCTTGAGCAACTGCTCTATCTGCTGGACCAAATATTATTCTTATCTAACGTTTTCTTTAATATGTCAGTTATTCAAGTGGCGTATGGTAGATATGAAATGTTGTTGATCCTTGTTGACTTACATCCTCCTTCACACAACGTTCTTCTCTTCACGTTTTTGTCGTATGTCCTTGGTTGTGTAACCGTTCTGCCGTAATGCGTTATGTACATGTAGAATTTCAGATGGTCTGTGTTCTTTACCGCTTATCTTCTCTGGTCTTCTTAGCAACATGATGAGAAACGTCTCTTGTGTTGGCGAGTTATGATGGGACATAGCGTGTAGCTATCGGTCAGTATACGTTTTCTTACGATATACTTATCTTGTTGTTGATGTCGTATTTCGATAAAACGTCGAGAAAAAACATACCATTATTCTCATTTTCCACGGTGAAGTTAATGTTGAGAATTGCGAATAATGGTACTTTATCTTTTCTCGTGAATTGCTGTTAATTATCTGTAGAATCCAATACTTCAACCGAGAAGATGTGTTTAAACTGAGCAACACCTGGCGATAACTTTAGAAGATCGTCGACGTGACCACAATACCGGAACGGATGCAGTTCATCGAACTGGAATGAATTAGCGAAGCGAAGAAGAAATAAGGTATATAACAAGAAGTAGAAGACAACAACATCAGTCTTTATAAACCTTCTGAAGAAGCTGACAGCATGATCAGCGAAACGTCAAGTGCAAACTTATCTACGCGGCAACACCCGGAAGACCTCAACACAGTCAAGTTTAGTTACAACAATAACACCAATACTACAAATATAAATTTCGAATTGTACTAACAGTGGATTTTCTAAACCTTCTAAGTAACGGGTTTTTCATGTGAAATACCATGTAAATGTAACGGAGAATAGTTTAGGAATGTAGACAATTAGTTACTTAAACTTGGCATCGGTGTAACCCATATCACACAACTAAACCATGCCAATATTTGAAAGAGGAGAATTACGAAACTATTCTTTCTAGATTGCATACTGGATTTGAAATTGGACATTGGGCTTTCGTAGATTCTGCTAAATAGCTGAAAGTTATGTTCGTTAGAATTTCTGTCCTATCAGTTTTTCAGGTTTTCTCTTTTAAAATAGTTTTTAATTTTCTTTGTATGAACATTTCAATTTTGTATATCCAAACCACCATAGAAGCAAATTTAATTTAATGTATATACCACCAAATTTCGCTTGGTACCTAACTATTGGTGAAAAAAAATTCAATTCAACATTATGATTAAATTATTCCTTCTTCTTACTATAAAGACTAGAAATTTATCATCCTAAGTTATAACAACTACATATGTAGTTTATTTAATATTTCTATGAACATGTATTACTATTTACATTTTCTAGAAAACTTGTCGACTATACAGAAAATACCATGTCAACGTGTTAATGAGAATGTCGACATGTTATTGTAATCTGTGAATAGGTATGTATGTATGTGTATGTAATAGTATTGTCCTGGTTATTATTAATGCACACAAACGTAGTGCAAAAAGTAACTACACTCTTGCGCTATTAATTTTAAAGCTTATAGTTTATTACGTCGACTACGGCAATTTCTTTTTGAAGATACCTTTCAATACAACAGTTAGCGGTAAACACTTGGCAAGTTTCTTTTTTCTACCTATGAGCAAACCAATACCACGACGCTTGTTATTACCTCGAAGTCAACATTTTACCTTTTAGAATGGGCGCGTCGCATCATATCTTGACCAACGACTCGTGGGGTTTATGATCGCAGTTATTTTTATAATATAATGATAATTGATTGACTCTAGTTTTTGATTTATGTAACTCATCAGCTACTTTAGTAAAAACTTCATAACTTTTGTAGATTTTAATGCGATTTAAACTGATGTGTCTACATATAGTGAAACGTCTAGATAGTTTTTAATTATGTTTTATAAATGTGAATGTAAAAAACGACAATAACTTATTGCAACTTTCTTGTTGACATATGTTTGTCTACTTTACAATTGAAAGTGAAGATAATTTGCTTTTCTGGAAGTCATAAACGGAGTTAATAAGTCAAAACATGTATGGAAATAAAACACGCAATTTTCTTTATAGCAATGATATATCTATACACTACATAAAGTTACAAACCCATAAGTTCATATGCAGATCTAAATTTAACTTCATTAGTTTTGCTCAACCTATGATTTTTTCCATAAAGCGAAAATTATTGAGATAAAAGGTTGCTTTGGAATTCTGAACGTACCGTGTGTGTTTAATTCATCGTCACTAGCTTGAAAAATTATATAGGTTATTATAGTGCTTTTCGATCAGTTGTCAAGAAACTAATTATGTGTAATCCTTAATGCTTTTATACGCACCTCCGGACCTAACATCGGAAAAGAAGACTGTTTACCTGCTTAAATACACTTTGTAATCGAAAGAAACCATGGCAATTATCAATTAGGACTCATTACGCAAATGATATATTGATATACATATATACAAACTAATATTCTGTCATCTAATTGTAATTATTGTTAATGGTACTAGGGGTAGGTATATATCACATGTAATATTTAGTTTACTTATCATTATTTGAATTTTCAAAAACATGTATCGACCTTTTGCTAGTGTGTTAGTGATCGTGATGTGCATAGTGATGATGAAAGTGGAGCACGGAAGAAAAATATTTATCACAAGATGCAAAGGATACTTCTCAATATCTATAAGACTCTGATGGAAGAAAATAACGAAGGACAAACCAAGAACATTCAACGAACGTCGCAATTAACTCAAAGTGCCTATTGAACAATATAGCAAGGCAATTAAAAATAAAACGAAGAGCCTCGAATCAGCAAAGAAGTGACAAAGGAGCACCGAGGAAAATTAAAGAAAATGTCGATTGATATTATTAGGCAACAAGTATATTTGAAATATAGAGAAAATGTTGTACCTAAATTGAGTCCAAAGTTAATGATGAAACTTTGATATCCAATGTTCAAAAACAACCTTGTGGCGGACAAAAAGTGCCTTTTAAATTTGGTAAGATTTGATAAACGCGCCACAATTATGGAAAGTTTAGGTTGCAGAAAATGCGGATTGTCGTCGAATACTTGATGGCAATAAAAAATATAGACAGGAAGGGCGATTTATATGTTATTTAGATGAAACGTGGTATGATACCCACGACACTATTTGAAAGGTTGGGTAGACAATTCAGCCACGTGTCAGTTGGACGCGCCGGTTTCGAGAGGGAAGAGAATAATTATTCTCCACGATATTTAACTAATGTTGGATCGCGCATCGTTTGTAGATCTGCAAAAAATGTTGCTCTAGCTTGGATTACGTTGAGGACATGACTTCATCCTTATTTGAAGAATGGTTTTGGGTAATACTTTATTTAAATTTACTATGAACATGTATTATAGTAATTTTCTAGAAAACTCTCGTATCATTCACGACAGCAAAATAAAGTTCGTCAAAATGTTAATAATAATGTCGACATGATAAAGTAATCTTTGAATAAATTATATTATGATGTGTATTATACAAAAAATAATTATTAGTTAGTGATGAATACAAAACGAATAGTTGAAGGATTATTATGTGGATAATAATTTTAAAGAAGTTTATTACGCAGGACATACAATTTTACGTTTACCGCCGTACCATTGCATTTTCAACCCAATTGAATTGATATGGGTAAAACCTTTAGATACCTATGAGCAAACAAATCAAACGACGCGAAATTTAGTAAAGCACTATAAGTCAAGTGACCTTTAAAATGGGCGATGGAACATATACCAACGACTAATTGGAGAAATGATCGCAGTTATTTTTATAATATAATATCAAAAGATTGAATACATGGTATATGTATTTATGTAACTCATCACCTTTAATTATAAACTTGCAATACAATTTGTCAGATTTTAATATCGATTTCCAAGATGACTCAATCACATCAGAACGTGATGATTTTTAATTATGTTTTATTAATGTGAATATTGTATAATACTGACAATAACTTATTATAACTTTCTTACAATTTTATGTGTGCATTACCAACAATTGAAAAAGATATATATTGCTTTTATTTTTTGTCATAAACGGAGTTAATTATTTATTAAAACATGTATTTAAATTAAAATAGCGTTTTTATTACCTTATAGTGCAATTTATATTATTTATTATATATATTTAAATTAAAATAGCGTTTTACTATTAAATTTAACTTCATTAGTTTTGCTCAGTCCGGCCCCTTTCATATGAAGCGAAAATTATTGAGATCAAAGTATTACTACCGGAATTGCAATAAAAGTATTAAGTGTTTAAATCGTTAGTTTCTTGCAATTTGAAAAGCACTATACCTAAGCTAATCAGCTTGTCAAATAAATAGTAACAATATTTATGTCGTCGAGTTTAAGAGTTATTTTAAATATAATGTTTTGTACTTATGGGTTTATTTTCAATTTATTACATCAGATGTTGAAAATGGCTACCATTTTCATGCAGGCACAAATTTACACGCCTTTTCATATTTTCAAATGTGTGCCGGAGTATTTCGGGCGTAATATTGGCACATTTTTCAATTATTCGGTTTCGAAACTCAGGAAGTGTGTGAACTGGTATTTTAAAAATGGTATTCTTCAAATGTGGACAAACCAAGTAATCTAGGATAGTCAAATCTGGTGATCTTAGCGGGAATTCATGTTCACAACGTAAACTAATCAGACGATCGCCAAAAAATTGTCGTAAATAAGCGATAGATTGCGGAGTCGTGTGAGAAGTGGCTCCATCTTGTTGGAAATATCCCTGTTGCAGCTCGTCTTCGTGGAGTTGGTTTATGAAGGGTTCTAAGATGTTGTCTCGATACCTTTGGGCATTGATGGTTCCCTCAAAGATTATGGGTATCAATCGTCTGCGAGAAACACCAATCCACACCCCAACTTTATGGGGATGCAACGGAGACTCACGAAATATGTGAGGGTTTTCAGCACTGCACATTCTCATGTATGTGAATTGATATACCCTGACAAATGAAACCACGCCTCATATGTAAAAAATGTCAAATGCAAGAGGTCATTGTTGTTCAATAAATATTGGGTGAACCACTGACAATATAACATGCGCCTGTTATGATCAGGCGGTAACAATTCATGATACGCCTGCAATTTATAAGGAAATAAAGCAACGTCCCTCCTTAAAATTATTCTGCATGTACCATATGATACGGGAACTTGCTGTATGATTCTTCGCAAAGATGTTGTTGGTGCTGCGTTAATAATTTCTCCAACATTTTCAATAGTTTGCTCTGTACGGACTGTTGGCCTACCACCACCGCTCTTATGTGTTACACTTCCTGTTCCTCTGAACAGTCGCACACAATTCCGGACCACATTGAAAAAGTCAGCTTCCACGAACACAAAATCAGGAAACTGTTGTCAACCAGGCAAGGTACAGTACTGTATTTCCATTCTCCATTTTCAAGATTTCCATTACGAAAATAAGATTCAATGATGAATCTTTTATTGTGAAAATATCATGTCGAGTAAAGTTTTAAATTGACACTGACATTTAATTCCTGTCAACTAAAATTTCAAATCGAAACTGACATTTAATTAACATGAACAAAAACCTGAACCTATCAAAGAAATTGGTTTTTTTATCTAAATAATTTTTGCTCATATAGTACATACATACATACCTCCTCTAATTTCTTATTGTTAGATTTTGTTCTTCCCCTGCTATCATGGCACGGATTATTTTGTCTAGAAATTCCGAAGGTATATGACATAATTTTAATTTGAACAATTCAACGACAAAGAGACTTCTACAATTTTATAGTTTTTTTGCATATTTAAAGAGCGCAAAAACACGTCAACATGAAAAAATTATTAGTTTTTCTGTAAAATGTCATGCTACATAAAAATTTAACGATTTGTATTTCATTACTAAAAAAACTTGCAAAGCGTTTCAGTCGAAATAAAAAAATATTGCGCATTTTCAATAGCAACCTTTTGAATATGCTGTGATCATCTTATACAAATTTAATGCACTACTAAACATACACAGTAAATAATTTCCTTGCGTAAATGCTTTTATGTGAATTATCATTTTGCATGTCAATAGAACACTTAGACGTTTAAATTTAGCAAAATATTACACATTTTTATATGCAGTTGTTTGTAAAACATATTTAGTTACATTAGACACACTATCTATTAACGTTTTTATCATATTGCGATACTAGTCGACCAGTAAAATACGAATCAGTAACGAACATAAATAGCAGCATATAACTGTGCTGGTAAGCAAAATGACATTGCATCACACCTGTTTCAGTAGACGAGCTACATGTTTTTGTTTTAATTTAAGTGGAATTTATGGCTATTTGATATTCTTTAGGTCGATCTTGAGTATTATCTTAAGTATTATTATTATTTGTGACGATTATTAATAATTGCGCGGGTCTCGTTGATATCCGGCGATTCATTTTCGGTAGTAGCTTTCACATCCATGAGATCATCAGAGCAGCTGATTCTGCGTTACTATTTTCATTTTTATTTTGATCATAATGAGGACGGACGCCTCTTTGAACAGTTCAACTTGCTTATAACGGTCTCTATGATATTTGCGGGAATCCAACGGTTACACGGATGACGTCTTTCATCATCGGAACTGAACAGATCGTTATCCGAATCATGGAATATAGATTCAACAACCCAATTCCTCAATGGTCTACGTTTATGCTTTGGCTTTTTACGCTTTCTCAAATTTAAATCTTCCAATTCTATATTCTTCCGGATCATAGTACGGCTCAAGGATTGTAACGTCCGAAATACGTTTAATCTGAAATACGGTTAATCTGTATGAGATATTCATTCAAAGCCATCTCAAAAATTACGTCAACACACAACAGATTCATGTGTTCAACGTGCTCTCTCCTGCGTATCCTTTTATCACCGCCTCTGTATTTTCCGGTGCAAGAGTCATCTTATATTTGCTGACTCATTCACTAATTTGTGCAAGGCAGGTGTTCGTATTTTCCATTTTTTTTGCATTTTTTTTTCGATTTTATCGTTGTCTCCGCCTACAATTTCTATATTGCTCTAAATTTGTATCTTTTTATCAGCTGTAGTTCATCAAATAACTGAGAAAAGTAAAATGTCGTTAGCTTTCCCTGTTTTTAAATGTTTGCAAATTTTTCCATGTTGCTCTAGGTTTGTTTTATATTGTTTTAAAGTTTGGACTTTCCATCAGAAATAATTCCATCGTGAAATAATTGAGAAAAGTCAAATTCCAACTATGTAAAGTTAGCTAACTCCTTCTTTTTCGAAATTTTGAAAGTTTCAGGTTGGTGTAGGTTCGTTCTATATTATTACAAAATTTGAGTTTTCTGTCATGTATAGTTCGTGAAATAGTTAACAAAACTGAATTTCGTTACTCTCTTTATTTTTTTTTAATTATCATTCTAACATACTCGTAGTTTAAGCTTTGCCGTATGAGAGCTGGTCCAACTTTATTCTTCCAGATATTCTTAAAAGTCAACCATTCTAAATTACAGAACACATACACTAAATCATAATGCAGGATCTTGGAATCATGATCTACAACGATTGGTAACAATCTCTAAATTTTTTGTTTTTAAAAAAGACGTGAGAAATATTTACTTCGTGAATTGTACAACTTGTGAAATGTGTAAAATTTTGGAGTGATATAGAAAAAAATAAGAAAAATAAATCCAGCATAACCTGTAATGTCTCTTAAAGCTTCGATTTTCAAAATATGGTGAGCTAGAGAAATTTCAATTGTCCTAACAATTTTACGATAGAAAGCTAAAATTGGAACAACATAGAACAATCTGGAATAGTTCAAAAGTTGCGCTATCGAAACACGTGTCCTGAGTAATCAAACGTCGTGGTATTGGTGTTTCCGATGATTTATCTGTAACTTGGAAAGCTTTTTTAAATTTAGAATTTCGAAAAGCTGTGGCTCTTTCAATTATTTCACAGGCTAAAGTTTTGGAACAAGATAGAACAAACTTAGAACAAGATGGAAGAACAGTAAAAATTTGATTTTTATTATTATTAATTTTTGGAGATAGTAAAATTTCGTGTTTTCCAATTATTTCATTGTAGAAAGCTAAAGTTTTAGAAAAATATTCAGGAGAAACCTAACCATTTTCAAAACTTTGAATTTCGAAAAAGGGGAACTGGTTGAAAATTTGTTTGGAACATATTTTTAATATTATTTTACAAAACTCCGGAACAATATCGAACAAACATAGAACAACCTGGAATAAGTTTCAAAATTTTGAAAAAATGGTGAAGGAAGGCTAACTTCACGCTCGTTGATTCCCAAAACAATTTTACCCAAGACAATGTTATCTTTGTGATGATTTCACAAATATATTGAACTTATTATGCTGCACTAACAGAGTATGTAACAACTTTTCCGGGCTATAACCGCATTGTAACTGGAAAAGCTTTCCGCTTGTTGTTCCTTCATTTTCTTGTGTGCTATTTCTGCATCTGCCTCTAAAGCATATTATTATTTCCTTTTACACACTGTGCTCATAATTTGTATTTTATTATAGTAAATGTTAATCCCATGGAATAGCATACGTGTATTAACTTGATTTAACAACAACACATGTGGACAACTTACTGTATGCATATAAAAATGTTCTTAAAACTGTATTCCTAAATATAGCACAAATTAATAAACAATGAATTAACACAAAGATATTGACAAGGTTTATGAACATTTGGATTACTTGGTAAAAATACGCTCTTTCCAGTTAGAAAAACGAATTACGGTGCCTATTCTATAAAGACCTATGCGGGACTTCACTTTATCGCTAATTTATATTCATAGCTTTTAATAATAATATTTGAGAATTTAACAGAAGCTCATGAAACAGTCTAAGAAAAAGATCATTAATACCGCCGAAAAAAACCACATAGTTTTAGAAAATAAATAACTAACACAATATTTTATCAAAAATATAGATTACAGCGTAACCAAATATTGAATTTAGTATAAATTTTATTTTTAGTGTCGCATTCCTAAATTCCGGCATAAATCCTGATAATACATTCTTTGCATTCAACTGATTATGAAGTAATCCTTTCAATCTCACGAGATGTTCTAAAATGACACACTTAATCATTCCACAGGTGTAAGTAATACCTTTTGTTCTCAGATTTATGTTGAAATATTGCATTCGCGCACAAATACCTACAGCCGACCTACTTTTAGAAATTCTGACCTCATCGAATGCAAACATCTCCGAGAGAAACTTAAAATTCATTCGAAGATGATAGACTGGCGGTGCGGCATGTTGTACAATATTACCGTGTTTGAAAATAAACCACTACTTTCTATTTACACTTTTATCACGCGTTCAGGTGCGTGTGTTTATTAGACACTTGAGCGCACCAGATGATAAATTAAATGAAAATATCTTTCTTCTTATTGTAATTATTGAGATCTGGTTAAATGAAAGTGTAATTATAATGCAACTAATGTGTAATCAGAGCTGAGTCTTCTGACAATTGCATATTAGAAATACATCTGTGTTTTCCCCTTAATGTCAGTCGCAGTCATTTGTCAGTGGAAAACAATATCAATGGGTGGATATACATATTGGATATACAGGGATATACATATACTAAATACGCAAATAAAAGAACGTGTGTTTAGAACTAAAATTTGTAATAATGCATACGGTGTAAAAAAACTCAAATCAATCTAAAAATATTGATAAATTCTCGTGTAAGAACCAATATTCTCCCGGAAATACCTGCAATACAACTGTACATTGAAGTCTATCGATTCCTTTGCAAGAAATTGGTTCTTCACTTTAATTAAAGCACAAACCACAAACGAAAATTTAGCTATCAGAAACACATTTTTATATAAAAATATAAACAAGACATACCTACATAATTGAGATCTTCCTAAAGACTCCTAACACTATATAGCTGTACTAGCTGTGTAGAAGTTCTAGAATTTTGAAATTTTGGCACTTTTACACAGGGTAGTTGAGTGGGTAACCTATTCATTGTAATAAAATCGAAACGTAATTTTGTGCGAATGTTAATATTTCGTACTTAACAAGATCCCAGTAATATCAATATCTTCAAACAAGCATATAGGCTAATATACTTCGATATGTCAACACCTGTCTATATAGAAAGGCAAGATAACAGTGTGGAATATATTGATCATAGAGCAGATGGCCTTTTAGTTTCACTTTCCGGTACAGAATTAGTACAGAAATTAGGTACCAATTCATTCATCATTTTCAGGGCGACAGTATTACTCTACAGTACCAATATTATTTTTGCCTTGATTTGATGTTAATTAATGATAATTTTGTTGGTTACTTCATCTACCACAGTGCAAAATTGCAAAAATTGTATACATGTGCATTTATACTTCTATATTCACAAAACGAAGTGAACATTGTACAAATTTGATAAAACTTGAAAATTAAAAAGTTAGAAAATATTACGTCAAGACTACTATCAGTACCCTTTCAGACCTTTTTAATATGGAATGAGCATTTCTACAAAAACGGTAATTCATCACTATAGTTTTCGAATTGTACCAGATTTAGATTTAAGTAAGGGTGATATTGCACCGCGACCAATTGATCTATTGTCGTTGCGGCATTGAACAAACTCGCCAAGATGGGCATTGGAGGAGATGAGACTCCGTACCACAGAGCTTGATAGCTTCGAAAAGAACTTTGTTACGAATCTAAGTAATAAGAGAGAGTAAGAGAGAGAATCTTCCAACTTATCTCTAAAGGCAAACACCATTAAATGGTATGTGAATGGTTCCAAAACCGACAAAAGAATAGGTGCAGAGGCATTCGGGCCAGGAACCAAATACTCAGAGCCATGCAATTGGCAACCGATGTGAAGTTGGCAACGATATCCAGGAACGAATTCTAGTCCGGTTCACAATATAATGCAGGCGGCAAATCGTACACAAAATCCAGCAACGAATTAATAAGTTTGATATACGCTTCGAATCAGTGCTTTGTTTGATGTTAAATAAAGTTACTAACTTATGTATCTATCTAATCCTCAAATATTGAGACCCTTCACATATGACACACACACACACAAAAGGACAAAATTTATGCAAAAACAAATTGTAAAGAGTAGGATCTCTAGCAGTTATAAAAAGTATTTGATTAATACGGCTTAAAGAATCATTCACCCCTTGCTTACGGGAGCTTGTGCCACGTCAACATTTTTACCAGAAGCTCAAAGTAAGACATATATCGTGACTACGCCCAAAAATTCGAACAAAATAGGGGTCCTTATAATCAAAAATGTTTTTGATGACTGCGGTTTGGTTAATCATTTACTCGTAGCTTATTATTGCTTGTGCCACGACAAAATTTTTACCAGAAGCTCATAGTAAGACATAGATTATATTTACGAAAATTTGAAATAAGTAGGGCCCCTCATAGTTAAAAACAAAATTATTACTAGGGTTTAGATAGACGTCTACCGCTAGGTAGCGATTAGCGCTTGTGCGACAATGAAATTTTTATCGAAAGTTCCTAGCAATAGATGGATTTTATTTACGTCCACAAATTTACAAAACGTGGGGGCCGTCGTAGTTAAAAAAAATTATTACTACAGTTTGATTAATCAACCACCCTCAGCTCCTAAATTCCGTTTAAAATCTGTACTTTGGGAATAAATATGTAAAACAAAAATTTACATAAACGGAGACTAAACAAGATATTAAATTAGACCATTCAATCTAAAAAGTAATAATTCCACATTTATAACATATCTTCTAGGAAATAATCATAAAACATACAATAAGAACATAAAAATATTACCTACACTCAGCAGAAAAAAAAGGAAGAGCTTTAACCTTCTCGAATTGATAGAGATCTTTTAAGCCAGCCATAAATCAAATATAACAGTTTTAAATGACAAAACTGTATGTAGTAAAACCGAAGTGTATACCTCTTTTCTATGTTTATAGAAAATTTAGTGTATAAGAAATATGTCTTCTTTATATTTTACTTTAGTTTTGAGAATGACCTGCTTCTGACGTATGAAATACATTTAGAAGTTGATAGTGCATCGGTTTGTCTCTACAATTGCTGTACCGAGAATGGCATATCCACTCGGTTACCGTATTATAATGTCAACTAATTACGTGAATATGTGGAAACAATTTTGTGAAATATATACTATAGGTACATACATTATCCGTGAGTAATATCATGACAGAAATAGTATTTATTGGGAGGTTATTATGGTCTTTTAAAGATAAAGAATACTCCACCAAACAGAAAGAAGATATATATGTTTTACAGAAGGAAATACAAATTTCAAGCTTCAACAGAACAAAGTCCCATTATTCATCCTCTACTCCAGAAAAAATATGTGAAAAGATATCAATATCACTGACTCCGATTACAAAATCTCCCGATTATCCTTATAATAGCGATTATAAGGAAAATGTAAATTTTGATAAAGGTGATGTGAGTGTGGAAAGTGTTTATACGTGTAATAGTGTAATGTGGACAAAAATGCTATATCAAAAAATAATTTATAGAAAATAGTACAAGTGAAATACCGGTATCGTTGCATGTTACTCACGATAGCATCAAGGTTGATCATACATTACATTACATTTAAAGTATGACAGTGAAATGAAAAGCAAAAACATCTTTCCAGTCTATTCAAATAACTTATTAGGTATGTTAAAAATGTTTAAAACAGTTTTATAAACATTGTAATATATTAGATAGTACTTTTGAACTTGATGTGGAAGAGTGGAAGAAGAAAAGTCACATAAAGTAAGGAATTATATAGTAAAGACAAAAATTGAACTTAATGTACATATGTAAATACATAATATATATGCATCTTAAATATTGTCAGTTTTCCACAAAATAAACATATTTGTGTTATGTACGCCGAATGTGCACATCCAAAATGCAAATTATTCAAAATAAAAATATCGAAACCATCATCTAGTTTAGACACAAAACATTGCAAAGTGTACAGTAGCTCTCTAAATTTTAATCATCTGAAAGAACTTACAGGTCAGTTACGTGAGGTAGAACGTAAAATATCGCAGAATAGGTTAAAATCTAAGAAGCCCTTAACATATATTTCTAGAATATCTAAAAAAATGAACACAGACATCCTTCGATGCAAGAATTATTAAACGAAAAATCTGATGATGTTATTAGAAAAGCACGTTCGGAAGCCATGCATATACATACATACATACCTGATAGAAACAGAGATGACATAATAGACTTTATTTTAACGAGACGAATAAATCAGAACCATAGGTAATTATGTTCAGAGACTCTCAGAATCTTATAATTTTGAAATATACTGTTACAAACAAACCGAAATATTAATTATATCCATTAAAAACGAAAAAATATTACCAACTCTACATTTAGATGCCACTAGTAGTATCTTTAAACAAGAAAATCATGTTAATAAACGATTGTATTATTATTGTGGTGTTATAAAATTGTCATCAATTGTTCAAACTTTTGAAACAGGCAGTTCGTAGTAGTAGTTGACTTCATATAAAAGTTTACACTTTAGGTGGACCATCCTTATTGGCAATTTATGCCTCAGTCTACATGTATATGATCTTAGTCACCATTTTTATATTGTTAAGGGTAGTATGTATATTATTTAAGTAGTTTACGCCCAGCAGTACTTCAATTTCAAATTGTCAAATGTCAATGTAGTCAACTCTTTTATGTAAAAATAAAACTTTGGTGTTTATTATTAATTTACTATGCAAAATAGAAAAAAATGTACAAAAAACTCGTCCATGGTAGTTATTTATAAACTAAGTAAAATGGACTGCGCATACATAGTTTGTACAATATTCTTTAGAACGAACAAAATTTTATAAATAATGTATATGGATATAATGTTTTCATGGAGTAATGCAAAAACGAACCAGAACTCTCTGTAACTGTCAGGTGTATTACCCAACTTGCATACGTGTTTTTTGCTTTTTATGCTATTTAAATAAATAAATATTTAGCATTAAAACGTATTTTTCCGAAACATTTCAATATATAATTGTGCAAGAAATTAAACTTTTATTAATAAATATTTCATTTACATAGCTAGAATTGTTTGGAGATGTAATAAAAAGGATTTTGGAATCAATGTATAATTAATATTAATATACACTCCATTGTTAGCCTTAAAACTGATTGAGATGAATATAATATAAGAAATTTTATGTTGCACTTACTTTTCTTTCATTATCCTTTACATGGTTTATTTTTTAATCCAATTTTTACTTCGCGCACTAGTATGCGAAAGTCAACTTCATGACATGACAAGCGAGTGCAAAGAAAACAGATTTATATGTAGCTATTAAATAAAGTGATATAACAAAGTAAAAGTATTATTTTATTTATCTTAAATAACGGTTTAATAAACATAACATTATTCATTGCAGTTTGGGCGTTACAGAATGCAATCTTCTTTAAAAATACTTTTCAAAGGTTTATGGTCAGTACCTACACATTTATGAGATCATAAATGAAATAATGTCATTTTTGTACACTAAAAACAATGGCGTGTACCTCATTTTCAATTTGTGCATATTTCTAATTGCTTTTATCCAGAATGCAGTAGCGTGCCCGTGTCGTATTAACCAGCAATCGAGGTCATCGTTTGACGCACCTGATTTGATCTCAATTACCTCAGACGGATTAAAAAGTGATAAAACAGGCCAAGTTGTTAAAGTATTTTAGTCGGATTAAGGCATAGCCACGCCATATTAAGAATCTCTTTTAAAGGTGCATTTGTTTGGGACAGGCTCCTAACGTAGTTGCCATTGTTGTGATTATTGTTGCAACAAATATACGGCAAAATTCAAATTTAGAAATTGAGATTGATATTCCTTTGAAATCATAGATCTTGTCGAGTTGTGGACAATTTGCTTGGAGAATTTGGGAACAGTGGTGCGTTCGAAAGTTCAGCTTATGTAGTACACACATTGATATTACTATATTACAAAAAAACATGCTTGTTGAGGAGTAAATCTATTTTGAATTTTGCGTAGAGGAAGAAAAACAAAAAGTCCAGTAGTAATTTTTCCTTGACTGAATTTCTGAAGTGTTAAAACTACACTTACTATTTAGGTAATGTTAGTTTTCTTTCGCATTAATAAAATAATGATGGCAATGTAACCCTGCTTGCGTGATATTCAAACAATATACGTCAAAGTTACAGTAAAACAGCTGAATATAACAAATGGATAAAATTACAATTCAGATAATTTTCGTTTTTAGCGTTTGTTGTATTTTTCATAATAGACACTAACACTTCATAAATATACAATAAGCAAAATTCTTTTAAATCCGGCATCAATTTTTAAAATTTTAATTTATTGATTGAGTGTCCACATAATTTTAAATTATAAATGATGATTAGATGTTGTAAGCCGACAAGTGAAATGGATTCAGATTCTCACCTACTCATGTATGTCATGAGTGAATGAGTGAATGTCATAAGTGAACACTTGAAGCTCTTCAAAATCTTGTGCTCTTATGTTATGTGAAAAGAATTTAAAGATATTTTCAGCAAACATTTTATAACTTTTGACAACTATAAACCAATATGACGACTGCAGACCATTGGTGCATAAGTAGTTAATATCTTTTAACTACATTACTCGTAAAAATATTGAACAATTTTTTGCCGTGACTCCAGCAAGAACCCACCATACGTATGTACATTACCAACATCATTACAGACTATTAACTCGGCTTTAATACGCATTGCATCAGTCACTGAGGCTGATGTTCTCCAAGCAATATCGAAACTAAAGGATTCAATCAATATGGGTGATGATAACATACCTAGCTTTTTAGTCAAGGACTGTTCTCGCATCTTATTCCAGTCTGTGTGTGTTCTGTTCGATCTCTCACTGTCTACTGCTATTTTTTCAGATGCGTCGAAAACTGTGAAACTAACACCTATTCATAAAAAAAGCAACACGTTATTACTGGAGAATTGCCGGCCTATTGCAATTATCAACCATTTTTCTAAGATTTTTGAGATCTGTTTTTATAATACCATCTTCCCTATGTTTAGGCCTTTCTTATCGCAATATCAACATGGTTTTGTCGATGGACGTTCTACGGTAACTAATTTCGCTGTTACGTCACAATTCTTGTCTGAATGTTTTGATGATGGAGAGCAGGCGGATGTAATTTATACAGATTTTTCCAAAACGTTGGTGTCTGGGATCACTCGATGCTTTTAGTGAAATTGGACGCTATTGGATTATCGCCCTCATTACAATTACTCGTATATATTGTCGTATATATCTAATAGAAGGCAATACTTTAGTTTAGGGGTCATTGTTCGAATTATTTTACACAGCTTTCTAGCGTGCCGCAGGGCAATAACTTGAGCTCTTTGCTTTTCTTGATTTTTATTAATGAATTGCCGTCATCTTTAGACTGTGGTAGACTTCTATTTGCCAACGACAAAATTATTTACTAAAATTACTACTATTCATGGCTGTGAACATCCTCAGAAACAGTTAAATCTACTTTGTTTATGGTGCTGGGACAATAACTTATATCTAAATATTTAATAAATTATGTTACATTTAGTAACATAATTTATTTCTCGTGCAAATCTACTGTAATTAACTTCAGTTATCAAGTTAACAATATTACTTTACACCGCTGCGATACTATAATGGATCTGGGAGTGCTATTCGATAGCAGTCTTACATTAAACGGTCGTAGTAGAAATAATAATAATATCTTTATTGACACATCATCGCACACAAAAAGAAAGATATAGAGAAATGATTACGATCTACAACATAAGTATATAATACTATATTATAGTTTTCATATACAATACATAAACACGTATACATATACGATGACATTCAAAAGGATCATCATCAGGTGAAATCCTGTTCTTCCAGATGATCCTAGGTTTTAGTAAATAACAAAAAAAGGCATTAAAATTGAAATTAAATGACAGCTTAATAACGAGAATGCTCACCAACAACTCGCAAAAGAAAAAAAGAAAATCGAAGAAAAAAAAGTCAAGAAAAACTCAACCGTGACATACAAGGCATGTATTAAGACGACCCTACTCAGCAATAGCATTGGTACATCTTTAAAGTCATTGGGCTTTATCATTCGCAATACGAAGTACTTCTTACTACTTCATCCACTAATCAATCTGTAGGTACTACTGCTATATGCGTTCTAAATTAGAATATGCTTCTGTTATTTGGTCACCACCCAAGCAGCAATTTTTGGTGTCTATACGGTCCTATCACGGTAATACAACCTAGATTGTGCAACGGATTAGTTGCAATTTGGTGTAAAAGATATTAATACGCCACTCTCACACGTGCCAGCAACTATATTTGCTACAGGATTTTTGTAACCGGTGACAAATATCCCTACTTGAAACTTTTTTTTGAACCTGTATTAAAACGTTGCAGACACTGTACCGTCACATGTTACTGCAACGGAAGTTACAAATGCAACTCGTCTGTAACTAAAATAGCATTGATTATTAATCATATTTATTTGATAGTTATATTATAGTAACAATCAGGTCTTAGTATGACGTGAGTTACCATATTGACTATAATATTACGGCACAAAAACGTTACGACGCATTGTAACCTCGGTTACAAATTGCTACTTGGGCGTTTTATAAAGCATATTCACACTCACTCAAGCAACTGCAAAGACGATTTCTGAAATACGTACCTACATACATCTTAAGCAATACGGGACATATCCTGAAAGAGACTTCAACCACACAACTCTCTTAAATATGTTTGGTTTTCAGTCAGGTTTCCAGTATTCTACTCGACAACTTAATACTTTTTACTGCACTCTTGCATGCACTAATGTTATGTCACACGCGCCGCTATACAGAATTTTTAACTAGGTATTATAACAATAATCTAAAATCGGTGGTAAATATATACGCGTCCAGTTTATCATCGATGATAAATTGTATTAAAAATATATAAAGGTATTATTTTAGTACATATTAATTAGTATATGTTATTTTAGTATATGTTAATAATTTCTTTTTCACTTTTTATTATCCAATTTCAATTTATTAGATTTAATTTAATTCATATAATGATATACATATTTTTCTAATTCTCATGTGTTTTTGTTCTCGGTAATGTTTATATTATATTGCTACGTTTTTTATCTTCCTTATTTAGTTCAATTGCAATCAATAACCTAGTTATTTTCCTTTTTTGTTTCGGTTTATAGTTATTATATAGTAGCTAATTTTGTCCTCTAATTGGATGTACTTATCATCTGTTTAATAATAAATAAATTTTATTATTATCTTATTGCCGAAATATTAAACATCTCTAATATGGCAAATGATATTTACTCTATGCTAACAAAATTATCAAATTGGACAAAATGGCGTTAGTATTTCTGCTCTTCAAGTCTGGTATTCCAGTTTATAACAGCACAGGGCTTATTAGTCGAATGATCTCGCAGTCTTATTGGAGATAAATAAATTCCATGTGTCCTAGTACAATACTTGCAAATATTTAACAGCATGGCATTTTGATATTTTAAGATACAAAGATCTCCCTGTGAAAGTATCATTTAGAAAGTTTTAGGACTATATTCGTTGCATACAGATTTTTTAATATATATATTTAGACAAATATGGGCGACTGCATTTTCATTATCGAGGTACTTGTATTGATAACAAAAAATTCTTTTAACTGGAAGACATCTTAGGCCTCATTAAAACGTTTTTAGTACACTACGCATCCACCAAGTTGTCTTTTTGCATTTTCGGATTGCCAATTTTTTATTGTTGGTTATCTTCAAGCGACTAGAATGGTATAGGTACTATACTTGATAATGGAACGTATACACACGTGTATAAATAAATTATAATAGGTATTTACAACTTATTTATTGGATTTTATAATAAACAGTTATTTGTTGTTTTTATGAAACTAAAAAATTCAGATTATATTTCATATGATATAAGATATAAGCAATAAAAATATTTTAAAATTCAATAGCTTCAATTATTAATTGTATTAATTTGTGTATTAATATATGTAAATGTACCCAAATTACTTTATTGCAGCACACAGAAAATTAATTTAGCTGCTATGTATACTCTAAAACTCGACTGCTATATAAAAATGTTACTGATTATACCATAAAATATAAAACCACAACATACACAGGATTTAACACTCTAAATTACATGTGAACGTTGGGGGCCATCATTATCTAAATCTAAAATAACATACTACCTTTTATTACTATTAAATTACTCTTTTATTCATTTGAACTGTGATACTGTTAGTTTTACGTATATTATTATATTCCTAGCACTGTTAATGTAAAAGTTACCGTTGTTCAATGTCCATGAATGGCTACATATTAAAATTTTATTTCGTAGTGTCCAATCACTACATGACAGTTCTATATGATTCTTGAAAGTATTTTAAATTAACTACCACTCAGATTTAACTAATTTATTGACATTTGACTGAATCCCACGGTGCTAATAAAGCAAATACATATTTTATAGAAGCGAACAAATACTATTAAAACTATGTATATGAAAGAAATAGAAAAAGTTATTTATTTTACGCCACACATTTATAAATTATAATAAATCATTCGGATAATGCAAAAATTTACATAAAGAAAATACAAGAAATATTTGATACATTCAGATTTTTTTTTTAATGTACATTTGCGATAATTTATTGTGTTTACTGTTTCGTGGCGGCTCAATTGATGGCTAGAATTCTCTTCTTGCCTGACGGTTGATCAGGACGTTAATGTATAAACTAAAATAGAACAACAGATTGATAGTTAATCGATAAAGAATACAAAAATGAAAGATTCGACTCTCATAATAGATTGCATTGGATAAACTACATGGTTGGACTGTTGGATGGTGATAATAAATGCTTTTAAAGTTTCTGTCATGTACATACATTACAATTGCTTTTGCTGAATAGTAAAATTCAGCTTTTTCCTTTTCTTATGAACTCCACTGCACTAAAATCATGTTGTTTCCTTGGTTTCTTTACTTTATTGGTTAAATATTCTACTTATAGTAGAAAAGCCTTACTCCAACTAAAAACGCTCAAAATTTTAATTAACTTCAAAGCAATGTCTTTTTTTAAGTGTGGTGGGTGCTTAGTTGCATGGACTCCGTAAATTCTATCGCTTGTATGTCTATCACTACAATTCTCGCGGTGTCGTTTTTGTGTGTGTGTAATTGTGTTCAAATGAGGTTGTGACATTATACCGCCTTTTATAATACCGCGCTATTAATCACTTTGTTCTCAACAGCGGATGGTAAGTTGATCCACCCGTTCACAAAACCAATAATCTCATTACAGTAACTTTGAACATGAGTAAAATTAATTATGGCTCCACGATCTTTAATTTCATTTGATGTTTTAAGAAAACAGTCGACAAATCATTATTGCCACTTAATTGCATTGGCGCAGCTGGTGATAGATAGACTACAGAGCTCCGCAGTACCACAAGGATCTGATATGTTTCCATATCGTTTGCAAGCAGCAAAGTAGTATCTAAAGAACAATTTTTAATGTCGCTAATGAAAAATTTATGGGATCAACATCCCAAAACAGGATTTCTAGACCACTTTCAAAGTGTCTGTACTGTTGGAGATTCCAAGTTAGTCCAGATATGTGCAGTGAATTGGTCAAGTTTACTTATTAGCCTCTTTGAAGGGTCAGGTACCCAGTACTTAGTACTCATAGTTACAACCTAGACAAAACATGAAAATCATTTTGATGCTAAACCAAGAATTATCACCTATATATAGACCGGACGTCTGATTTGTACAAATTTTTCATACGCAATAAACAGATGATTAGTCACAAGAGTAGCACACCGTTTTCTCAGATAACTTTATACTGAGAGCTGGAAAGGTACTAAAACATATAGATGCACGCCTAACAGGGATGGAAAAAAAGGAGAAATTTACTATCTGGTTGGCGTTAATTTGACTCCTCGTCTGCAGTTAACTTTCAAAGTGGCTATAAAATACTGTGTTTTATAATTACTGCCAACAGTTTGTAATGCAAGAGGCTTGTGCGCTAAAACAGTCACAAAATGATTACCTAACTATTTAACAAGAAATTCAACACGATATGGAATGGCAACAGCAAACGCCATATTAATCCTGTACTGTTCTATTATTAAAGTTTCGAACCTATCAGTAAAGGTACTTAACAACAGACAGAGCTATCAGAAAACAATGTATTCGTCCACCCATTTTACATTTTACTGTCGACATATTAGATTTGCTTCTCATTCTTATTAGAAGCAGATATTATAAATATTATTTTAAGTGTAAGGTGTTCCTCATTAAATAAATAGGTAATTCTCAAGGTGTACTTGTCAAGCGTTTTGTTATTCATAATTGCATCTAATAATATTTTATCTCGTATTTGTAAATTAACACACCTTACACTGGAAGAAAAGACATTGTCTTGAAAGTCAGTTGCATATAATCGCTAATAATTCTGCAACAGCTAACAATAAATATAAAACGCAAGGCGTTTATGAAGGCAAGAATACGTGATCTTATCTAGTAGATAACAAAGTACCAATGTATTCTTATTTTAGAGCCTCCACTAATATACTAAATATTTTAATTGTGTAAATGTACAAATATGCAGCTTTTAATTCTAAATTAATATATTTCTATAGCGTGTTTAATAATTCCTTTTTTTCTTTACAGTATGTTGCAAAACTCATCGGTATGGATTTTAATTTTGGTGATCAGCTCGCTAGTTTTAAGCGAAGATATATTTCGTCCCTGTTCCGAAATATCCAGAGAACTTCGATTTCCTTGCAAATGTTCATTGGGTCCAATTGAAGCAGCTCTCGAAGGAAATCCTGCAATAAGCATCGACTGCGATAGAATAGTTTTTGCGGGAGATTTTCCGACCATTCCTTATGGAGCGCCGATAGTTTCATTTAAACAACGATGGGCAGGGCATCAGGCGTTACCAACCCAGGTAAAAATTATATTATAAATATTTATATCTCAAATTACTAAAAAGTTATTGCAATAAATTATTTTAATTTATTCATGAACATAATAGATGCACACAAGTTAATGCAACACGATATGTCAATTACTTATTTAATTACTTTATAAACAGTATTAATAACTTTGTAATATACTCGTATTCCTATTTTAATTGAAGATTGATGACTAAATTCGATTTGCACCCGTAGCATCACACATTTTTATTTGCTGTATCAGAAAGATATGATTTTAGCACATTTTAGGATCTATGATAGAGAAAACATGATTCTGGCAAAGTGATTTAACCACTACAAACCAATGACAACCACTTACATATATATGTATGTATGTATATAAATTAAATGAGACGACAAAAATTTAATGTATTTTATAACTTCTTATTATTATTATCATTATACAATGTGTCAAATATACCTACAACAAATATAAATTTCATATTAATACTTGGCGACAACAGCAGTTCTATCTATTTCTATCTCATATCTGTCATGTGTTCTTATTTTGATTAACACACATTTAACGTTTTTAAATGTTACTTTATTTACTTTTAGATATTTTTATAACAACACTATACATGACTTTCTTCTACAAAATAGACCATGTGAGTGACTGTACTTATATTAGGTGGCGCCCTCTATTGAGTATCACCTCTGACAATATCTATATATACAATTTGAATTTTGAAAATGCTAATGCAAACATTAATAAAATTCTAAAAACTAAAAATTATAATCTCAAATTAGAACAAAATTGTTAGTAGTTGTTGTGTTATAACACAGAAAAATGTACCAATTTAATATTCATGTCGTAAATGTATACACTATGGGTCTAAAGTTACGAGCACACTCTGTATAATTTAAACGGGTAAAGATACATGCATCGCATCATTTTGGCAGTGCATAAAGGGTTCCTCTAGACAAGTTGATGCAACGAGTTTAG
Organism: Holotrichia oblita; assembly: GCA_023690525.1. Lineage (NCBI taxonomy): Eukaryota > Metazoa > Arthropoda > Insecta > Coleoptera > Scarabaeidae > Holotrichia > Holotrichia oblita. Next base: position 34,357,521 of record CM043020.1, read on the forward strand.
AATTCTTCTATAGCTGAATTTTTTACTGAGCGGCTCCAACAGGTGCAACATTCCGTCGGCAGAGAAACCGAAACGGATGTGAGAAATCGACCGTGCTTACTGTAGTGTGAAAAGGTACTATATGGTTGTACTTTGTGCGTAATAGAAAACTGAGCGCGTTACCTTAGCGAGTTTGAGCGAAAAATGGTTGTACGTATACACATGGCAGATGTATTCTCCCGCAAAATCCTGCGCCATCTTGACCGGTCTTTTTCGGCAGTGCAACGAGCATGGAGAGAATGAAATGGGCAAAGACGCGAGCAGCCCCGCGTGATCATAGACTCACGAGCACCGCCGTACACGGCGCCAGTGTGTCGAAGCAAGACATGGGTGGGTTGCCGAGTGGAGGCACGTTTTGTTTTCTGACGAAACCAGATTCGAATTGAGAGTGCGAATTTTGGTTGATCGGACACGTGGTGAGCCTCAACTCGAGCACTGCATCCTACCACACCATATTTACCGCCAGCAGGACATTTTGATATGAGGTGCAATTACACATGGTAGATGTACACGTCTGCTGCGTGTCCAGCAGACGATGACGCGTCATCGATGCGTAGATGAGGTGCTCCGGCCCGTTGTGCTTTCCTACATTCGGCGGCGCCCACTTCTGCTGTACATGCGTAACAATGACCTTTGTGGAATAGCACCACGTACGAATGCTCCCATGGCTAGCTCGTTCTCCGGATCGGATTCCGATCAAACATGTGCGAGTAATGATCGCTAGAACATTTTGACATTATCTGCCTTCTCCGGCTAACGTTGAGGAGCTATGAAGGTGAGCAGCATGGTTGGCAGCTTCAACTTTACAAGTCGTTGTATAGCGCTACAATACAACGACTTATTGACTCGATGCCTCGTTATATAGTAATGATACGCACTGCTCGAGGGGTAGCGTTCAGCGTAGTAGCGAGTAAGCGTGCACCCTATAGCGTTTACCCATAAAACTCTGCCGCTGCACTACCAAATCCCTGGTTTCATAGTTTCAAGGCAACGGGAAACTTGGATTCATCCTAATACCGCTCTGCGACTCTGGGATCCTACGGTGTCGCTGTAGCTTCTGCGGCTACTTAGTCCCGGGCTCCCGGGCAATGACCGTCGTAGCTGCTATTCTCTATGGCATAGGGCTGCGGCTCGGCCGTCCCCGTAGTACAGGCTTAATTCACGGACGGACTGGTTGTACCTCACGCCCAGATTCCATTTTCCACGCTTGGCCGATCGTGCCATCCGCCAGGAGGCTTAGATCCCATGGGGTTCGATGTTTCGAAGTTCGCGGAGAATGCGTCTCCGGCGGTGACCGTCCTGCGCTGACAAGGGAACTTGTCTAATACGGGAAGCACGGGGGAGGAAAAGCCCACCGGTGTTTGTCGGTCCCTCATGAAGTTTTCCAATTTTTGGAGTATGTTCTCGATGGCGTCACTGACCATGAACTTTGTGCTTGTACGACTCTGTACATCATCAACATCTTCTGTATAAATTGGAAAAAATGGGAATAAGAGGAGTAGCCATGGCGCTTATAAGCTTACCTGGCAGACAGAAGGCAGTCCGTGGTGGCTTTCAACTCGTCTGGTGCGAAAATTTCCTCGGACTGGCGGATTGTTCGCTATGGTGTCCCTCAGGGTTCCACGCTCGCGCCGCTTCTGTTCTTGTTGTACATCAATGACTTACCTGAGGTCATTGATGGACTAGCAGTATTATATGCAGACGACACCACCCGCAGAGTGCGGGAACAAACCTGTCAAGAAATTAAACCTAGGCTCGAAGCAAACTTAAAATCTATACAAGGTTGGCGTGGACAAAATATCTTAAAATTGAATGCCAATAAAACCAACATTATTATTTTTAACTCGTTAACTAATGCGTTAACAATAGAGTGTAATGACGAGGTACTTACCTGTGCTGACCGTGCGCGCTTTCTCGGGATGATGATTGATTGCGACTTGTCGTGGAAGCCTCACGTTGATGACCTGGCCGCGAGATTGGGAAGCTTCTGTTACAGCTTGAGATTTGTTTCGCGAAGTGTGGGTATTGATACCGTGTTGGAAGTGTACTACTCTTGTGTTCAGTCCCGTCTTCAGTATGGTATCGTTTTTTGGGGTAACTCTGTTGACGTCTGCCGGATCTTCAAAAGCCTTGTGTCCGTGCAGTCTACCAATTAAAACCTAGAGACTCGTGTAGGCCGGTGTTTAGCCAGTGCAATATACTTACTTTAGCTTCACTTTATGTCTTGGAAAGTGCACTTTTTGCAAAAAAGAACTATACAGAGATGTTTTCTAAATATGAATTGGCCCACGAACAAAATACTCATGGAAAGTCTAGCTCTCTTTTGTTTGCACCTCAGACGCATCTGACGAAGGTGCAAAAGCAAGTATTATGGCAATGTATTAAAATTTATAATCATTTACCGCCCGCATTAAAACTAATGCCATTGCAGCAATTTAAAACCAAATTGAAAAGGTATTTACATGACAAATCTTTTTATATTGTAAATGAGTTTTTTTATGTACCGTGTATTATTTAATTCGTTTCCACTATTTAAATTGAAAAACCTGGCGTAGAACGATAAAAAATCCAGCGATTTTTTAAGAAAGAATGGTATATTTTTAATAATCTATTGATTATTAAAAATATTTGTTTTGTATCATTATATCATTATAGCTTCTCAGTCAATTCATTGTTCAAGTAAGTAAAGTCGATTTCATCAATGCTACAATGAGCGACATTTAGAATGCTACTAACTTGTTGTTTTCTATTTTGGTTGAAATACTAACTGTAATATGCGTTAGAGCTGTTTATCGCGTGTTGCTTCAGCTAAATTCCCACTTAATTATAATATAGAATTTTCAACTACATTTGCTCGCATCATTTGTCCGTGTTTAAGTAGTTGACTACATTTGTTCGTGTAAAATTTGCTAGAGGTTGACTAACTTGTGGAGACGTTTACCTGATGCTGATGCATTATTTTAATTAATACAATAAAAGAAAATAAAGAGGATATTACAATTTATTATAATGTTGTAAGATTTGAACTCAAATACTACTGCATATTTATTATATCCGTGATACTAATCTACATTAAACACTAATAGGAACTTTTGAATTGAAGAGATTGCTATAACTTCTCAAAGAAGCTCGAATTTCAGTACAATAATAAATACATTAATTACTAATGAAACGCGTAACTAGAAGCAGATTTGTCTATAGGCAATATGATTACGACAATAAAATACAAATGAAGTGCCGTTTATAGAATAAATTAATAAATAAAAGTTTAATTAAATAATTACAACATTAAACGTTATATTGTAAAAAAAGATATACAAATATGTCTAAAACCATAAACAGTAGTTTCAGAGAAAAATAATCTTTTAGTCTAAAACCAAAATGTATAGATTATTTCTTGTCTTCTGTACTCCAAATTCTTAGAAATCACTTTTTGTTATTTGCTTCTCCAACAATAATTGGGGACGCCGTCGGCGCCGTAAACAATTGATGTTCAAATTTCTACGTTAATTATTTTTAACATTCATTGTTTCAGCTCTTTGCTTCATCTGGTTTACCGCTCCGAAGTATAGACTTTTCTGGCAATTCATTACGTCGTTTAACAGAGAAATTATTACAAGGACTTCAGACGACATTGGTTGAATTACGTTTAGCGGACAATCTACTAGGCGATACCCTAAATCCTATTTTTTCTACAAGCGAATTGCATGGATTGAAGCATCTTCAAATTATCGATATCAGCGGTAACGGAATAAAAGCCATCGAAGAAGGAATCTTTGAGGGATGTGTCGGTCTTCAGGTAATTGACATTCGCTCTCATCTTAAGCGAAATTAATTTTTCTTTTTACTGTTGTAGGAGCTTTACTTGGATAGAAATAGTTTATCGTCGATACCTGGAGGTTCATTAAACGGACCTAAAAATTTAAGAATACTCTCTATGAGAGATAATCGAATCAGTAATATTTTGAGATAGTCCATTTGTACTTTTTCACCAAAAAAATTATTTTAGCTAGTATGAAAAGTGGTACTTTCGATGCACAATTACAATTGGAATCCATTGATGTAAGTCGGAACTCAATAGCATCTATTGAGGGTGGAATATTTAATGGTTTGCTGAAGCTTAAAATTTTACGATTGAGACGTAATAGATTAACGAAATTTAACAGCGATGTGTTTCAAGGAGCAGATATATTACAAACGCTGGATTTATCTGAGAACTTCATTTCAGAATTTCCTACTGTTGCGCTAAAATCAGTACCGGAGTTAAGATATTTAAATTTATCTTCAAATATAATACAAGTAAGTACTTCCTTGATAAAATATAGTACGTTAAACTAGAACATATGCACCATCTATTAAGCGGTAGTGTAACTTACTACTCTAAACTTACGCTTGGTTTGAGTCAGAATTTAGATGCCGTTGAAATCAGTCGATTAACAGCTGTTCCTGCAACTTTCTAGTAGTGAGTAAATTGTACGTGAGATTTATTTCTAAAGGTATGTTTTTAGTGAAATACAACTAGTTGACATTATTTTAGTGATAAAATAATTCCTTTTTACCTAAATTGTAACTTTGTTTTTATGATTTATTTGAATATTCAACAAATGTAGGCTACTTTGTGACACTTTATTAGTGTCACAAAGTAACCCCTGGAATATCGGTGTACGTTTTTCTTTGCTTTAAATAATAATTTTAATTATTAATTTATTTCTGAAAGGATGCCTCGCTCATATAAACGGAAAATTGGTTCCCGTAGTTACTGTAATTACACAAAAGAAAAGTTACAAGCCGCCGTGGATGAAATTAAAGAGAAAAAATTTCGTTACGTGGGGCGGCACAAAAGTATGG
>CM043020.1:34992987-35259410 GCA_023690525.1 Holotrichia oblita
AATTATGCGATATATTTATCATACAATACATCTTCATGGAGTAGTTATTATTATTACTGGGAAATGTGAAAGATGCTGTTACGTACATATATAGGTATTCAGCCAAATATATACACCAATTAGCCGCAGTATACAATATGGTCAGGTGTAAATTGAATAACTACACAGATGAATGTGAGAAACAGCCATTGACTTATGTTTTCTTAGTAGTGGAAGAATATACAGAGTGGCCGCGTTCGAGCACACTATAGCGATATCTGTAGTGTAAGCGAAACACACAGAGGTGTTCGTGTATTAGAACGGTAAAGAAGCAGACGCAATGTTCTGCTGGATTACAACACAACACATTCGTATATCCCTGAAGCACTCGCATTTGTCCACACCTATCGTCTTCTTTACCGTTTTAATACACGGACACCTCTGTGTGTTTCGCTTACACTACAGATATCACTATAGTGCGCTCGAACGTGGCCATTCTGTATATATGGTCTGATTAAAAAATAACATTCTATCTATGTTCAAAAACGTCATTACTTGTTTCTGAAAGTATTAGTAAGATAAGTGTTCAACATCTAACATTTGGAATATTTTAGGAGGTAGCAGTGTTGATGTGTCTTGTATGCCTAGGGCAGACATTAATATTGTAACAGACAATACTGTAAGTGGAGTTTCTATAGATACTTACAAATACACGCGTGTTGATTTACCGTACATGTAAATGAGCGGAGAGTATGTTTGGATAAGTACACGTATACAGTATAACATAAATATTATTAAGCATTTAAAACATAATCGTTTTAACCCTTAACAACAAAAGCGAGAGTAAATTTGAACTAGAGAAACATTATGAGTAACGTATAAAAAGATCCCCTACTAGTATGCAACTACTTTTTTGTCGTAGGTTTCTAGGATAGATTACGTTTGGCACCTGTCGTAGTTCATCACTGCCTCAAATCTTCACTTTCAAATATATGTACGTGATTATACTGGACGTTTTATGTATTTGTCTAAAGCGGCGAAATTTAGACAATCCGGAATGTGCAGATATCATAGGGGATACATCGTAAAACATACGAAATACGTACAATAAATATTGCAGTATAGTACTAATAAGCAATATATGTTATTTTTTTAACGATTCTATCGCTCTTCAAATTATTTCAGGAAGAAAAAATTTCAATATTGAGCAAATTACGGTTCTTTATACAATTGATTAATATATGTTATTATTGTTGTTAAATACTAACCTATGACTGTTAATTTGAATTTGGTGGGCTAAACATTTGCAACATAGCGTAAGCTTCCAGATTCTTGTTAAATGATGTTCCTTGCGGCGTAAAAATATTCTTGTATACCATACAAGTATACATGCAATATCAAATAATTATCGTTATCAACGCGATAGAAACTCATACGTTACTAAACATACAACATTTCACAACACGTTCGATTTATTCCGGTAACGATCTTGACTAGCTGGAGGCATTTTGTTGTATATGCATCTTTGAGTACATCTTCCTCCTAAATTATTAAATGCTTTAATCAAATAAGTACTTGTATTTCTTGCGTATCATCAGAAACAACATATTCGGACCAGCTTTGTTCGTAGCTCTTGCGTGCTGTCTAAGTATCCTCTCTTTAGTTTTGTCTGTCTGATGGTATGCTAGTGACCTTGAGGTTGCGCGCCGTATAATCTTTCTTGGTCGTGGTGTTGAACCAAAATACAAATACAAAGATTTATAATATTTACTACTTTTAAGCATGTTCAGCACTTTTTTTACTATATTGAATTAAATATGTTTGTTGTTTATTAAATACTTGTAACATGAAATGCTTTGATTCTTACCGTTCAAGTATGCTTGCTGAGAATGAGATACTGTACGTAATAACCTCATTACTCATCTTCATTTACAACCTAAAGTTCATTTATTTCATACCACTTGCAGATTTTATTATTTCTGTAATAAAGAATTTCATGATATTACATGCTATGAGTTTTTATCTTATTATTATCTTATTTTAGAAGGTTTATACGTTTAGATTTAATATACCATAAACTGTTGCTTTTCTGTGAGTATTAAATATATATCACTTGTATCACACACTAGGGTATTCCTTACGCTCTTATATTATATCCGGTTTTGTTTAGTATATCCTCTTGCACAAAGAATAAGTTAATTTAAAACAGTAAAATAAATTCTTATTTTGCTATGTCTTTGTATCTTTTAACAAAAACTTTCATTAGTCAATACTATGTTGCTAGGTATTACAATTTATAATAAGTGGTATTGCGTTGAGTATTTACAGTAGGTACAGTGGACAGCAGCATAATCGATACCGTTACGGAATTTCCTAAACCTTAATAGCAATGTAGAGCGGGTTACGTTGTGCGACCTTCAGTTAGGATTTATAGTAGATATTATTATTAGTAGATAAGGTCGACGTTAGCTTGCGGTGGTGTCGTTTTAAAAGTTGGCCACTGTACATACCATATGTTCAATGAATTTGATGTAAGTTATATAATACAACGCTTTTAAAACAGGTTAAATGTTACTGGCTGCAAAATTGAGAAATATTATTGAAAAAGCTAATGTGGATTAAAAATGAATGTGCAGACAATGATTTGCTTTCTTGTTTTGCTTGTTTTGCTCGTCTCCCAATCTTTTTTTTCAAAGCCTTTGCTGTATATATTTTATGTTTTCAATATGTTATGTCATAAATAATTTTCAGGTACTTTGGACGCAATCCACATTGATATTCATCTAAAATTTTAAATTTAACACGAACAAGTTACAACGAATCACATATCAGTGTATAGAATATACACTCTCCGGCAGTCTAAATGCCCTCTACGTAAAAGCAAAGCACTTTATCGCTGATATACTATCACGCATATTGAAACGTCTCCTTTTGATCTGAGTGGGCAGTTGCCCTCAGATATCTACGTAGGTAATATAACAACAAAGCTCTCGAAACAAATACAAATTGATTTCTACATAATAGGTAACATTAGAATAATATACAGGCGGCTCTAAAGTGTCCTCTTCCCCTGTTAACTTATGATCGGTTTAATAGAGACATTCCTGTTTCGGGTCAGTAATATGAAATATTATATACTACCTTCTTGAAGTAAAATGTGTATTTATTTTCAAAGATTAATGACAGGAGGCGATATAGTATCAAAATTTTGTTTTCTGAAAAATCACGATTTACGCTCTTACTTCCATACTATACATATATCTACTCGCAGCAGGACACAATAGTATGGAGTGCTATGATATTACAAGCGGTGAATGCGCGCGTTTAGTGTATGTACTTACGTACAATAGACATTGACGGGTCATATAGAGGGAGTGCTGCGTACTGTAGTCCTTTACATTCAACGGCACGTAAGTATGCCTACATGCATAACAGCGCACAATCACATCTGACTCGTATAGCATGGGTCCTTATGGAGCAGAGACTTCAATGTTGTCCTGTTGTTACGCCGAAAATTATTATACTAGAAATAAAATTGTTTGCCGAAATTTGTTATTGGGTCATACTAAAATTAACCCACCTTCTGATGGTCGAGCTTCCGCGAAGTATCCGTAGGCTTGAACAGTGAATATGAGCTAAGTTTCAAAGAGTCGTAAAATATGATGGCACCAAGTTTAATAAATTTCTCTGAGAAACTGTCACAATAAATCAAGAATTGCGGGTAGTCATTGTGCTCGGTTAAGGAAAAGCGAACTCAAAAAAAGGCTCGACAAACTCGTTTCAACGGCCAAAAATATAAGAGCTCATTACATTAAAGAGTTAAAAACCGACGCAAATTCACCTAAGTATTCACGAGTTCGACATTTCTTAGGGATAACAAGCAATTAAAACTCAGTGTTTTTAAGTTTTTTATAGGGTAGTATGGAGCGCCGAAAGAACAACTTCTTTAGGATAACATTTTCTTTTTATTTAACTGTGATTCCTTCTGAATAAAGAAGACGCATTATTTTGTAGAGTAGTAGCTTCATAACAACAAAATTAGATTGCTATGACTAAATTAATTATTTCTATAACGCAATTTCTTTTAATTCAAAAAACCGATTTTGTAGCAAACGCTTTGAGGTGCTTGCAAAGTTTATTATAATTTTATATTAAAAATATCTGTTAAAATTACAAAATACTTCGTTAAGTTGATCATGTTGATTTACATATGTCTTTGATATAAGTACAAATAAATCGTAAGTCTCATATACATTGTTTTCAGAAGAAGTATATATTTCTTTTTGAAAGAGATATTAAAATGTCAATAGGAATAATGTTGTTAAATACTAAATAATTTTCGATTACCAGCCACAATGACTACGTGGTAAAGCCGATAAACTCATAATGCAAAGAGATGCGGTGTGGCATGATGGTTTGATTTTTAAAATGGGCAGGTTAAACATCAATCCGTGTATGATTTCCCTCGTACGTTATACCTCTCTCGTAGAACATTGTCCGTCAAAAGATTCGGCAAGTATTCTCCGATCAGACGCGCCGAAGCTGGCGTGCCCCGGGGCTCTCTACTGTGGCCCAAATTATTTATTCTATACAGCAGCATCGTTCCATCTAGTATAAGGACTCGCCTAGCGGTTTATGCCGACGATACGACGATTTATACCTCATCAAGGAACGATGCACTCGTCTGCAGAAGGTTGCAGAAGTCTGTCGAGGAACTGTGTGAGTGGGATCGCAAGTGGGGATTGGTCATAAATCCTAACAAGTGCGTGGGCGATCCGTTTCTCTCGAAAATGTAATCCACCTCCATCCAAGATCGTTGGGACAGGAGCTGCCTTCCTAGGTACAGTATCTTGGAATGGTGCTCTGCACGAGGTTCACATTTAGACATCAGTTTTCCATAGTGACGTCCTGTTTTATCCGGTCATGGTCGGATCTGGCTCACCTGGTTTGCTGGACGAGCTCACTCAGTTTGAGGTTGAAACTGATGATCTTCACGATGTTTCTCCGGCCGACACTTACCTACGGATCCCTTACCAGTGCTTGTAATTCGCAGATCAAGAGCCTCAACGTTCTTCAGAAGAGTGACTATGTGCTGGCGCTTGCCAGAAAAATTCTAGAAAGGCCAGCACGGTCGAAGAACCCGTCGGCCCGTTGTGTCGAGCCGCGGCAGATCCTACAGCTGATGAATTGATCGGCCGTCATGATTGGGCCACCTTCTTGAGATGATCACAAGAATAAAACCTCGATTCCTGTGGCTAAATGAGCCGCATATCAGCGGACAGGAAAGTCCAACCTCAGTCAAGCTAAGACACTCGTCGATTTTCGATTATGATAAACACTGATATATTAATCACCCCAATGACCAAACTAGGGAGAGGAGATACATGCTGAATAATATTGCAAGTTGGTGAATATACTTGTAGCTTTGCTGCTGTTTGGTAGAAACTATTAACATTTGTCAGAAAGAGTTGCTTAGACTTTTTATTGTTTAGTTAATATACACATATTCAACAGTGATAGTAGTGTGATAGTAATGGCAGAAGAAATGCGAAGATATCTTGAGAACTGAGGTTTGGAAGAGTGCATATATTGATTTGGTTCAAGATTAGATAGATATTGTGATAAGGTGGATGGCATTTATACTTTATTATATAAAATTTTATTGTTTATACATACGTATATGCTTTTCGGGCCTACGATGTTGTATGTATACTTATTATATTATAATAAATCACTCATACAAAAATTATGCAGCGTATGTAAATAAATTTCTTTTCTGTAAAGATTTTGAGTATCTATCATGAAGTATTTTTACAGAGTATGTGAAAATTCGCGTATTCTCTCACTCAAGGAAATAGTTTTTTTACATAAACTGTGAAAATTAAACAAAACTACATAAGTATATACCTAAACATATCCATGAAAATAGATGTTTGCAATCTGACTTATAAACCTTAATTATTAAAGATATATGTTATTTCTATTTGTACTATATTAAAAAGGAAACCTTTTAAATTACGTGTTTGAAGAAAATTATGGTTATTACCAAAGATTGTTGTTAACAGTTGACTAATAATTTTAAAGATTGAAATAATTTTTAAATAATAAATTTTGCAATTGGAGGGAATTGACTAAAAACACATTAATGAAAGATTCCGTCAAATAAGAGCTATTTCAGAGTTTAGCCATCTGTTGGTAGGTAATAAAATACATCGCATTTCAACATCTGATTATGAAATGTATAGGGTTATAAAGGTGTATCTTTCGGGTGTTGCCGTGGTCGTTGTAACAAACTTGACGTTTCGCTGATCATACTGTCAGTTTCTTCAGAAGTTCTCTAAGGACTGATGTTGATGTCTTCTGCAACGCTACTAGAAAGCAGACCAAGATATGTGAGAATCTGTATCAAAAGGAGACCGTAGCACTATCAAAATTGGACTCTAAGAAGATTGTCGTGAACCTCACTAACCGACCGTTATCTGAAGAACAGATCAGAGTACTATCGAAAGGACTAAATTTCGCTATTGCACCTAACAAGATACCGAAGGATGAAATAATCCCCCAAGTGGAATATGCAATAAGAACCTTACCAGCAGAAGAAGCAGGACAAATAAGACACGAGACGTACAAAATACTCTGCAAAGCCAAACCACCAACCAGAAACATCTCCAAGACAGAAGAGGATGCACTGGAAGAACTCCGTAATAACAAAGATATCATTATTCTTCTTGCCGATAAAGGAAACGCTACAGTAGAAATGACCAGGACAGACTACATTGTGAAAATCAACACGTTATTGGAGGGATAACGGATTACTCATTGCAGTGCCTTCATTTTGTTGATAGAACATCCCATTCACTTAAAACCTATTTTGAGATATGCATAACGAAGTTAATCTTTTGTATGCAGCTATTCTAATTTCATCTACGTTGTTATGTTTACAAAATTACTAAGTATTCCAACGATTCTGGTATAGAGGTACGCTCGAAAAAAGTGAACTAACGTCAAACGATATGATAATTTCTCTTTTATTAGCTCAATATTGTTTATGTATTTGAAAAATTCAATTGAGTTTTCCACAGTTAAGTTCTGTGTGTAAGGAGAATTTCGTTATTATATTCGTTAGATCGCCATTGGGACAAATAATAAGGAGAATTGATTCCTGAACTATGGGAGTAGGGGTTTCAGCCGGTTGAGGAACCTCCCAAATGTACCTTGACCGACCCCAAGGTCAGGTCAAGGTAATTTGGGAGGTTCCTCAACCGGCTGAATAGGACAAGGTCAAATGAATGGGCGTTTAAAAGTCACTTGAGATTACGTGATCCTGAAATGACCTCGAAACATCTTTGAACTAACTTTCAAATGGTCTTGCACATGACCTTGAGTTGCTTGACCTTTAAATGACCTTCAAACGCCCTTCAAATAACCTTCAAACGCCCTTTAGCCCCATAAAATGACCTTAAAACGCTCTTCAAATGACCTTCGTTTGGCCCTATCATATTCGGCCGGTTGTGAAACCTCCCAAATGACCTTGACTTGACATTGGGGTCGGTCAAGGTCATTTGGGAGGTTCCTCAACCGGCTGAAACCCCTACTATGGGTCTTACTAAATTTCCGAGTTTATGAATTATCGGCAAACAATACATTTTCGGAATAGTGAGGTGAGAACTAATCAATTTAACTTTTAAATATTGCAATTTATAAGGTAGATGTCTATACTTAACTATTTTATTTAATGGAGAATTACAATTAATTACGTCAGTTTTATTGCAGATTTCTAAAAGGAGGAGGGTAGGATATTTAAATCAGGACTTTTGAAAATTAAATGAATGCATTTATAAAAACTTTTATTAAACTCAGTCAAGTTGTTATACATTTGTATGATATAGATGATGAGACTAAATATAACAATATAAATACACATATGACATAATTTTATTTGAAAATTACTTTTTTAATTTTTCTTTTGTATGAGCTATTACTCATTAACTGTTAATGTACATACATAAAAACATGGCAATATATTCTCTTATACAACACTATATAAAACATTCAGCACTTTATATGATCACAGAGATTTGTTCTAAACAAAAAATTAAAAAAATCATGTCGTAGAGAAAAAAATCTGTTTAGTTATATGAAAAAGTGTATGTAAAACTTACATGTAGGAGATTAAAAATTGAAGAGATTCTAATTAAATAAACAAATACTTTAAATATTGTCGAAGAATCATGTATATCATAAAAAAGAAACTCTGTAAGCTGCACAAAGTGTATCAACAACCGTGTAAATTTGTTCAAAATTCGGTCTGTTTTCCGGTTGATATTCCCAACAGCGCAACATCAATCGGTACATTTCATCTGGAGTATTTTCGGGTGCTGGCATTCTGTAACCTAGGACATTTTTGCATAGTTAATACACACATAGGAAATAAATAATAAAATAATAGTAATACCTGCGTCGATTTTTTCCCTGGCTTTAGAATTACTCATTCCACTATATGGCGTACCACCTCTTGAAAATATTTCCCAGCACAAAATTCCGTAGCTCCATACATCACATAATGATGTGTATTTACCTGTAATTAAAATTAATACATAAGTATAGTTGCACATGTTATTTTTATAAACGGTACACCACCAAAAAATAGTCATACGGTAGGTAGTTCTATGTTAAAAATGTTTATACTACTCGAGTAAAGATTATCCCAGATCTCGTGTATTTTACATTTTGTAGATCGAACTTTTGTAACTGTCGTTTAATTTCAGCCCACGGATGTTGTATCCCACTAATTTTGTTGCATCCCACTAATTTTGTTGCGCGTTGAAGCAAATTTTCTTTTAAAACATTCAGATATTTTAATTTATCCGTTTCAATTATTCCGTCTATGAAAACTAAATTACCTACTTTGCCATGCAGCGCCACATCATTATCAAGCCGCCTCCTGATGTACAGGCGATTACAATTTTTGAAATAAAGCTCTGTATTTTTTGTTGTCACACATTACTTCTACCATCGAACCGAATATTAAATTAACTCTCATTCTAGAATTTATCTTTCCCAAAAGATTCATTCCAAAAAGTTTAGCAAAATTTAGTTGTTTCTGTCGGTTCTTTTTATTAAACCATGGTTTATTTCTAACTATTTGACCCATTAACGTACTGCTGTTTTTGTACTAAAATGTTTACCACAGTTACTACTAATGACTCAGCTTTGGAGCAGTAACAATAAGATGTGGGCCTTTTTAATTTCACGAGCTAATGTGTTTTTTTCTACCTGTTAAAATTTTAGGTTGATCGGTTAATTAATTTTGCTTTTTTCGTGTAAGATTTTCCTTCATTTTGTCATTTTATCAGTAATTCACGTTTACAAATTCTTATTTTCTTAGTTTTCCTTTTATCACAAAAAACTAGTATAATACTGAAACTTGCGCACAAACCACAAAAATAGTAGTTCGAACTAACGTTTCTCGGAGTAACTCGCAAAAAAATTCAGTTGACGTATGTATACTTTTGTGCGGTTCAAATTTGAATTAATATAAAAATAAACTATGTAAAATATATACGGGTTGTATATAAAGTACGGAATAAATTCGTTATTTCTCAAACGAGAGAGCATTTTGAAAATTTCTTTTACAAGTCGATATTAGTTTTCAATTATACATATCCTGTATTTTATTTAACTGATCATATCACTAGTGGTCTGACATGACGTCAATGATATTTTTTTTTAATAGGAGGATAAGCTGAATTTATTAGGTACCTAATAAGAAAATTTAATAGGCCGTGAAAGACAAACATAGTGTGTGTTTATTTAGAGCAACCCTTTATCTGTCATTCGACGTTTAGCTGTTAAAGTCACGTTCATTATAACTCAAGTACTTATTTTTTAAAGCAAAAGAAAATGGAATTAACCAAAGCCGTAGCCAACCCACAATCTGGCAAATGGCCCGTCTGAACCGACCTAATACATACCCTACAATCGTCTGATCGAGATATGCATCGGAGTGTTTGGGCTGTCTTTCCTACATTTGTATGTTTCTACCGTACATCTTCCTTCCCTCGCTTTAACGGGAGGATTAGGAGTTCGGGTAGTTTTGAAATTCTCCACTCATTTGCTTTTGCCGTTCTTCGTGTTCTTTATTTTTCATAATAACTGTGAACATGTGTATCAGTGTCCATCTGGGTGCGGTCGATAGCATTACTTGCACTAGACTTCCAATTCAATCTCCAGCTCGTTATATACTGGCATTCAAATATGTGCCCATTTGTGGCATTGTAAAGCAGTATGCTTCACAGTATCTTCTTCGCCGCAATATATACAGGTGCTGTCATTGTCCTTACCGAATCTGATTGCGTAAGCCCTAAAAACACCATGTCTCGTTAGCACGTTAAAAATAGTCAATCTTTTTTGAATTTGGAGTTCAGCCAAGGTCTAATGTCGAGAATAAGCCTTTTTGTCCGCATTGCCTTCGTGGTGTTGTTGTTCCAACGATCTCGCCACTTGTCTACAGTTTCCTCCCTTGTTAGGGTCCACCATTTGTGTAGATGCATTTCTTTTCATATGCCAGAAGGTCTATCGGGAAAATTGACGTTACTAATTGAAGCGTCACTGTGGACGTTGTACGGAATGCCGACGCAATTCTTATTAGCATTTTTCTTTGCAGCTTCTCCGTTATGTTTTGGTAGACCTTTTTTTTTTAAAGCGTGACTCCATATAGGCGAGCCATATAACACTATGGAGTGTACCATTTCGTTCAGTGCCTTGAGATTGATGCTACTAGGACCAGCTATATTTATTATTATTTTTAACAGCGTCACCATCCTTTCTTCTGCTTTTTTTGGTGATATACTTTATGTGTTCGTCGAAGTATATACGTTGGTCTAGGATTATACCCATCAGGTACTTGACGTTTTTCTTGGGTCTTACTACAGTACTCCCGATCTTGAAAAAAACATGTGCTCTGTTCCTTTTCCCTTTGAAGACTATCGCTTCGAATTTTTAGGGAGCCATTTATTTTGCTCTAACCATTTTTTTTTTTACTTCTTGAGGCACTCGGTTGCGTTTGTCATTAGCTCATATTCATTATTTGCTTTAATGATTAACGCCAGGTCATCTGCATATCCCAAGGTGCTAGCACCGGTCATTAATTCAATTTGGAATATATGTATATTCAAAAGTTTTCCAGAGCGTAGGACCCAGTATCCCCTCTCAGTTCCCACCTGCAACTGCCTGTCATCGAAATAATCCTAGATCACATTTATAAGATAATACGAAATGCTCCTCCATTGAAGTCTCTATTATGAGGTTTTCATTTGCCGAATTGAAGGCATTTTGCACATCCAGGCTTATAAGTGCGTAAGTATTACTTTTCTTGACACTCATGAACTGTGTTCTTAACCAGAATTTACCGATGGTATAAAGAATTTGAACGCGAAAAGAATTCTATTCAGCATAAAAAAGGAGCAGAGCATCCTCCTACGTCTATTACCGGCAAAAAAATAATTGAAGAAGACAATAAAGCCACTTATGCGGTAATAGAGCATTAACTCAAGATTGGATCGTCATCTGTTAAAACAAATATACACTATCACCTGTATTTTAAAAAAGTAGTTAGTCGCTTTGTGCCGCATCGCCCTTCTGACTTCCAAAAAGCAGACCGTGTAAGAATTTGCCATGAAACTTTATATTTGTTAGATAATGGCGGGCACCATTTTTTTGCCAAAACAGTAACATATGACGAAACTTATATTCCCTTTATGGATTTTCCTACCCGCCAAGAGAGTCGTGTATGGATTCACGAAGATGAGGAAACTCCTATAATGACTAAGAAGCAGTGAGCTACGAAAGCAGTTATATAGTATTCTTCAAAAGTACGGGCTTAGTAACTGCAATTAAGCTAGATGGATAAAACATGGTTGTAATTAAGTGGTAGACTGAATAATGTTTGTCTGAAGTGTTCAGTAGACTTCTAGAAAAGGCAATTATTCTCCACTATGATAATGCATCGTCCATACGGCAGTTTTAAGTCGCGAGTTTTTGGCTAGAAAAAATATAAAGGTAATAGAACATTCGTCCTACACACCTGATTTAGCAATGAGTGACTTTTGACTATTTTTTGGGCGCAATTCAAGAGATTGATACCGCAGTTCACGCTTATTTTGAAGGTATTTCAAAAGAAGATTGGTTGAGAGCTTTTGAACAGTAGAAAGAAAGAACGGTCAAGTGTATCATTGGTGAAGAAAACTATTTTGCCCATTTTTAAAATAAAATCCTAGAAAATATTAAAGGTGCTTTTTATTCTCAATAATTTCAGTTTGTCCTTCGTATATTTGTTCATTTCTGAAGTCTTATTACGTGAAGTGCCAAATTCGAAAGAACATGAGACCCAACATCGATAGTTTGAAAGATACCCAAGCAACAATTTGTGAAGTTACAATGTGACGGAAGTTAATTTTGTAACGTTCTTATACGGTAATATTGTGGTGAATGTGGTAATTCAGATTACACGAAAACTAGATTGTTATTATAATATTAGTATCAAATGACTTCAGCTTGTTCCTTCGTATATGTGTTCATTTCTGAAGTTATTATAACATTTGTGATACTTTTCCTAAACGTTGTTAATGTTTGCGTAATATCAAACTGTATTCAGACGTTTCTATTTATACGTAATGGTAACGTGTTGGGACGAGTACGCATTTTAAAATAATCATTTGAAAATTCGTACGTTTTCACATCCACGAAATTACTACTTCAACCTTTTACTGTTGTAGGTACTGTTCTGCTATTCATACCTGTATATTTAACTTGAGCTAATCAAACGCACTTAAGAAAAATGACACTATCGCCAAACTAAAAGAAAACTAGTAATTCCGTGGATGTACGTGCGTATTTTCAAATGATTATTTTAGAAATGCGTACACGGTTACTGCATCACGTGTAAATAGAAAAGTAGGAATATAGTTGATACTACGTAACAATAACAACGTTTAGGGAAAACTATCATCAACGTTACAATAACGTAGTGCGTGAGAGAGGGCAACGACTTTTACACCAAACTGTAACCAAACTCGCGTTGCACAACCTAAGTTGTATTACGGTATTACAACTGTATTTACACCCAAATTTGCTACTTGACTAAGTAGGTACAGATATTTTGAAATTAGTATATTACCACAATATTACAATGTAACAAGTATTACAGCTGACATTAATGCGACACAGACAATAAAAAATTAGCTAATTGCATGTATTTCAGACAAATATTTAGATTACTTTTTTTTTTAATGTGGTGGGTGCTTAGTTGCAGTGACTCCGTAAGCTGTATCGCTTGTCTGGCTATCCACAACTCGCGGTGTAGTTTTTGTGTGTCTATGTTGTGTTCAATTGGCTTTAATGACAACATCATATCGCCTTTATGATGCCGCGCTGTTAATCACTTTGCTCCCAACAGCGAATGGCAAGTCGATCCGGGATTAAACTCTCCGAAAAATGTCATCGTCCCTCCAGAGAATTGAACCCGGCGCCTATCGTCCTCTCACAACGATAGTCAGCCGCCCTAACCACTGTGGCCATCGACCTGTTAAATGATATAATTTGTATTTTTCTACAACCGTCAATACAAGCAAATATTTTATTTAAAAAATATAATCGTCTCGGCAAGGATTCGAACCATGAACCTTCGGTTCACCGGACGGGTGTGCTAACCAACTTTGCATCATCCGTAATTGCAATTGGTTAGCACATCCGTCGGTGAACCGAAGGTTCATGGTCGTTAGAATCCTTGCCGAGACGCTTATATTTTTTTTAAATAAAATATTTGTTTGCATTGACGGTTGTAGAAAAATACAAATTATATGTATTATGTCAAGAAACACTTCCCCTGTTAAAATACTTTAAATGATCTACATCTACATATCTCTATTCTAGCTTAGTCGCTCTAAATGTTCTGTATACATGTATGTATTTATAACATCGTAGTAAAAGATCTTTTTAATGCAAAGAAAAACAATATACTATTAAAGAAATTCTTCAATAAATTATATTAGGAGGTAAATACTAACTAACTTATATTATTATTATATCTTTCATTATTAAACTGTATTGTAACTATAAATTATTTACCAAAATTCAATGCTTCAGGCGCCGTCATTTAATAGGAATTTGTTTCATGCCATCAGAAACTATATACTCCTCCTCCTCTCGAGACATTCAAAGTCGAAATCTTCACAACATTCCCGTAACCTGCAAATAAAACATTTTGAGTAGTTTATGTATTGCAGCAAATTTTCCTATGATACTTTAACCCACTAGGCAATTACGTGCTGCCAGGTCGCGATGAATACAATTTTTGGATTCAGATATCTCATACCTGCTGCGGCGTCGAGACACATATTCATTAGTTGACTATCTGTAAGGGTAGTTGCCTTCTTCGCAAAAAAACGTCAGCAGCGGCTCACCTATAAACATTTAGACAAAGATACATTGTTACACTTTTGTTGCGAATTGTGTTTTGGGATAGTCACATAAATTACTGACTAGTAACAGAAACAAAGGAGATGTGAATTAGAGAGAATTTTTTTTATTATTATTATTATCACGTCAATTTCTATTTATTTCATCGTACCTGGAACTAATTCCATTACTATCATAATCGGTTGTTTCTGTACACAAATTCCTATCAATTTAACGATGTTGGGGTGGTCATATTGCTTGAGTATTCGTCCTTCTTGTAGAAACTTTTTTATGTTCATCTGGCAGTGTCACTCGGCAGGTTTTTACCGCCACTTCTTGACTAGTACTTTTTAATTGAGCTTTGTATACATCTCGAAATTTCCTCTGCCTATTTTGTCTAACAGTACTACATCATCATTATTCAGTTCCCAGCGTTCCCTAGGTATAGGTTTGTGAAGAATTGCACCTGATCTTCCAGTTACAGCTAACCCACTGTTGTACTGATAAAGGATCAGTTCGCGTATACTAGGAAATGCCGGTCCTTCGAATCGGAAATGGCCCTAAAATAACAATATCTATCAATATTGAATGTTAAATATTTATATAAAAATACACTTCCAGTCACTTGTTTACGCCCATCTGAAATTATTATTATTATTATCTTTTATTATCCACCGACGGGCGAATTGATTAAAATTGCCTATAGTAGACTTGGAAACGCCCTTCCTTTATTATTTGTCTATCGGAGCACGGACACTTAATTACCTACCTTTACCAGTTTATGGCAGTCATTTGAGTGTACCGACATTTATAAACGGATATTTAGTTCAGTATCTGTGGTTTATTTATTGCCGTTGTTGATATTCGTACTCTCTACATTATAATTGACATGAGTTGAAGTAAAACATTAACAAAAATGGAGATCGGCAAGATTTTTGCAACGCTGTCATAATGACAGCGTTGCTATCGCAACGCGTCGATGTTTAGTTAAAAGGTTTTGGTGTTTAGTGGGTTGAAGTGTTTAGTGTTCTACAAAATATTTGTAATAAATAATTTATAGAAAAACTAAACAGTCAAAAATGATTTCAAGTACAAATATCATAAATTGCTACTAAAATTTCATGTGAGGGCAAACACTTGTCTAGGAGTGTATATGCTAATTGAAAATTGTAGAAAAGTATTAATCAAGTAACACTGTGAAAGATAGTCTACGTTTCGTCTGCGTTAAAGATATCGATATCTAGATATTCTCTTTTTAAACCCAGCCCAATGTCGTTAATCCAGAAAGTGATAGTTTCTTTTGACACACGTATAATCACCATATTTTTCTATATGGAGCACTTCACCATTATTTTTCCTGCAACCTTTTTAAACCCAGCCCAATGTCGTTAACAGAAAGTGATAGTTTCTTTTAAATATGTCACCATGTATCCGTAACTTCTATCTATCCAGCCACTGCTACATGTAAAATCAATATTCTGGAGTTTTCCTAACTTTTCTGCTTTTAATTTTAAAATTTCTCCAGTAATCGATGCACGTCGATTTCTTTAGTAACTAAACTATTTTATTAGCATTATCCATGTCTTTTCTTACAGGTTTTCTGATTGTTCTTAATTTAGAAACATTTAAATTCATTATGTCATTTAACTTTTCTTTATTTTTATTAATTGTGGACACTGTTGATTTTAATAACTTAAATTGCCGGCTTATTTCTGAATTTGAACGCCCTCTTTCTAATAATAGATAACTTTTCTTTTACCGTTAATACTTTTCGTTTCAGCATTTTTATATTACGCATGTTTCTGTGTCTACACTAGATAGCATTTAGACTATAAACCATGAAAAGAATTAGAATAATTAGGGGAAATACATACATATGTATAACAGAATCTATAATAAATTTCACACTTGCAAGTTACACTTGTTAGTTCGTGTGTCACAGACCACTATCTCCGCTTCGTTGTATCCAAGCGTTATTACAGATGTTTTTTGACAATTTGAACTTTAAATGCGAGCGTTCGCTGTATACGAGTTATAAGCAAGCACAAAATATATTATACAAGTATAGGATATTTGCGGAAAAATTAGTTTTATTCGTTATCACCGAGTGTTCGCTATATCTGGGGTACTTCATATCCGAGTTTGACTGTATGTATGTACACTAAGAATTCTTTTTGGTTGGAGGACCCGCCACTGCACATACGTAGGATGGATAGTAGACAGTATTGCATTCACTTACTTCAGACAATATTGCATTCATTGCGCTCGTCAAAATATGTAAACACAGGTGCGATTTGCGGGTCTATTTTAAAAACGCTGTAGCTGCATTTATAAATGTGGAAAAAAGCATCTATTATTTGACGTATTTGAGTAGAAAGAAATTTGTTTGATGTTTCAAGTATTTCGAATAAAATAATGCTGTAGTCTTATTAAATTGTTGTGAAAGGTAATTTCATTACTTTTTTTGCGGTGAACTTTTTTGTCGTTGAACTAGGGTAAGATCTAAACCAAAAGCATATTTATTATACAATAAATAACAATATCAAAGGTTTACTACTTTTATTTATTTTTTTTATTTATTTATTTTTTTTTAATGTGTGGTGGGTGCTTAGTTGCAGTGACTCCGTAAGCTGTATCACTTGTCTGGCTATCACTGCAACTCTTGCGGTGTAGTTTAGTGTGTGTAAGTTGTGTTTAAATGCCTTTGTGACAGCATCATATCGCCTTTTATGATGCCGCGCTGTTAATCACTTTGCTCCCAACAGCAAATGGCAAGTCGATCCGGGATTAAACTCTCTGAAAAAATGTCACCGTCCCTCCAGAGAATTGAACCCCGGCACCTATCGTCCTCTCACAACAATAGTCAGCCGCCTAACCACTGCGGCCATCGACCCGTTAAAACATAATATAACGAAATAATTATACGTATACACTTATGCTGAAATCAATAATGAGTGCATCCGCCGTTATTTTGTATAACTTCTTCCAATCTTGACGGTAAAAAATTGTGCAGGAATGGGAAGAAGTTACTGACGACTATTGCCATAAATTAATAGAGTCCAATTAATTTATTTATGGCATATTCTGATAGTATAGTGCAAAATTTATTCTGTCTTGACGATTGCGCTCAGAAAGTTCTGTTTTAATAGCAGCACGATAGCTTTGGAGGCCACTTGCCCTCAACCTTTTTCTTGCCGTCGTTACGGAACCGGGAAAGGCGGTAGCTGCAATGGCTTGCTTGCAATTTGTGAATGGATGCTCTGCGTAAAATTGCCTTAACATGGTATCTTGATAAGCAGTGGATATTCTTCGTTTTGAAGTTTTTGGTTCATTTGCAACTGAATGTGATATTTGCCATTTTCTTTTTAAGCAAAAAATTGTATTGGGATTAACACCAAATTCACGCGCTACAGCACGTAGACTCCATCCGTTTTCCAACATTGTTATTGCACGCATCCTGTCTTCTATTGACATCATATTGTTCGACACGTATGCATTTAACTGTTCTAATGCTGTATAAAGAACTGAATATTATTGTGGTGTCTGCTTGTTTTTATATACGTCAGTGTCTAATATGACTCATCATTCGAGAAAACATATTTTCGACATTTATCTGGATGACTTGTTTATGAATACTTATCAATAAGCCTGTGTTATATTCACATAAATAAAGATTCCAGAAATACAGAATGTTTTTGTTTGCTTACCTGTCTATGTCTACGCAAAGACCAAATAAATAGATGCAATCGGCCTTGTAAATTCATAAATGCAACTACAGCGTTTTAAAACAGACACAAAAACCGCACATTCATTCATTGATAAGCATCATCATGCATTTCAACATAAGTATATACTTATGATTATTTTGTTATGTTTTAAATAAATAAAAGTAGTAAACCTTTGATATTGTTATTTATTGTATAATAAGCATGCTTTTGGTTTAGATCTTACCCTAGTTCAACCACAAAAAGTTCACCGCAAAAAGTAAAGAAAGTAGAAGTAGAAGAAATTACCTCTCAAAACAATTTAATAAGACTACAGTATTATTTTATTCGAAATACTTGAAACATCAAACAAATTTCTTCCTACTCAAATACGTCAAATAATAGATGCTTTTTTCTACATTTATAAAGGCAGCTACAGCGTTTCTAAAATAGACACAGAAATCGCATCTGTGTTTACATATTTTGACGCGGGCAATGTATGCAATAAGCTGTCTACTATTCATCCTACGAATGTTGAGCAACATGGTGTACAAATACAAAGTGTTCCTAATGTACATATACAGCATCGCGCTTAAAGGAAACAACGCTTTATTCCAATTTGTTTTTTTAACAACCACGTGGATCATATAATCATCATTTTAAAGGTAAATATTGAAAAAAAAAATACCGGTTAATGTAATGTAGAATAAAAGTAAGCAACCTTTGCATTAATAGAATGTAAAAAGTTAACAGCAAATTGTGAATAACAGTTTAGTAGCTGCAAACGTCAATTTTTGGCATTCTATTGAGGCAAAAGTTATATTTATTCTATTATTACATTAATAGGTATTTGTTTTCAATATTACACTCACATTATTTGGTTGTGTAAGCGGATTTGTATTTCATGCAGTTTCAAAGAGAAAATAATTACGTTTAAAATGATGTATCACATAACCCACGTTGTTATTAGAAAAAAAAACAAAATAGTGGTGGTCGTCTAAGCGTCATATTTATAGTCCGTGCTTGAGGTTGTGTGGATGCTTGAGCACGCGATTTTGACGTAAATGTCATTACAAATCTGTCAAAATCGCGTGCTCAAGCATCGACACAACCTCAAGCACGGACTATAAATATGACCCTTAACTGTGCGTCGAACATTTTTTTTTCTAAAATACGAGAAAAAATAATTTAAGTTTAGTAGTAATAGTATCTAAAAAAGTCACAAATTATTGCATTTAATTCAATATCTCTGATTTGAAGAAAATAGTTTAATTCCAGAAGCACTATTTGGTTTTTGTTTGCTTTTTGTATTCGTGTTTGAGTTCCATACAAATACCATTGCTGTTTTTAGATAAGCAAAGTAAGCCTTGTTTTTTGCGCATAAAACATCGTCAATCAACAACAAAGCACAAAAGTAATTTTTATTAATAACACATTAATAATTATATATGAAATTATTAATTCGTTTAATAGAAGTATACATACTAAATAATATGCAAACTAAGTCGAGAATCCTCTATTATTTGTTTTTGAAAAAAAAAAAATGGAATTACAGTTTTAGTTCTGATTCTGATTATAAGTCTATATAGTTTATTTGGTCTATCTATATATCTAATGAATTTTACCTCTGCAGTTGTTTGAACAATAAAATGTTTATGTCCACCCCAACAAACGGACAGAACAGTTTGGCATTCGTCATTTCGCGTAGTTTCTCTGACCAAGAAATCGCCGTCTTGGGTTAGCAGTCGCACAACTTCTTCTCTCGGTAGAACCCCGTGAAACCACTCTTCATCCACTAACGGTTTGTTGGTACTCATGGAGACCTAACGTTGAAACATAGTGTTATTGATGTAAGTTACGCTGTCTTAAATAAAATATGTTTAGTAAAAGTTCAAGCACTTATTAATAAATTAGTAGCATGCTGAATAATGGATTCGTGATTATGTGTATTAAAGGTTGTTAGTATACAATACAATAAAGATAGCATTACGTTTTTTGATCATTCATTGTGTGCAATCGTCAAACCTTTATCATACAGGTTCAATGGTGTAAAATTTCTCAGATTAATTTATGAATTTCTATAGCTTTAAGTATGTTGAATTTTAGAGCAGTGCTGTCAAACTCAAAGTGCATGTGAGCCAAATGCATGGTTTGAAAATAGCTGAGGGCTCGGTATCAGTTCATATCCCAAAACTATAAGCAGTGCATTTACAATGAATATATACATAGCTATTTGAATTCTTAGCGTGCATGCCTGTTCTCCTTCTTATTCAAAACTCTTGAAAGGTTGGTGGACAGACACATAAGAGACACCGCGCTGAGAGAACAGTCACTCAGTGACAGACAGTACGTCTACCAACCACGAAAATCTACAGAGGCAGCATTAGATGATCTCAACAGGCTAATTTCAAAATCTGTATAGAAGACAGAGAGATAGCCTTAGTGACCTTCTTGGATATAGAGGGGGCATTTAATAATGCCCACCACAAACTCAATTATTGAGGCTTCAAGGAGAAAAGGGTTACGCCGAAGCTTCTGCAGTGGATAAGAGCTAGCTTGGAAAAGAGGATAATTACATCCACAATTGGCGAGGCTACCATCGAGGCGGAGACGGGAGGAGTTGCCCGTAGGGTGGAGTCTTATCTCCTCTTCTGTGGGCCGCCCTCGTTGACGACCTAATCCAAAAACTGACCAGAAAGGGCTTTTATTGCCTGGGATCTAACAATAGTCGTTAGAGGGCGATTTCCAAAAGTTCTGACGGAGCAGATGCAAAGAGCTCTAAATACGGTAAACAACTGGTGTAAGCAAGAGCCACTATTAGACAATGCTCAGAAAATACAAGTTGTTACGTTCACAAGAAAAAGATCGCTAGAGGGTCTACAACCACAGGTAGGGAAAGAATACCGCAGGTCAAAGAGATGAAATTCCTTGGGGTATGGTTTGATCAAAGGCTCACGTGGAATACACACATCAAAAAAAAAACCAACAAAGCTACTATTGCCTTGGGCAGATGCAGAATGTTATGTGAAAAAACTGGTGCCTGAGCCCCAAAATGACTATGTGGCTGTATACCAGGGTAATTAGACCCATGATAGTATACAGAGCAATAGCATGGTGACCAAAGGTGCGACAAGTGGGGACGGCTAAAACGCTGAGCGGCGTACAAAGACTGGCTTTTCTGTGCGCCACAGGGGTAATGAGATCGATCCTCCACCGCCGCAATGGAAGTAATCCTAAACCTGACACCGCTACAAATCTTTATACAAGGAAGTGCTAGATCTGCAGCTTACGGACTCATGCACAGTCAAGCACCGATAAGTAAATCGCACGTCGCCGAATATCAAAAATTGTGATGTGTGAAGATGTTTTTTAATTTTAATTATTATTTGAATGACTTGGTTATTAAATAAAAAATACTAAATATAAAAATCGATGGATTCGAGGTTTTTTTTGAAAACTCCTCTTTTAATTTTTATTAAATGTATCTGCTATTTTACGAAGGTACTGTGTATATAATTCTTTAAATTTTCTCAGAAACGATCATAAATAGGTACATACATACATACACACATTTTTAAAATAATGAAACTATTAGCGTTTCTATTAAAAATCGTTCCTGATTTTAATATTATTATGAAGTTTACGATTCGCAAAGTTGTATTCACCCCGAAGAAGCAGATTAAATGTCTAGGTAATATTTGTTTAATAGCCGACTTGGCTATTACATGATGTACCTACCAAACAATACTCGGCTAAGCCGAGTTGTTACATTTTATTAGAAAATTCATAGCAACTTAAAGAGATAAACAAGGGACATGGACAAAATTATAATACGATATGTTCACAAAGATATACATCAGTTCGATAGCGGAATAAATAATGAAGTTAGGGATGTTTCGATGAGGATATACAGGGCGGGCTACAAAATATTGGATTTTAGGTGAGGTTTAAATGCTATATATATTACTGAATTTCTTCTTTCTAGAACTGCAAGAAACGATAGAAACGTATGCGAAACTGTTTGCGGTGCAATGCGCAAACTGTAGTGATGTTATATTTAGAAAATAATTTTTTGAGGTAAAGTAATACTCAATAATACACTCACTTACTCCAGTGACTCAACCTACAGCACATCTACCATTCTGTACTATTATTACAAGCCCCAGCACTCGGTGCTCGTAAAAGATGTCACCTCATAAAGAAGCTTTTTGTATTGATACATCTTTGGGAAAACAGGATAATAGAAAGTAGGTGCCATAAATTGTCGGCCTGATATATGTATATAGAACGCTATACGTTTCTGATAGAACTAGTGCTTTTCTGTTTGATCTCTTTTAACTCCCAATATCTGTTCTTGCTATCTTCTATATGTTTGTGTTCATTCTTGTCTGTGTCACTATTTTTCTCTTTCTTTCTTGTTCTGGATCTTCTTTTTTTCCCATCCTTAAATTACTATATTTATGTTTTTTAATAGCTTTCTTTTCTCTTCTGCTTGTATTTTGCGTAACCTGTTTGCTACTCTGTTGCTAGCTATTTACTGTTGCTTTATTTTTTTGTTAATTATTATTTCATAGTTCCCATTAAACTATTGTTCGGGGTCTTCTCTAGCGTATCATAAAACGCCTTTATCTTTCTTGGTAGCTATCTCCGTAGGCACATACACATTTACGAATGTGCTATTCTTATTCTAGATTGTTCTCTCTGATTTCTTCTGTATTTCAGTATTCGTTCCCTCATTTGTTTGCTAACCATGAATGCAGTTCTATTTTGTCCTTGGTTAGTTCTTCCTCGTAGAACAATGTATGTTTATCAATTTTTCTTTCTCCTTGCCATGTCGTTTCCTGTATTGATATTATTTTCATCTTATATTTCGCCGTCTCTATGGCAATTTCCTCCATTTTTCCCAGCAACATTGTTTTGACATGCCAGTTCCCAAATTTTATCAATGTTTTACTCTTGCCTATACTCCATTTCCTAGTCTTGTTCCCGTTCTTATTAGCGGCGGCCCAGATCCTCTTGCCCTTTAACTGTTTGTATTTTCCGTTTCAATTTTGTTGTCTTCCATCCTATATGGACCTCCGTCTCTTATTAATTTATCGTGTCTCAATGATGTTGAGTGACCCTTATCTTTAGTTGCTTTCACCCGTAGGATTAATTCTTTTCTATTTTGGTTCTGGTTTTGTATTTGACAATAACACAATCCCTTGTTTACTTATGTAAATCGCAATTGACTTCATGTGAAGGACTTTTTCTAAGTACTAGTGATGATCAACATGGTTTTTGTCTTGGGAGTATTAATAGTTGTTGTTTATACAGAAAATCAATGTTTACTTTTACTGTCGTTTATTTTATATTAAATATAACTATATGACTGATACACAAATTTATGCGTTGTTATGCTTCTTGTCGTGATGCTGCTCTCTCGCCATTTTTTCAAGAGTCTCTCCTTCCTTTTTCTGTGCTCTTGCGTCCTTTTACTTGCAACTTTGGTTGCCTAGTCTTAAAGCACATATGAGCACTAAACATGCCCCCCGCGTTGAAAGAATCTCTTTCGAAAGAGACGTATATAATTTCATATAACAAGCAAATGGTAATTGACAAAACATGAATAAATATGAAAAATACACTTATGTCTATGTTAACATGTGTCTTATGTATCCACTGGTAATGGACATAATTTTGAAAATGCACGTTTCACTACACTCGTACTTGTCCGAATGGTTGCCACTCTGGCGATTCCATCTGGTCCGGGAAGAGTTCCAGTACACGGCCCAATTTCCATGCCAGTGGAGGCAAGTTGTCTTGTTTGATTAAGACTAAATCATTAATTCTCAGACTTGAGTGGTTGGTTTTCCATTTCTGTTTCTGCTGAAGTTCCGAAAGATATTCTTTCGACCACCTCACCCAGAAGTGTTGTTGTAACCTTTGTATGTATTGGAAGGTTGTCAGCCTGTTCTCTGGTATATTTCTGGTATTTGGCTCTGGTATACCAACAAGTGACCGACCAATAAGGAAATGAGATGGGGTGAGTGCTAGGAAATCGTTTGGATCAGAGGATAGTGGTGTTAATGGTCTGGAATTTAGAACAGCTTCAATTTGAGAAAGCACAGTATAAAATTCCTCAAATATTAATGTTGTTTTGTTTAATATCCGCTTTAAGTGGTACTTTACTGACTTGACACCAGCCTCCCACAATCCACCGAAATGAGATGCGTAAGGTGGCATGAAGTGCCATTTAATTCTATCCTGACTTAATATGTTCGAGATGTTATCATTATTATTCCTTAAAAACTCGAATAATTCTAACAGCTCCGCGTTTGCACCCACGAAAGTCCGTCCGTTATCCGAAAATATCTCGTTTGGTTTACCTCTACGGGCTATAAATCTTTGTAATACCAATAAAAACGATTGACTAGATAGATTTGTTACTAACTCGAGATGCATAGCCTTCGTTGAGAAACATACAAAAACACAAATATAACATTTTATATGCTTACAACCTCGACCCTTTCTATCTTTTATAGTAAACGGACCTGCATAATCGATTCCTACTATACTGAAAGGTAATGATGGATGAACGCGTGATTGAGGTAAGATACCCATTATTGGCGTCGTTTGTGTTGGTTTAGCCCTGAAACATTTTACACAATTTCTGACAGTTGTGCGTGCAAGATTTCTCCCGGCGATTGGCCAATAACTTTCGCGTATTGATGATAATAAAAGTTGAGGTCCAGCATGCAATAATGTCACATGCTGATCTCTGAAAATTAATTTCGTTAAATGATCTCGACTCGATAGAATTAATGGATGCTTTCTACTGTAGCTACATTCAGCTAATTGTAGCCTGCCGCCCACCCTTATTAGGCCGTTCGAGTCTAGAAACGGTGACAATGATTGCAAAGAACCTTTACTGGAAATACTATCGCCTTTCTCCAGCAACTTTCTTTCTTCTGCAAAGCATTTGGTTTGACTTAACTTGACAAGTGTGTTCATTGCTTGGCATAATTCATCTGGCTGTAATGAGCCAAAATTGCGAGCTGTTTTTGACTTACAATTTTTTATAAATCTAATACAATATGCTATAATCCTTTGTAATTGTTTGAGATTGGAATAATTTTCAAATTGTATTATAGGTTGGACTGTTGTTGATACATAAATAATCGAAGTCTTTTTTAATTCTGGGATCTCTCCATTGAATTCAGGAAATGAATCTGGCCATTCTTGTTTGTCGCTCTTAAGCCATTCTGGTCCCAGCCACCAACGTTGATGAGTAATAAGCTCCTTTGGATTAACACCACGCGATAGCAAATCTGCGGGATTTTGCTTGGTTGATATATGATGCCATTCATGTGGTTGTGTCAAGCGTTGAATTTGTGAGACTCTGTTTCCCACAAATGTCTGTAGTAAATTTGAATGTGTTTTAATCCAATGCAATGTTACTGTTGAATCTGTCCAAAAATATGATCTATCAATACTTTGTTTGAAGGATGTCTTTACCTTAGCTGCTAATTGTGCCAGTATTAGAGCACCGCACAACTCCAGTCTGGGTATAGTTTGGATTTTCACTGGTGCTACTCTTGATTTAGCACACAACAACCGTACATGTAGTCGTCCATCTTTGCTAGTCGTTCGTACATAGACACATGCACCATAGGCCTCCTGAGAAGCATCTGAGAACCCATGGATCTCCATGCTATCTATGTCCCCATCACTAATGTACCTTGGTATTCGCAGTTGATTCAAAACTGTTAACTGTTTTCTAAACGTCTCCCAATTTGTGTGAATGTCACCTGGCAAGGATTCATCCCATGACACTTTGTTTAGCCATAGATTTTGTAAAATAATTTTCGCCTTGATTATACACGGACCCAATAACCTTGAGTGGATCAAATATCTGGGCTATATCTGAAAGTATGATTCTTTTAGTGATGGCCCCATTGTGAGGTGAACTTATTTTAAAAAATAACTTATCTGATATACATGACCAATATAAACCTAATGTCTTCGTATTCTCATTATTGCCAAAGTTTTGAACTTGCAATCTTGATGTATTTGATATGATAGTTTGTAACAAATGTTCACTATTTGATGCCCATTTATGTAATTCAAATCCTGCCGACTTCAATATTCTGATAAGGTCATTTAGATTTCTGTCTAACGTTTCTAAAGATTCTCCGCCTGTGATCAAATCGTCTACATAGAAACTTGAATCAATGATCTCCGCTGCTTCTGGAAACTGAACTCGATTTTCAATTGCCAATTGTTTAAGACAACGTATAGCTAAATATGGCGCACTTGTGGTGCCATATGTGACCGTATTCAACATGTAGCTTCTGACTGACTCATCCACTGATGATCTCCATAGAATCTTTTGCAAGTGGCGTTGATCTGGATTGATCCAAATTTGTCTATACATTTTTTCTATGTCAGCGCATATTGCGTATTTGTGTTTGCGAAATCTTAAAATAATTAAAAGTAAGTCCTCTTGTAGTGTAGGGCCTACAAATTGAAGATCGTTTAATGAGAATCCACTATCTGATGAAGCAGACCCATCAAACACCACACGCAATTTCGTAGTTGAACTATTTTCATTGATTACCCCATGATGTGGAAGATAATAAGAATGTTCATTTTCGTTGTTATCATCGACCAAGGTCATATGGTTTAATTGCTCGTATTCATTCATAAATGTAGCATACTGGGTTTTAAATTCCGATTTTGATCTAAATTTGTTTTCTAATGTGTGCAATCTTTGTAACGCACTTTCCCGAGAGTCCCCTAACTTTGATGGAGATTCTTTTAAAGGAATTGATACTATAAATTTTCCATCATCATGGCGCTTTACTGTATTTTTGAATATATTTTCGCATTTAATATCTTCTGATGACAATACCCTATCTGACATAATATTCTCTTCTATATTCCAAAACCTTTCCAACTGTTGTTGGATATCAATTGTTTTTGTAAAGTTGCAATATGAATTTGTGTTAAACTGACCTTTAAATGAACCCGTCACTATCCAGCCAAAGCGAGTTTTTTGGAGCATTAAATCGTTTGATAATTTATGTTGCCCAATACATAATAATTGCCAAAATATTCCTGCCCCAAGTAGAATGTCTATTTCTCCTGATTCATTGAAATTTGGATCAGCTAATCTAATATGTGGTGGTATGTTTTTTAAATTAAATTCGAATGTTTGATTTGGCAACACGTCTGATATATTTTGTACAACCAGCGCTGAAACCGTTGTTTCGAACGCATTATGTACCGATTGCAATTTAATTGTGCATTGATGATGTACCGTGCCTCGCGATTGACCTATTCCCATAATTGTTGTATGAATATTTGTCGTTGGTAATGTTAACCGTTTACTTGTTTTTACTGAAATGAAATTTGACTGTGAGGCTGAATCTAGGATCGCCCTGCATGTAATTGGATAGCCGTTTACATCATAAACTTGTATTAATGCAGTTGCAATAATTACTGAAGACATGTTGTTACTTATTGTATTTGACATGACGTGCGTCGCATTCTCAACACCTTTTTCCAAATGCAATAATGTATTATGCTGTGAATTACATTTTCTACATTTACCTGAACGACAATCTTTTGCAACATGCCCTTCCTTTAAACAATTAATGCACAACTTGTGTTTTTTCGCGTTATCGATCCGATCCTTACCTGATAAATCTAAGAACTTTCTGCAATTGTATATTGCATGTGTTCCTTTACAAAACTTACAATTTTCGTTTATTGTATTAAATGAATGAGTTTTATTTATTTTTTCCTTAGGCTGCTTTGTTATAAATTTCCCTGCTTGTAAGGTTTCCAATAAATCAGCTCTAGCTCTTAAGAAATCTTTTAACTCGTCTAATGTTGGTATT
This sequence comes from Holotrichia oblita, assembly GCA_023690525.1. NCBI lineage: Eukaryota > Metazoa > Arthropoda > Insecta > Coleoptera > Scarabaeidae > Holotrichia > Holotrichia oblita. The sequence continues at coordinate 35,021,012 of CM043020.1, forward strand.
TTATTTACCTTTTTTGTTTCCTCCCATTCTCTCGCTGTAGATTGGTCAAGTTTTGATGTAACAATATAAATAATCAATGTGTCCCATTGTAATGTCGGATGCTCGAGGATTTGTAACGCCCGAATATGTTTAGTCAAATTATCAATTAAATTTCTAATATCCGAAGCCGACTCTGTCGCGATACTTGGCAAATTGAATAACGCTTTTACATGATTATGAATCAACAAAGGCTTATTGTCGTACCTCTGACATAGCAATTCCCACGCGACACAGTAATTATCCCCTGAAAATTGAATCGCCGATATGACCTGTTGTGCACTCCTTCTAGCGCCGCACGAAGATAGTGAAACTTTTGAATTTCCCCTATCTGCCCGTTTGTGTGTATTAAAGACTGAAAGGTGTCTCGAAAGCCTAACCAATCTTCGTATGTTCCTCCAAATGTAGGCAAATGTATTTGTGGTAATTTAACATGACTAACGTTTGCCGGTAAACTGTTAGAATTATTCGAACTGTCCGAATTGTCAGTTTTTGCTATATTTTTACTTGCTAGGAATGTTTTTGCCTGCGTGATTGCTTTGAAATATGAATTTTCAAACGTTTCCCGTTCTTTAAATTGTTCTGCTTGATTTTCATGTTTTGTATCTATTATTAACTGAATAGCATCAAATTCTGTTAATAACGTGTCTATCTTTATTAACCTTTCTGTTGCTTCTATTACGCATGCGCTTAATTCGTCTTCATCTACCCCCTTTTACCTTATCTATTGTGCTATTTATATAATTAGTAAAAACTGTTAATTTTGACTTTATTGCACCGCGTGTGCGTACATTTTGCTGTAAATCCGCGTCCATGCTTTCTCACGTAGAAACTAATGGAGTATTTGCGTTATGTGAATATAAGGAAGGGTGGCCACTTACTTGTTTTTTAACCGACTCACTTTCATTTCTATTAGCTGCCGCCTATAGTTGATAGGATGAATGCCGCCAATTTTCTTGTTGTTGTAGAATCCAAATCCGTTGCTACAGATTCATATCCGGCTCGAAGGACCAACAATTTATGTTTATACAGAAAATCAATGTTTACTTTTACTGTCGTTTATTTTATATTAAATATAACTATATGACTGATACACAAATTTATGCGTTGTTATGCTTCTTGTCGTGATGCTGCTCTCTCGCCATTTTTTCAAGAGTCTCTCCTTCCTTTTTCTGTGCTCTTGCGTCCTTTTACTTGCAACTTTGGTTGCCTAGTCTTAAAGCACATATGAGCACTAAACAGTTGTACTTAATGCAGCTTGTAAGGCTGACTTCGATAGGTTAAATAACTTATGTATCTATGAATAGCAGAGGAGCCGGTCTCCTGTTTAACTACGACGGCAAGAGGCTACACGTATTACATTGCGTTTTTACACATTCAAGTACAACAGTTAACACAAAAGAAAATCAAGCATCGCCATCATCGTCTTTTATGTATTCGGAATTTTTCGATCGCTCACAGTTTTTTTTGTTATTTTAATATTTTGAAATATTTTAAACCGTTTTTCTGTCGATTTTTCTATTGTTAAATGAAAGTTCGCCAGCCATTGTAAACATGAAGGAACCAAATGAGCTAAATCAAATAGTAGTGTTGCTATTGTTGTACAGTTCCAGTACGTAGTTTACCGGACTAGTACAAATTAGAATGGGATAGTAGAGATAGAACAAACTACTAGATTAGAAAATAATGGTTTAAATGGAAATTGTTCATTGCTGGACAGAAAAATGTGAAACATGATGCAAATTAGGATTCAGGAAGAATTCTGTTAAAGCCATGGATTATACCAGGATATATGATATCTATTACATCGGTTCCGTAGATAAAGAAAATATTGCGATACCATAGCAACGAAAAAATAACATACTAGGAGTGAGTAAAATTTTACGTTAAAAATTCAAACCAAAGTTGCGCAATAAAATTTGAAAAAAGCATGTTGACCGAAATTGTGAAACCCGAAAAATTGGAGTATTGAGCCATTATTAAGTACCTGCATTTAAAGGGGTTAAGGAATAAGCATATTTACAAATTAATACCCTTGGCGATCATTGTCCTTCGTATGCGACCGTAAAAAATCGGGGTAAATTTTCCATTGAAAGTGAACACCGATCGGGAAGACCAGTTTCTCTGCCCGTCCCCGAAAATATTGATGCAATTCATGACATGCTTTTGTCAGATCATCGAATTGACCTAAAACGAATATCTGAGACACTGACATATGAACGCGTCCATCATATCATTCACGTCGGTTTGAACATGAGAAATGTTTGAATGTTCAGCAGAAGCGAAGGTTGAAAGCATCACGTTCGACCTGTGCTCGGTTTGAAGATGACGCAGACTCCTTAAGCCGTATTGTTACTATGGATGAAACTTGAGTGCATTTCTATGAGCTAGAAACAAAGCAACAATGGAACAATAAAATAGAGACACTGTTCAAAATTCTGCTGAAAAAGTTCTCGCTTCGGTTTTTTGGGATTGCCATCATCTGCGAATTATTATTCGATGTTACTGCCCACTTTACGAGAAAAAATATGTCGAGAAGACGTGGAAAGTTGTCCAAAACTGTTTTGCTTTTGCAGGACAATGTTCCAGCGCACAATTGCACGTTGCCATGCAAGCAATTCGTGATTTAGGGTTCGAATTACTCGAAAACTGCCTTTATTCACCAGATCTGGCTCTGTCTGACTATCATGTCTTTCCTTGACTGAAAAAAGTTTAAAAGGTTGTAAATTTTCTTCCAACGAAGAGGTGATAGAAGATGTGGAGGCCTGGTTTAGAGAGCAAGATAAAAATTTCTTTTTGAAAGGTCTAGAGGCGTTGCAGATTTGTTGTAATAAATGTATCCAATTAAGAGGACAGTATGTTGAATAATAACATTTTGGCTTTCAAATTTTGTTTGCTTCTATAGTAGGCTAAGATATTTTCAATACTTCCTCGTACTCTTGGTTTGAGCTACCTATTTAAAACAGAAGTTTCCTAAAATTAGTGATGCAAAAATTAAAGAATTGTGAGTCGACAAGTATAATCATTAATGCATAATGAAAACTTTTAGAGACTATTAATCCACTGAAGAAAGCAGGTTGGGAAGCATTCAAAAATGTGTTACTCACAATTTCTGGGAAATTGATAGGCGCCAAATTATGGTGATATTGTCAACAATCTTCAAATGTTATGAATTATAAATTCATTTCGGAAATTTTCAGTGATAGGCGAAGACCGATATCATATTCGAATTCAGGGGAAAAATACTACCAGAATCACATTCTTTTCTTTCTAAGGCAAAGAAAGTTTTCTTTCTTGTTGTTTTAGTGGAATAAGCGATTACATTTTAATCGAAATTATTTTGCATTTTATGAACACATCATATACTATTAGTAGCCAATAATATTAGTAGCGGAGTTTCATTTTCTTTTAGAATCTAAACAATCTAATTAAAGCAAATATTTTAACAGAACAATAGAATTGCTACAACATGTGCATTTACAGCAGTTTACGAGTGTCATGGCTAACAAATTTTACAGTACCTATACTAAAACTGCATGATCAATATGACGTGCGAATTGTTCAGTTAAAATCGAAAAGATTATATAAAAGTTTACATTAGCCATTGCAGTATCGTACTTTAGGATATAATGAAATTAGTTACTAGTCATAACTTATCTATTTATATCTGTGTGATACTTTATTACAAATTGTGAACTTTTGATGTATAATTTACAAGTTGGATATTATGACGTAAGCAAACATATAGTGCATTAAACTTAAACATGTGAAAACATATTCTATACTGAACTTAAATCTTTATTTTATAGGTATTATAAATGTTAATGGTTATTCACAAGGTAGAAATAATAGCATTTCAGTATCAAAACTAAACGTTTAATATATAATATGATGTAAATTTATATTAGTAAGTTCTACACATATATTGTGTTATACTTATACTTTGTATCAAATGTTAGTGTGAGTGTATGATCCCGTCCTAACGTTTATGACAACTTTAGTATCCGAGAAAAACCTTTTATATGCATTAAATTTTAGAATGCCTTTATTATAAATACCATACAAAACCTACCGAATATAATGATGTTCCTTATTATAATTGTCTTAATGCACCCTAAAGTGTAGCCCTCGTAACGTTAAAGCCACTCCGCTTCGCGTCGTGGCTTTAAACTCGTTACTCGTGCTTTAAAAGCTTGATTATGCACTAGTGTCATATATAATATACTATTTTGTACTCGCTTATCAAAATATGTCATTTTCCGGTTGGCATTTACGTGTGGGAAAGTGACTTTTCAACACATGTGTTGGAAGTAAAAATTGCATTAAAGAAATAAATCATCATTACAGTAATAAAGTATAATTATGAAAATGTCCATTTCACCTAAATTTGGTGCATTACAACTTGTAAATTTCATAAAATTCGTTAAAAACTATAAAAAAAGTCAATGACGCCATCTATTACATACCTATAATTATTAAACGCTGACTTGAAACTACAACGAATTCTTAACCTCAAAAATAATGTATGTTGTGTAAATTTAGTATTTACTAAGTTTTGGTATATAATAGGTATATGTGGAAATTTTTTCCAGAAATATGTGTTAGCGGTAAATATTTATTAATTAAAATACGATAATAACAAAAAATACGTAAGATAAGTTATTTAATACACCTTGTCATAATATATATGTCCTTGACAGTGACAGAATCGTTCTTTTTTGCGTTACTCCACAAAAAAATAGAACCGATATAAATATATTGTTTATTAATAAAATTGTTAATATTTTGCTGGTTACAAAAAATATTATACAAACCACGTTCGTGAAGACCATTTCCAGCATTCGCGCTAATAAAGCACTTTAAATCCGCGCTCATGCTGGAAAATCGTCTTCCCGAACTTGGTATGTAAATTACTATTATCTAATTTTAACACATAAAGTGACTCTTTTCAATGACGTTAGGAAACGCTTTACTTTTCGTAACTATACCTCATTCCAAATAAGAAAGGAGCGTTATGAATAGATAGGGTCTAAAATAAACGTCTGTGATTGGTTAAAATCTAGTGCACATTTACACAAGAACAATTTGTCAAAATTGCATAAATGTCAGAAACATCAAAAAGGTTATATTATGTGAGCGTCGTTTGTGTTCTATTGCGATTATTGGACTTTATAGTTTTCTTTATCCATTTCATCTTGATTCTTCATACAAAATGGCGTTTTTTAGAGCTTCTGAATAGATAGATGGATAGATACTTTATTTCTCGTAATAATATACACTACAGATATACACTAAATGTCATATTGTAGTTCCAGAAGCTGCAGCTAGTATGAGAAGAAATGTATTTTTGATGGAATTTATTTCTAACTATTCATTATTCCATCCATCATGTTTGTACTTCCCATTTCCTTCAATTTTCAGATCAATTTTGTATTATTTTCTCGGAAAATAAAGATTTAGCTGTTAAAATACACTGACAGTGACAGTTGTTACATTATATGTCATAATATTCACTTATTGAAGGTACTAACGTGCCATAGAAAAAACATAATTGGTGTAGGCTATGTAAATGTTTTTGATCGTTGCTTTAGCCACTACCACATAATGACATTTACTATTTGACATTTTATTATAACCAAAGTTTAAAGGCTAAAGTAACAATCCATTCACATAGCCTACTCTAATTATGATTTTTTCGATGTGTCTATATTTGAACAGTTTTGCTTAAATTTTCTTATTTATACATCTTATGGTTTTGATAAACGTCAATACGTGAATATGTAATTATGGCTTATGCTGCTCTCACAGGTTCCTCAAAAAAATGCAAGGTGCAGGCATGTAACAAGTAGGCAAAGGCTTCATCGGACAGTAAATGAAATTGGGATTAGCAAAAAAAACTGTTTAAAGACACCATCGGAGATATAGAGTTAACTGGAAACGCCGCCAAAGAAACGGATATGTCAAATGAAATATGATAAATTGGGCGAAGCTCATAAAAGTGCAATTAGAAGCATTAAATGTGTCTTATTAGTGTTCGTAAAGATGTTATTCTACATAGTGGACAGTCAATTATCAGACAATCAAAAACAAATTTTAAATTTACCGCGATTTTGGCAAATCACAAACTTGTTCTTGTGTGATATGTGCTGCGATTGTAGCGTCATCTGCTCCATTCTTATTTGGAATGGACAGTAGTTACGTAATGAAAAATATTTCGTAACTAGTGATGAAGGCTATTATTAACGAGGGTTAATAATAGCCAAATTATACGCGCGTTAAAGACTATACTTTCTCTACGGCTGCAGAATTAACTTAAAAAGAGAATGGATAAGTACATGACAGATACTCAGAAATTAATGCTGTGAGCCCGCGTTTTTGACATAAATGTCATTACAATTGTGTCAAAACCGCGAGTTTACATTTTAAATTTTGAGCGCAGTTCTGAGTTGTTTAGAGATTGCTAGGTAACGCACACTCTATACGTCTATACCGTATCATTTCTATCTGCTAACCGGAGAATGAAAATACGAGCGATGTGATTGGTCTACAGTCCGTGTGTAATAATTCCATTGAGATAGAATAAGTAGGGAGACGCTATCACGTGGCTAAAACGGCGCAGGTCGGCCATATTGGTACACCATTTTACGTCAAATACGTAGATTCTAGTGTATATGTCATGTATGGTTGTATTATTTGATTATTTCAGTTCTTACAGTTATATTATATAGCAAACTACTACAAGACAGAATGGTTTGTTGTGCTCTACCTAGTTGCAACAGTAGAAACAGCGTTAACAAGAAGAATTCGTCGAAAATAACATTTCATAGGTCAGTGTTTGACGCAAAAACAATGTGCAGGGCCGTAATTGGAAAATTTCAATTGGTGCGCCTGTAGGTAGGTACATAAATAAACTATTACATATTGAGCGTTTATATTGTCAAATTATGACAATTATGGGCCTTGGGCCTAATAGGCGTGGGATGACGTAATTAATTTTAAATAGAACCATCTGTTAAGTGGAGGCTTAAGATTATACTTACAATTTTCAGTTGACCGGACCTGGGAGGCAGCCATATTGGTACACCGCGTAAGCCCTGCCCAGTGCGCCGTTTTGAACATACAGGAAATATGCTTTATAGCGTCTCCTAGTATACTAGCTCAATGAATAATTTATTACACACGGGGTGAAGAATTGATGCCATTATACAATTGGATAAAAAGGCAGAATGTATACATATATTATTCAACAGCCGTACAGAAAATTCATTTCATCACCAGTTAATAAAGACAACACAAATGAATTATTATCAATACCATGGAAACTTTCATTACTAATTTAATACGAGTTATGTCGTATGACGTTTCTAAAGAAATTATTAGTTATGACGTTTAATGTCAGATCAACTGGAAAATTATAAAACTATGTTTTGGTCAAAATTAGATAAAATCTTGTATGCAACACGTTATATGAAATATTATTTTGTGTAACTCGATCATATCATTTTGCAGGATCTCGCTCGCTACGCTTGCTCGTCCTGCAAATATTCCATTTTGTTACACAAAATAGCCCATTTCATAACTGGTTACATAAATAGCTATTTTGTACTCGCCTATCAAAACCTGTCATTTCACGATTCGATTTGCGTGCGTAAAAAGTCACTTTAAGCACGAGTGCGTAAAAGTAAAGTTGGTACTTACTGGAACTTGATTAATTCAGTGACATTTTAAAATCATAAATCCCTAACCTGAATAATATATGGTCATAAACGATAACGTATTTAACAATATGTATTATTATTATAGTTCTCGTACAAAAAATATTGTACAAACTTCGTGCGTGAACATTTACGGCTCGCGCTTTAAACTGGTCACTCATTCGCGAAATATGATTTCACGCACTTGGTTCGTAAATAACTATTTCATCATTGGTTACGAAATATTTTTCATTACGTAACTAGTTACGAAAAGTAAAGCGTTTCCTAACGTCATACGGTTTTGAAAAGTGCCATTTTATGTGTCAAAATTAGACAAATGATATTTGCAATGTGGTTTAAATATAGACACATCGAAAAAAATCATAATTAGAGTAGGCTATGTGAATGGATTGTTACTTTAGCCACTTTCACATAATGACATTTATTCCTTGACATTTAATTTGAGGTTATAAATTTTGGTTACAATAAAATGCCACATAATAAATGTCATTACGTGGTAGTGGCTAAAGCAACGATCAAAAACATTTACATAGCCTACACCAATTATGTTTTTTTCGATGGCACGTTATAATAATCGATACACACCTAAATCTCTGATTGCAGTAATGCTTTTATGCATTTATGACATATTTGTTTCAAGTTAACTAAATGAGTTGTAGTAAAAACACATTTCATAAAACTTGCGTGGATTTTTTAAAATATGTATGACTAGCACCACTTATAACTAGACTCGGTAAAGAGGGGTAATTTGCAATGTAGTGCAGTGAGCAACGTAGAGGGGTGGCAGGGAAGCTCGAGCGTCCGTATCAAAGCACACTTGTTCAGTATTCTTCCACTGGTCGTTATGAGTGCTTATCAGTACACACATACTTAATAGAAAATGTAGCAGTCAGGTACGTGTCGGAAACGGCGTATTGCGAAGAAACTAGAACACGTAATATCGAGTATGTCGGATTTAGAATACGAAGGTGATAGAATTAAATGTGTAAGGTGAGGCAACTATTTGAGGTGTCCCAGTAGGTGGAATTGTGAACGCCACCTAAAAAGTATAAAACACTGTTCTGCAATCTGTGGTAAACGATACTGCGAACAATTAACATTTGGCACAGGTGTTTGTTTTATTCTCTGTAATCTACCGTTCAGTTTACTAGACCAAGAAGCATTTGTCCTCTTCTAGAGCAAGTAGTCCGAATATACATTACCAGATCAGACATCGATAAGGAACGTTATGACATCTGCTCGTGACTATGTTGAAAGCAGAATTGAAAGATAAAAAATTGTGCTTATGTGTTATTTGAAAGTGTTATAGATAAGGATTCAGATTTTCTCATACTGAGACAAATTTATGAAGGTGCGTCGAAAGATCCATTAAGTTGTTACAATGACTACTTTAAATTTGCAAATATCATCGTTCCAGATCACTCGATGTGGAACGATCGTTTTCATCATTAAAAATATTCATTCCACATGCTGTACTCATTTGACTGAAACAAGTGTGGAAACAATATTTAATGAGCTTCTTAAAACAGTAAGTGTTTCAGCACGTTATATATTTTATGTATAAACATGCATGCGTCCGTATCGCCAATGCTTACTCATGAAAATGACGAACATAAATGATGCGAGTATGTAAACGTTACTGAACTTATAGCCTTGATACGGCTGTTTGGTCCCTCCACTTAGTTTTCCGCACTGCACTGAAACGTGTCTCTCTTTGCCGACTTTACTTATAACTAATAAACTTATTCAGCAATAACTGTAACAAATCATACGTGTATTTAAAAATAATAATTATAAGAGTGTATTGATCACATTTCAATTCCTAATAACTTACCCCATTTGTATAATAAACCAATGAAATTTAATACTCCTTTATTGCCAGACACTGTATATTAGGAGAATTAAATTTTGCTGTTATCGACTAATTTGGATACATTTTCATTATTTTAATTTGTTTATTTGTGAAACGACTTAATGACCTGTATTATCTGTAATGTCTTGATGGTGATAGTCTATTGTTTCTCTGTATCTCATTGCTAATATAAATATAGGATAATTATACCTTGCAGCTGTTTTTTTTTAAAGTAACTATTACATTACTGCGATAACGTATTGTTTGACTGCTGTAACTTATTTTTTTTTCTACAGAAATGCTATTATTATTTCCTTGATGATATGCGTGCATTATAGTGAAAGCAAAATTAAAGCTTGAAAGAGGACCTACGGGATCTGCTCCTTCGCTTTTGGTTGCTGAATCCCTGCGTCCTTTTGTACGCGGGGGCGCAATAGGAGACGAAGGGGCAGACTTTCGCCTGAATGGCTTACGTAACACGTTCATTATTCGGTGATGATCCAAAATTCGCTTATGAGACAATGTAGACTGAGAACCGTCACCCTATAAATTGTTAATTGTTACAGAAGCACCCCTTTATGCGCCTGATATAAATAACAGTAGCAAGGTTAAAATCTCAAATGAAAATTTTCTTTGTCTATAATAAAATGATTTCAATAGTATATGTAAATCATTTAAGTATAATTATGTACTGAGTAGTTCTATTGACGGTCTTATTGATTTTGTTTTTCCCAGTACAGAATTTGATGATATGCGTCACATTTACGTTGGTTTATTTACGAAAGGCACTAATATATTTTTAAAATTTGTCTGTTCAGGATTGTGCAGACCTATTAAGAGCATTTTTAGAATGATTTTGAAATATACAGGGTGACTGAAAAAGTTAGATTTCAAAGTTGTCAAGGCAAAGAAATACCATGTATATTAATGTAATAGTTGAGATATCTATCTATTTTTGATAACCTACATAAAAAAATGACATACCTACTTTACTCACTTCAGCTAAGCATTTCAAGATGTATTTTTTTAACAAAATGATTAGAATTAATGCTATAAAGAAGTGTTTTGGAAACTATATATGTTGAGTTGAAACGTTTAATTTTATGTACCTACCCTTAAAACTAACTACTTCTGTTACAATATTTGTATTTTTCTTGGTTTCTTGGCTTGTTCACAACTAATTATTTTTATGATTTTTTTCTTGACATTTGGGATAAAAGCGACAATACATTGTCCATATATACATATATGTAAGTGTACAACAAAATGTGTAATTAAAAATTAAATTATAAAGGTAAATGATCACACTTAATTACATTATGCAGGCAAAGGCAAAGGCATTCGGTTATAACTTCAGAGATTCTGATGGAAAAAGCGAAACACTATGATAATGATAAGAATTGGTATACATACTTACATATGTAATACATACATATTGTTAGAGCATGCCTTGGTAATCCGGATTTTCTAGTAATCCGGATCGTCCTGGTTTTTATTATTCCGGATTATCGCGTCACCACTGTACTTATAATCGATACTGTGCATGGAATCGATATCTTGGTAAGTATTCATACCTCGATTGGTATCGATACTCCACATCGAAATCGTTGGTCGAGCAATTAAAGAGAATAAAAACGTATTCAATTTATGAAAGATATAAAAGGAACAAAAAAAATCTAAAAGGATAAGCTGGTAATTATTATACTACAAATTGACAATAGCAATAAGATCTTAAACAAATGATAATGAAGTACTGTTTGCAACTTCAAACACAACATAATGTACACTACAAAATAACAGTGTATTTTATTTTATGCAATTGAAATAATATTTTGTTTTAGTATTTTTACGTATGCATACAAAATAAAAGTATACACGCTAACAACTTGAACTACGAAAGCCTATTGATAGGAGAAGGTGGTGGGAGTTAAAATTTAAATGTATCCATTTTACTATTGTCAATTTTTTATATGACAGGAATATTGGTGGTTATGTCAATTACTTTACCGAACATTTACCGAACCATCAAACTTTATCCTGTGTTATTAAAACGTTGCTGGTTACTTATTTAGCTACTTATAATATATTTTTGAATATAAACGTGTAGAATGTGTTAAAGAAAGTTTATATTATGGGAAAACTGAAATTATATTGTATACTAATTGCAACTAAAGAACCGTGAAATAAAAAATGAGTCCATAAACAAAATAAAATTTATCACAAAACAACTTTAATAAACAATACTCTCAATTAATTAAGTGTTCAAATCATAAAACCACTTTATAATTTGAACTTTTTCATTAATTGTGTATTCTATTAGGATAAAGTTTGATGGTTCGGTAAAGTATTTGACATAACCACTGACATTCCTGTCGTATAAATAGTTGACAATGTTAAAATGTATACATTTAATTTTACCTCCCACTACCTTCTCCTATCAATAGGCTTTCGTAGTTCAAGTTGTTATCCTGTATAGGTAGGTATGTATTCTGTAAAGTACCTATTCTATTATAATTGATTTTTAATATGTTCTAAAATAGCTGCGCCTAAAAGGTTGTCTTAATTCTTACATTTTTAATTAACCAGACAAAATAAGGTAAAAAATACTTATATAATTTATAATTTTCAATATAAACATTTTTGGATGTATGTTTTATAAATTTCTGAAGAAGGTAAAAACTTACCGAACGCTCAGATACACTTTTATTACATACATACAATTTGTTTACATAATTAGTTATAAACGAGCCGAAAGATGAGAGAAAAATGCAAATATTGTATAGTATGCAATCCTACGACTGGTGGTACAAGTGGTATTTTATGCCTAAATATCTCAAAACTAAAACCAAACAAGGTATAGAAAACACAATGGTAATTTGCCTTTTTAAATTTTGACGTATAACATTGGAGAGGTCTACGAGATAGGTACTAAACTTTTTATAATCACTCCTATTTATTGTGAAAATTAGTAGATGGATCTTAAAGTTGCAAGAAAATATGAATCTACAAGTAGCAGAATATAGTTTTATATTTAATTATAATTTTATTTTTTCATTAATTCATTTATAAATAGACAAAGAAAATTTTCAATAATCACACTATTCTAATATAAGAAAGGCCATGGACCAAACTTAATTTATTAAGAATCGTGGGCTAAGTGTAGAAACAGTAAAATATTTACCTGTTCACAAGGGTTATTGATATATGATGGACTATCGGTGATATCTTCCAAGCCAGGTGGTGCTTCTTCACAACCTAATTCGTTCAAAGCACTTTTGATCAGCTCCGTTTGCTTCACCATCTTCCTTTCCATACATTTTAGTTCGTTTACTTCTTTTTTGTTTGGTTCGGATGATATCGACAGTCTATTATTAATATCGTTGTTAGGGGTGACTTTTCCGTTGGGGACGTTTTCTGAATTCGGTGATAATAAAGCCCTTTTCTCCTGGTTCTCTTTAATGCTCGCCTCTAATTCTCCCAACTTTGTTTTTAACCATTCGACGGTTAGATTATCTACAGTTAATTGGTTCGGAAGTAACTTGCCGGCTGAATCTTCTGCTAGAGTTTCTTCGAATACAAATTTAACGGGTTCGGTCGGAGTTGTTCTGAAAGAGAAGTTTACATTTTTATACATTTACTAATATTGAGAAAACAAATTGATATGTGGATAGTCACTAATATCTCTAAATATTTAATCAAATCATGAAAATTAAAAGTATTATATACATATAAGTTCTCCTTTTTCGTTTAATCGTGAAATAGGTACAAAATAAATTGAAAGAGGGAACACTATGACTGCCGTCAACCAAATTGGTGGTTTATATAAATTAAACCGGGTGTGTATATTATGTATTAATTTATTAAAACAGTAATGTTATGCATATTAGTTCTAAAATTACTTGCAGATGAAAGATAAAAAAAATAAAGAGGTATCAATCTACAATTGAGAGTGAAACTCTGAAAAGTCGTTTCTAGAGATAGGCAATGTACTTCATTTTTTTTTAATTTGTGAAATTTGTAACAAAATTAATTCAGACTCAAAACGCATTTTACAAGGAAGCTGAGACTGGCCCCAGACTCGTCCCAGAGACAGTCATAAACTTTTGTTGCAGCCCATTACATTATATCATATCACATATTTATGATAATAAGTTTTGGTACATATACCGTATGGTATGTATATGTGTTAGTCGATCGTCGTTTTGCTTGAGGTTAAGTGGTAGAACGCCTTCGAGCGAACTTCGCCTCACATTAATAACATGTTATATCTTTGTGTAATTTTTTGTGTCGCAATAAAGACCATATTATTATTATTATTATTATTATCTAATAAAATTGTATAAATATCTTATTGCCGTTAGAAATTATAACGTTTCATATTCATTTCAGTTTTTATGAAAGCTCATGTAACCTTATTGCATTAATATTGTGAGAAAGTTATGACATTCAAAAAAGACACTTCTTTCTATACAGATTAAATGTAATCAACTTTATGGAAATAACAAGGATTATTGGCTTATATGTACAGAATATTGTATTGTGAATTGTATTGAATATGCAATTGTTCAATAATTTATATGCAGTATTCATTATAATTTTACTTAAAATAGAATTATTGTATAAAACAATTTTTACATTCTACAGGCACGTTAATTAGATTAATCCGTTTGTAAATGTGCGTAAATAAGCTCTTATTTTAGTATTGTAGGATGGAATTTCGCCATATTCTCAAGAAATTAGTATTAGGAAGCGAGGATAATTTTTTGTTTACGTTCTGCAGTTTTTATGTTTTTATCCCAACTAACCAGCCTTTTTCCAACTGTTTGAGCATGTATCATATTGTTCGTAAAACAAAACTAATGTAATGACAACCGATTTGAAATAGTTACAAATAAAATTTGGCAACCGTTGCCAATTTTATTCGCAATCCGTTCTACGAATAAAGCTAAAAAATTAATTACTGAAATATATGTATTCTGTAAACGAAATAGCGACAGTAGAGGTTTTTCGTTTTATCGTCTATGTTAAACATAATAAGATGAGATTAACATATTGCTTGCTAGAAAAGTGTTTGCCATCTATTTCATAATTGTGGTATATCAGGATTGAAGAAAATGTGACAAGCAAATTCTTCAAAATATTTCATGACCAATATTTGATTCTAAAGTTCACAAATGTTACGTAGAAGAATTTGAATTAAAAGAAAATATTTTACGTTAAAAATAATCTAATGTATAGACGGAAATGGTTTGTTAGAACTTTTCATATTTCATATTTTTCTCATATTTATTATTTGCAAAACATTACAAATATTAAAGTAGGTAAGTAAAGTTTCGGTCTCCAATAATCGATGGAATTTTGCGTAGTTGTAAGTCTATGATGTGTCACTCTTTTATTTCGGTTACGCGTGGTATACGAATGATTAAATTGAGTAAAAATTTATTTGTCTGTCTATGTACGTGAAGAACAACACTAAGTATGAACACTGCTGCTAAGGTAAGTATTCCTTCCCTTCTAAACTGGTTCCTGTAGGACTCGTTGTGGTGG
This sequence comes from Holotrichia oblita, assembly GCA_023690525.1. Lineage (NCBI taxonomy): Eukaryota > Metazoa > Arthropoda > Insecta > Coleoptera > Scarabaeidae > Holotrichia > Holotrichia oblita. The sequence continues at coordinate 35,036,162 of CM043020.1, forward strand.
AAGTTGCACAGTGTCCGTACTGCTTTTTTTTTTTTTTGTAGAGTGAAGATTCGCGCCGCTTTATTTGATGTTCCCCAGAAAATAATACCGTAGCTGAGGAGAGAATTGAATAGAGCAAAATAGGCGATACGCGCTGCTTCATGAGTCGCCACCTGCTTTAGTCTTCTTAGCGCGTACAGCGCAGTTGACAGTTTTTTTGACAAAGTTTCGACATGTACTGTTCATTTTAAACTGGAATCTATTGTTAAACCAAGAAACTTTGCATTAAGATTGACGGTGGTATTTCTTGTGGTAAGTATAATGTGCTGAGTCTTGTCTTTCTTCATTTTTAGCTTGTTTGCGAACCAGATGGATGCGTCACTTATAGCGTTGCGAGATCTTGTGATGGATGTGTCGTCCGCATATAGACAAAGCTCCGCATCACGAACATTCGCAGGTAGGTCATTCATGTAAATAATTAACAGAAATGGCCCAAGTATCGATCCCTGTGCAATCCCTTATTTTATTCCTTTTATTGACGATAATTCACCATTCCAAATGGTGGATTGTTTTCTGTTGGTAACGTAAGATTTCAGAAGCCTGAGAAGTGCGCCTCTGATACCATACTACTCGAGTTTTACTGTGAGTAGTTCAGGACTCACGGAGTCAAAGGCTTTTGAGAGGTGTAATAGGTTCATATCTGTGTATTCGCCATTGTCAAATCCCTTGTAAATATGTTCCACCACCTCCATTACTCCTGATGTCACGGACCGGCCGCCTCGATATTCATGCTGGTTTTTTATTAGATAAGCCTTTTTTTCCAAATATTGTGAAAGTCTGTTCGCGATGGCTCGCTCAAATATTTTTGATAGTACTGGTAAAACAGTGATAGGTCGATAGTTACTAACCAAATTTACATCCTCTTTTTTAAATACAGGAGTTACTCTCGCCACCTTCAACGTTCTGGAAATACTCCCTGTTCCGCACACGTATTAAACGTGAAAGTTAAAGTTTCGCTTAGTTCCGACTTTATATGCTTAAGTAGCATTATTGGAATGTCGTAGATGTCCGGAGTTCGCTTAGGTTGAAATCCATCAATCATGTTTACAATTTCAGCCGATGTAATTGGTGAGAAGAAAAATGATTGCCTATTATCCAGCCTCATATTATATAACAAATTGTGCGGTGAGTATTGGGAAAGTATATTGCTTTCTATCTGTTCGCGACTGGTACAGAAGTAGGTACTCGTTTATCGTCTCTGCGCACAGAGTGGATTGCATATTATTTGTTTGTGATTTCCTCTTTGTTTCATTATTTATGACTCTCCATATTGTGCTTATTTTATTTTCGCATTCTCTTATTTGTTTCTCATTGAAAGTTTGTTTAATTTCCATCATTTTGCTTAAATATTTCTTTTTCAGGTCTCTGTATTGTTTGTAGTAACCATCATTTTTTGTTACGTTTGCTATACAAGCCCAGGTGTCCAGACTTTTTTTCAGGTTAATAATGTCTTTATTTGCTTCATATGTTTTTGTATAGATTTTGTTTTTAATATTAATTCTCTTTGTAGGAAAGCATCTATTAAAGATATCCAAGAACCGATTGTGGAAGTAGTCATACATACTGGATGCACATGTTATATCATATGGTAGGTGCCGTTCTTTCGCAAGTAAACTTTTAAATGTCTTTATGTTGTTCAAACTTATATCCCTAACAAAAGTTTCTTCCCTCCTTCAGGTCGTTCGTGAGGACCAGCATTGAACACAAGGAGTTGGCCCAAGTGATCCGACATATGTAGATTAATTGTTGATGTACCACATTCCGATGTGTCTATGTTGGTAAATATATTATCAGTAAGTGTACCTGTGTATTCTGTTACTCGCGAATGCTTAAAGAAAGGCTGTCTGATATCGAACTCATTGAATACATCCAATACTCTCTGTGAATCCCTATTGTTGATATCAAAGTTCACATTGAAGTCACCTGCAATGAGAATTTTTTTACATGTGCTCTCTCTACCTAACACATCAATTAGTACGCTAATCTTTTGGATAAAAGTATTAATGTTGCCTGACGGAGGTCTATACATTGCTATGATCACGTTTTTTTTTTCTGGATTTCAACTGCGCTTATTTCAGTTTCCTTCTCGATAGATATACTAGTAATATCTTCTCTCTCGGTTATTTTAAATCCTTCTCTGACCAAGATCAAGGAACCCCCGCGAATGGATTTTTTCCTACAGAATGCACTTCCAATCACGTACTCTTCAACATTTATACGTTCTAGTTTATCCTCGGAGAGAAAGTATTCTGATAGACAAACAATATCTATCATACGTTGTTTGACTGTATGTTGTAATGCGAACTCCACAGGGCCATAAGTACGGTTTCATCCCTTCCTCGAGGCTTTCAAATGGTACCGATATATTGAAAAATGCATACTCACTAGGATGCCTCGACCTCAAGTTCGTCAAGTTGCGTCGTTGATACCCCTAGCTGTCAAGTATTTAACTATATCGTCATCCTTAGTGCTTACATCCAATCCGTACGCATGCAAGTGTGCATAGAGAGTCGTTTCTTTTAGTTCAGTATTTACTGTCGTGCCATGCATTATTTTTAAGTTAGATTTTCTTTTCCGTTTTTGAACCAGACTGTATTCAGACATTCCTTCTTCCTCATTAGTTATATTTCAGTTATCTACTATCGCATTATCTAAGGTAGAATTTCGTTGCTGGAAAACACGCCGCTAGTCTGTAATCAATCGTCTAAAACCTTTAACAATGATTAACTAAATCTTTTAAATAAGGACTTAAAATTTGGTATTCGTGACGTAACACTTTCAATAGAGGAAGTTATAGTGTCTATAATCAATATATGTCTAAAGGTGTTCCCCTAAGAATAAAACTTAACGTGTCACGATTCTATATGAGATGTTTCCATCAAAAGTTACCCAGGGTAGGTATTTCATTTTCTTTTTTGTTGTGGCGAGTAATATATTGCTTTCTCGAAGAAACTACTTCTTTATTTTGATTGATTTTTCTTATTACCAGTTGTCAGTGCATGTTAACTTGCAAGCTGAGGATAGTCTAAAGAAGTTGAAATTGGAATAATAAGAACAACGTGTCGAAGAGTTACCTATAACATTTAAAAAATGAAAGTTTGGGTTATAAGTGAAGTGACGTTATTTAAGGTTTCAATTCACGAACTGAACGTGAATAGGAACCATTACGTAAAGGGATTCTAATAATTACATTGTCATAACAGTTTTCTAATAAAAACAATAAAGTAAAATCTAAACTATGTCACAACAACGAGTGCAAAAATTATACTATGTTTATGAGATATATATACCTATATATATATAGGGCGTCCGGGAAAATGTGGGAAATCTCTTGGATAGAACATAAACGAATAAGATGACAAGTTCCTACAAATTTTTATCCTACCCGTTCCTACGGAGATATGCTTCCCTGAAGGATGCCGCTGGAAATCGGTTTTTCCTGAATTTCTTTAAAATACTTAATATAAAGGCAGTTGTATCCCCGCATGCACCTTAACGAAATTATTGAAAAATGTCATAAGAGGGTTCAACATGGGCTCCGTGAAGTCTGATACACTCGCGCGCACGACGAATTAAGGACTATTGTACCCGCAACAATAACTCCGCCGTTTTCCTTATCACATCACAATGAAACGTGATTCTCCGTAGAAGTTCCTCCCTATTGTCGACGGGAGTGGAATACACCATCTTTTTGATATGTCTCCACAGGTAAAAATCCAACGGTGTTAAGTTAGGAGATCGAGAAGGGCAGGCAATTGGTCCTCCTCTACCTATCTAACGGTTTAGATAGACATTATTCAGGTGCTGCCGCACGCAAACGCTGCAATGAGGTAGTGCCCCATAGTGCACGAAGTACATGTTTCGGCGGCTTTCAAGTGGTAAGTGCTCTATTAAATCTCGAAAAGCGTTCTCAAGGAGTTCCAAATACAAGGTGTTAAAAATTTAGGCATTAAGTTGTAAAGATTAGCTCGCCCCTGGTAAACTACAAAAACTAAATATTTTAAGAGGTCCTTACTAGTATCCATTACATTACATTTTTATTAAATTATATTCATAGAATATAATTTAATATTATACCTAATTATAATGCTAGAATAATTCAAGAAAAACCAATTTCCAGCGGCATCATTCAAAGACGCAGGAAATAATTTATAGGAACTTGTCATCTTATTTGTTCATGTTCTATCTGCATCCAAGAGATTTTCTACATTTTCCCGGACACCCTGTATACATATATATATAGGAATGAAAAGAAACTTACTTGTGTTTTTCGGTAAAGTCCTTATATTCTTCTGCCGGTTTTATTCGTTCTAAACTAAGTTCTATTTTCTTTTGAATCTCTTTAAATTTTTCGGAGGTAAAATCGGAATACTGAGCTACATCTGAAAGAACTTGTCTCCTACAAAAGAAAAAAATAAATATCACAATATGTTCCAAGAATATATGTAGAATACCCTAACCACCTCATCAAATAAGTAATTTAATTTCAGGATGTCCCTTCAGATATCACACATTAAAGTTTACAAATCAATAACTAAATTGTTCATTGATTTACGTTTTTTATAATATATTAAAGAATGAGTGTGACAAGATTGGTTCTATTGCTGATTGTTGTCATGTATGTACACTGCCGCTCGCGAAAGTTCGAATACTTCATAGAAAATTATTAAAAAGGCTTGTATGATGTTATAAACTTGACAAATCAGACAGGTGCTTTTCAATATATTCCGGAAGATTTCCTTTATCATAACTACAAACAAAATACATATTTGCTTTGAAAATTATTTTAAAATTGTTCGTTTAAACTATGTAAATTAAAACTGGCATTGCTTATTTGAAAATACCACTACAGGGTTGTTTATGAAATACTGTTAAGTAACAGGTTTAAGTAATTTTACCTAACCTCATCCCCAAGCAACTTTCACAATTCTAAACACTTGAACTTGCTACAGTATATCGCTGAACTACTGGCGAGTTCATTTTTATTATTCTGCAATAAAAATTGTGAAAACCGTTTTAAAAATGCCACGCGGAAAGCCTACCAGCCTAGAAAACTGTGCAAGTGTCAATACACTACTCAAAGAAGGTTACTATGCAATGCAGGTTACTCGGTATGACAAATATCTCAAAAAGTAAATTTACGAAGCTTGGCAGTAAACGATATCATCAAGCGATATCGGACAACAGAAAGTTTAGAAGATCTCATATCATAATAAACGTTGAAGATCTTAAAATTAGACTATTAAGTGAGCGTCGTAAAAAATTAACAGCACCACAAACTATCTCCGAAATGCATCGCGGACTTTCATGGATGTGTTGCAGTCCGAAAATCGCTATTATACCGCGGCAACAGAGCAAAACGACTGAATCTATCAATATTGGTTAGTGAAAGATTGACGGAAAATGCTTTAGAGCGGCGAATCACATTTTAAGGTATTTAGACAAAATCGGCGAATAGTCGTGCGAAGATTATATACTGAAAAAATGATCGTAAACTGTATTGTAGACAGTATGAAGCAAGAGGTCGTAAGAATATTTCCTATACACATTTTTTCGCCTCTTTTTACCCTATCTGGGATTCAATTTAAGTTTCAAATATATTTGATCATAAATATATTATAATAATATTTTTTATATGTTGAAGTCATGCGGGTGTTGTCGCGTTTGCACTTGACGTTTCATTGATCATGCTGTCAGCTTAGCTACGCGACAACACCCGGAAGACTTCAACATGGTAAACAATAGTCGTGAAAATCGACGCTCAACTAATATTTTTTGTTATATTATTTTTCAAGATGTTTGTTAGTTTTAATGAAACTACCATTAAAGCATCAGATACGAGGTATGTTCAGAAAATAATGGGTATTTAATTTTTTTGAAAAAATATTTATTTATTCGTCCACATTAATGGTGTCGTCTTCAAAATAGTCCCCATTAGATATTATGCACTTGTGCCGGTACTTCTACCAATCCTCGAAACACTTCTCAAACTCGATCTTTGGGATAGCCTTTAGCTCTTTCAGCGATGCGCTTTTAATGTCATCTATGCTTGTAAAGCGACGGCCCTATAAGGTTCTCTTTATTTTTCGAAATAGGAAAAAGTCAGATGGAGCCGTGGCTGGCGAACATGGAGGCTGGGGCATCGTTACAGTATTGTTTTTGGCCAAAAATTCATGAACAAGTAATGATGTGTGTGCAGGTGCGTTATCGTGGTGCAAAAGTCATGCATTGTTTCTCCACAAATCCGGGCGTTTTTTTCGGATTGCTTCACGCAAACGGCGTTGAACTTGTGTAGGTAGTATTCCTTATTGACCGTTTGACTTCGTGGCAAAAATTCATGATTCACTGTGCCATTAAAAGCGAAGAACACAGTGAGTATAACCTTCACGTCTGACCGCACTTGTCGACACTTTTGGGTCTTAGTGAGTTAGGATGCCTCCACTGGGACGATTGAGCCTTAGTCCCGATGTGCGTAAACCCATGTTTTGTCACCTGTTATAACACGTTTCAGTAATTCTGCATCGCCGTTGACTTCTGAGCAACTTTCATTCGCCGCTGTTTTTGTTTAAAATTCAACAATTTTGGCACAAATTTTGCTCCCACGCGTTTCATACCAAAAACATTTAAAAATATGTTTAATTAATTGGCGGTTGGAAAAATGCATAAGAGATGAGAAAATGTTATTAAGATAAAAGTTGAAGCGCATGGGGGGCTATAATCTAAAAATATGTGTAACTATACAGGGTGTCAAATAAATACAGGGTAATTTAAACTTACTTTATTTTAAATGGAATAGTAATGTATAGTTTTACTGTTTACGATTCTTCTAGGTCTTACCTACACTGAATAACATAGCAAAATCTTATATTATAATAAAGGTAAGACCTAGAAGAACCGTAAACAGAAAAAATATACAGGGTATTCCATTTAAAATGAAGTAAGTTTAGTTTACCCTGTCTTTATTTGACACCCTGTATAGTTAAAAATATTATAGCCCCCCATACGCTTCAACTTTTATCTTAACAACAGTTTCTCATATCCCTTATAATACAGGAGTAATTGGACTTCCTCGCACTAATCCCCCACCCTGTACATGTACTTACGCCAAGAAAAATAAATACTTCGGTGTTAATGCTGAATACAAGTTCCATAATAGTATAAGCAATATCTAGATTAGAAATATGTTTTATGATAATATAAATCATAAAACAATTTTTATAATAATTTCAAACCAACAAACTTGAAAATTTATACAATTTCAAAAATGATTAGGTGAATTTTAATAATTCTGTATTAATTATACTTTATATAAAGAAAATTTTCATTTTATAGTTCAGTTCGAAGTCTTGAAAATGTAAGGTGAACACTTCATTTGGTACTACCATTTACGTCTGTGAATGTTTAGATATAGTAGGTATCTTCAAGCCTATCCCCATTTGTAGTCGGTTGTTGTTTCCGGTGCTGTCGCTTATTGTTTCGTTTATGTGTTGTTATTGCAGTCTGCTCATCTAGTGTAAAATCCACGGTACTTGTCATCACTTAAAAGTGTTGTAGGATATTAATCTTATTTTATTTTAACTAAGTATTAATAACAGTACATTGCAAAGCTGCGACATAAATTTCTAAATAAAGTTGTAGTCTTTAAAGCGTTGGACATGTGATTATATCATTTATAATTCAAGCAGCAGACTAACAGTACTATACCTATGTGGTTATGAGTCGATGTCTGAAAAAGACGCGAAAAATTATGGTATTATATTTTTTAAGTTAGTAATTTTTCATGTTTCAAGCAAGTTGGGTCACGGGGTATTTAATATTTATATACAAAATTAGGGTTACCATATTTCAGCCGGGCTAAAAGAGGACAAAACCATATTTCAGCCGGGCTAAAAGAGGACAATAAAAACGAACTTTTGTCAACTAATGTTTAGATATTTGTTTATTGACTAACTTATAATTTGTGTTTAATATACGAAAAATAAAATGAAAATACAGAAAAACAAAACATATATAACTACAACATGTATGATGCTGCCGGTTTGCTTAAATACCGGACATTTTTTCAATATATGGAAATATATACCGGACAAAAAATAACACTTCAAAAATAGGACATGTCCGGTAAAAAGAGGACGAATGGTAACCCTATACAAAATTGACTCATATGTCAAAATTATAAGCCATAAATTTCTATGAAATAACTAGACACACCTTAAAGTTGATTCAGATCATGCACGAATAAAGAATCAAAGGTAAAGAATGGCAATTGCTGTTTCGAATTAGTGTGCATATTTTACGATTAGTATTAGTTGGCCAGAATATGTACCTATAGAAGAAAATCTACTTGTAATACTTCGAATGGAAACCAATGATTTTAAAAATTTATGTGCGTTATTAGAGAGTTATTGCAAACACGAAATAAGTGCCAACTTTAATTAAGGATACATTAATAAAGAACTTAAATGTCAAATGGAATAATAAAGAGAGTTATTGCAACCGCGCCATCATTAATGAGAGTTCCTTTAAATTGACAGTTGCGTTTGAGGTTAGGTTTACATGCAAGTTGGTGCAAATGCTAGGTTCTGCTGTCAAAGTAAAGGTAACTTTAAATAAAGTTCCGAGTTCCCTTACTTAAATTAAATACAAGCGGCCTGTATTTTAATAACGGCATACCTTTAAATTTCAAGGAAATGCGCAAGCACACTTGTCAGAATAAAGGATTTTTATAAAGTATCCCTTCCTTAGTTTGCAATAACTCTCTATTGTAGCGTAGTATTTGCCTCATATGCTATTGCAAGGAAATGACAATGAATGGTGTATTGTTAACGTACATATTTCATCGCGTTTATATCAACTTTAACATATTTCTACTACTGGAATTTGGTAAATTGATAGTAAATTGACTCTAATAGAGTAGAACTACGAGTATGTTAATATGAACATTTTTCTATATACATATAATGTTAAATAGTGATGTAATATAAAGGCTTCTTTTTGAGATCCGGAACTACTACTAACAATAAGTTAGATCACTAGAGAGACTATAATAGTGAGTCATACCTGGAAACTGAAAATGAAGATAAAGTTTTTGTTTAATTCGGTACTTTAATATTTCCCAGGTCTATTCAAATTAAACTATATTGATTAAAAACTAGTAAGTTACTTATCTACTACTAATATTTTGGACACAGGCGCCTTCAAAGGGCGGCAAAGAATTGAGTACACTAGTACACATTACATCCGTATAATAACATTAGATTTCTTTTCTTACCTATATTAGATTTATTTCCGAAATATTATAAAATGTCGTATTTCTTCTACTTTAACACGCATTCAAATCCAGAAGTTTCTCTCTGGACGATAGAATAGTATGCAGTCAGAATTTTGTTCTGTGTGTTAGCACAGTTTTTTTTATTTTCACTCAAAGTCGCACTGAACAAGCCCGCGTTTAATAGCAAACTGAATTGTGTAATATTCACAACTTTATTGTCAGTGATATTTAAGGCGGTTCGTGTATATTTCTAGGAAGTCGAGGTTGCAACAACAATAACGTACGTGACTCTATTGATGATATGTTAAATATTAGTGGTAACCTGTATTCCGATTTGTAGGTAGTTTAGCGGTAATACATACGTAAATTGTAAATCCTATTACAAAAGTAAGCACAAATAAAAAGCATAATATTATCAATAGAAATGTTAAGATAAATTTCATAACAGTGTAATGAACTTAATCCCACTCTATGTAAATCATATTCTTTAGCTTGATTTCGTGATCCGTTTCAAAAGATTGTCTAAAGAATCAAATTATCCTTTGAAAATGTAAATAACGAGGCACGAGGTACTTTGTAAACCCTATTTTTATGAAAATAATTTGTCTTATACTTGAGAATATGTAATATATTTCAAATTTTGTTACAAAAAAAAATATCCGTCATAGTTGCTCATAAGCTTTTTAAAATAGTACAAACTTCTATAGGGATCACAGCCTACTATCGAGCGATTCGGCCGCTGAAAGTATGCGTTGTTTTGATTTAGTGTATTCTTTTGGTCTGTAAAATCGAAATCTGAATTTCGGGGTCGCCGATGTTCGTAAAGAAAAACCTAGAACCGGAATCTCGAATAGATAATAATACTCCTATTATAATAATATTGTTTGGATTGTTCAATACCGCAAGCATAATTGAGTATTCCGGTAGTATTACAAGTTGAAACTTCAATAAAACCGGTTCGTTTGTTATTATCGTGACATCTTTGTCTAGTAATTTGAATCTATTGTCTATATACTGACTCTAAGTTGACGTCACTTTCGGTGAACCCAAAAATTGAGTTCCCCTATAATGATTGCATCTTTCATTCAGAACTTGATATGAAAAGAGCATATATTAAAACGTCATTGAATAGACAGTGTTGTCCCGAGAAGATTCTACAATGGTCTCGATTTAAAAATACAATTTTTGCGTTTAGATACCATGCAAAACTACTGCTTCTACCGTTACTATATACATACATATTTATATTTAAATGCTCTAGAATTATGGAGGATCTTAAAAATACGAAAAAACAGTACATATTTATATATAATATTGGGAGATAATTTGAGATATCTAACTATAGGTTATAATATATTTACATACACAATTTATACTGTAAGAGTTGTAGTGACTAATCTGGGCAAGCAATACGGGCGACCTGAAATGTTTTCGGAATCGACAAGAAAAATACCGTATTGGTGTGGTTTTTTATTTTTTTTTTGATGTAGCCTCCTCGAAGATCAATACACTTTTTCAAACGGTGCTCCAGTCTCCAAGTCATCGGAAAAGTAGGATGTTTCGAGGTCTGCAAAATAATCATATGTAGCGGCAATGACCGAATCTCTTTTCTGCCAGCGACTTTTTCAGGTTTGGGAATAGGAAAAAGTCTCTGTGGGCAAGGTTAGGTGAATATGGAGGATGATACTAGTTCGTAGCGCAACTAATTCAATTTGGACACGACGATGCGAGATGAATGAGCCGGTGCATTGTCGTGGTGGAAAAATACATTTTTCCGCTGCAAACGAGGCTGTTTCTCCTTCAATACTGCATCGAATCGAGTCCACGGCTTCGACCGTTCCCTTGGTCTGCGGGATGTAGTGGTTGTTCTCACCCACGGTGACGAAACGCATGAAGAAGTCCCTTGCATTGCGTTGAATTCTGGCTAGAGACTCCACCGAGACGGTCACCCGATTTCGTTTTTGCTCCGGTGTGAGCAAACGTGGTACTCATCGCGCCGAAAGCTTTTTCAAGCCCAAAATTTCGTGTATAGGATATAGGCCAACGAGTTCCTCTGAGATACTTGTTGTCTCTGCTAAGAGATAGCAGAGACAGCAGCTTCAATCGGCGATCGGCTACCACGACAACATGAATCTGGTCGACCATTTCATTGTTGATAGCGATTTTTGGGCGTCCACTGTTCGTCATTTATGCTTGTGCCTCTAGCAAAATATTTCGAATTTCCGTGGCTGTTTTTCCAGGCATCCAGAAGTGTTTTATTATACGAAACTCGATTTTATCCATTTTTTGCGAAATTGCCTGATTGCTACACAAAACACATTCTTAAACAACAACTATTGACAGTAGACGTCTGACATTTTGAAAGTTACTATAAAAATGGTTGCCCTTGCTGACCAATGAATCCACTTCAACCTTCGTGCGCTATCTCTTGCCGATTCCGGAAACATTTCAGTTCGCCCTCGTATATACAGCCCCAATTTTTTTTACGGCATGAAAGGATAATTTGCTGTCTTATTATTTATATTTGCCTAACTATAGCCATTTTATCTCAAGTGTTGTTTGGAATCATACGTTGTCAAACAGTTCCTGCGAAATTATTTCTTTGAGTATTACATGCTCGCTCTTTTGCTTACCAAAGCTTGATGTACTTTTTTTTAGTAACTTTGTAACTTTTCTTAGTAACTTTTTTAAATAGTAACTTTGTCATTTTATGAAAATGGTTAAATTAACTTAGTGAGAAAGAATCGAAATTTTGAATAGAAGGGCACTCACTCAAAGAGTATTCATTGAATAGTTCAATGCAATCAATTTCGTTATGTTAGTATAGCAGGAGAAAAAAGTATCCTGCCAGTGCATGTAAGAAAGACGCCCTTCACTCAAAACGCACGGGTAGTTTATTGACTTAGCATATCTACATGGACTGTCTGTGGCACAGATATTATTTCTATGCACTCTAGGACAATAAAGTTCCCCTAGGGTTTGAGTAAGAAGCTTCTTTCGCGCACTGTCCGGATACTTTTTTCTCCTGCTCTACGAATTTACTGTAAGGGTCATTTAATAAGATAATAAACAATTACAAATAAATATAACTATAAAACGAGTGCGAATAGTTTTCGACCTTGATGATAGTTAGTTGAATTTAGTTCAAATTAATAACAAATGCGTAATTACTACTATGTCTATACTATTAGTCCATATCTGCATTATCTTTTCAAAATATCTTTAACGGTCGATTTCATAAATTTTTTTGGGCGTATATTTATACAATTTATACAAGACAAGGCCGCACTTGTATCGGCGCGGATCTAGTTTATGTGCGGTATCTATCTATAGCGCCAACGGGCACATATACTTTCTATATACCCCTGTACTACATTCTCAGAATGAAATTCACCATAGGCCGGAATTTCCATCAAAATCCTAACTGTTTGTCCTACTCAAGTAAAATAGCGCACTGACGGATAGAAATAAATCAAACAGGAAACAGGGAATAGGCCACAAACGCATAAATAAAACCATCTCTAACAAAATAATAAAACTTATTTGATTGAAAACGCAATAAATTGTGCAGTACTCGATTTTAGAAAAATAAAATTCGCATTAAAGCAAAGTCTTTGTTTACTAAATAAAAATTCATCAGATACTTTTAAATGTAAAAATTTCTACCCCGACTCGATAATAATGCTTAGCCAAAATGTAGGTGAAAGTGTCACTACCCTCAATATCTCATACATTTGCGTTTATTTCTAACAATGTAGCGAAAAAAATCAATAATTGAAGTTAGTTCGTTGTTGTAAATCATTTACCGTAAAACGATGTGACTTTCTGACCGATTTGACACTTTTAATAATATTTTCAGTTCTAGATTTATAGCTGGAAGGTCGAGTAAATAATATGAAGTAGTCACATCATCTACCTACTAAACAATGTCGATGTAAAACAAAAACAATAGTAGTTTAGCCAGAATTTTGATGTATACTTGTCACACATTCAGCCCATCGCTCGGGGTGACTTTGTGACACCTTTCTGTGAGGAGATTTTGGAACATTATAACCACGTAAATGTATGCTAGGCTCCAAATTTGACACAAAATAACCTCCTAACTAAATCATGAATATGTCACAAAGTCAACCCAAATAATAAAAATTATCGTTTTGGTACAATTTATTTATAGAAAATGAAAGAAAAGAACGTAAATTAAGTTTTAAATACAAAGTATTGCAATGTATTCCATATCTAAGCAAAATCGAAATTATTAAGCACATAGGACAGATCTTTATTACTTCTAAGTATCTTCTTTTCTTACGCTTCTAACAGGGTTACTTTTTTCCTAATTTCACTTAAAGCTTTTTCTAATGATTCAGATGTATAGTTTTTGTAGGGCTTCTACTGGCATTTGTAAAATATGCACCGAATAATTACAAAAAATCTCACCCCTATTAGTACCAAAAGGTGTCACAATCTCACCTCGATATTTGTTGACATTTCATTTTGTAGAGCACAAGTAATTTATTTTTAAGAAGAACAAAGAGGTGATGGCACTTACTGCTTCTTAATAGATCATACTATAACACTATTATATGCAAAATAGATCAAACAAACGGTTCAAGTTACACAAGGCAAAGTATTGCAACTTTCTGATAAAGTAAAAATTGCTTATCTACGAGGGAGCGTTTTTATATTCGCGGAATGGGGGATAAGGGGTGGAAATAAAAAAACAAATTATTTTTCTTTTTCAATATATTCACCTGCAAGACGGATACATTTTTCACATCTTTCAATTAATTTATTTATATCCTCATAAAAAAATGATTTCTCTTTATCTGCAAAATACGCCGAAACTGCCTACTTGACTTCATCATCGGCAGTAAATTTTTTACCCGGCAACTTTTTTTTCATTTTCGGAAACAGGTAATAATCACTCGGGGCCAGGTCTGGGCTGTAGGGTGGGTGATTCACAATTTCGAAGCCCACCTTATGCAGGGCAGCTAACGCAATGCAGCTCTTGTGGACGGGCGCGTTGTCGTGCAAAAGCAGCACACCTTTCGTCAATTTTCCCCGTCTTTTCTCTTTAATGGCTTCTTTTAGTCGCTCTAATATTGAAGCGTAATATTCTCCGGTTATAGAAACACCTTTATCTTTATAATCAATCAACAATATTCCTTCCGAGTCCCAAAATACTGTTGCCATGAGTTTCCCAGCTGATTGTGACACTTTAAATTTCTTGGGAGGTGCTGTGCCCTTTTTATGCCACTGCATGGAGTCTTGTTTGGACTCAGGTTCATAATGATGAACCCAAGTTTCGTCTCCACTAACAATTCGACTCAATACACCATCCTTGTCTTCATTACAGAGGTCCAAAAATGCACGCGAACACTCTACGCGCTGTTGTTTTTGCGGCGGCGTGAGCATTCTCGGCACCCATCTTGCGCTGACCTTAGACATGCCGAGATGATCGTGTAGGATTTTAAAAATTGTTGTATCGGATACTCCAACCATTTCTGCGAGTTGTTTCTTCTTTAGTCGAGCATCTTCGAGTACAATTTTTTCAACTTTTTGGATAAGTGCTGGCGTGGTCACCTCAATGCTCCTGCTCGGCCTCGGGTCGTCTTCAAGGGATTCCCTTCCTTGTTTAAATAAACTATGCCACTTGTACACCATGGTTTTTCCTGGACAAGAGTCGCCGTAAACCAATGACATCTCATTCATTATGGTCGCGACTGATTTTCCTTGCCTGGTAAGGAACTTTATAACGGCACGATATTCGATTTTTTCCATATTTCACTTTTCACTCCTGATTATGTTACTTGGTTGACGATAGCTCAAAGACTAACTGTCTAATAACAATGAAACTTCGTATTTATACTAATTATGAGTCGCTGCACAGGCCACGCCTCCAATGCGCCTAATCACCCCCTACAACCCGCTCATTCCGCGAATATAAAAACGCTCCCTCGTACCTTAAAAAATATGTGTGTAAAAAACTGCAGAACGACCGCGAGACATAACACGTGACACTGCTTCAACCGTTTACCGATGCGTGTGTGAGAGGTTGCTACAATAACATAATAAACACAGATGTAAGAGTGACTTTCAAAGGAGTGTGGTGCTGTTACAAAGTCGCCTGGGTGTCACAAAGTCACCTCGTTTTACGGTACCTGTTAAAGTATTGAAATTCGAACATCTGTTTATGAAGTAGCTTTGGTACTAGCTTTGTTTGATATCCTGTATAAAGTGGTACACTCTATTTTTAAAGTAATGTCTCCTCTGCTGATGGATTCATATCAATAACACTTTCGACTTAGATATTGTGTTCATAGGACATCTTTGGCTAAGAAAGAAGCCACTGGGAATACAATACAGATCGAACGTGTAAATATCTAACGTGTATAATTATAAATTTCGATATGTGTATTTACCTGCTAGCGCTATAATATAGGACTTTATTAAACCCTATTTTTATACCATATGATGGTCAGTTTTCCTACATTATTTCAGAGGCATATTCTGACGCTGACAGCTATGAATCTACAAGCAGGGGGAGACATTACTTTAAAAAGAGAGTGTACCTACATACAACGACAAATTCACACAAATAAAAAATCGTGAAAATAGAAGATAAAAATGGTAGATTTCGTCGACTATATATGAGTAAACGGTAGTGCAACTTAAAATGCAACATTTCTATGCTATTAAACAATTTAATGTTTCAGTTGATTGCTTGCAACGATTTCGAAATTATGAATTAAAACCACAAAAAATATGCGTTTGCTGTATGTAAAATCTCTTGGGACTATTAATTTATAGTAGTATAGTCACAATCTAAGAGTTTTTAAATATCTATAAGTCGTAGAGAATAATTAAAACAAAATTTTTCTAATTATATGTTTTCATAATATATAAAGTGGTCCTTAGTATTAGCTTATGGGCTACAGAGAAATAGAGAGATGAAATAATAGACATAAAAGTAGCTATTTTGAGCCAAACTTGATACACAGTATTGAAAGCGAAAGTTAATTTTCAAATCGTCGTTTTGATTTTCGCATTTAATGTTCTGTTGCGTATTCTGTCGATAACTGAAAATTATTTAATTAACAATGTGTGCCTTTTTTTCGCAATATCCAAGTAGGTATTGTTATCTTTTTAACAAAAAGTGCTCAGCTTAATAAGTTTTCTAATACTGACTTACGGGGTACGCTCTACGTTTATGCACAAGAAAATTACATCAGTCGTGTTGCACACAGAATGGTATGAAGAACTCTACTCACATAGAATAATTCCAGAACAACAACAAAAACTGCACAATTGCGAAGTACTAGGAGTTTGGAAGCTTCTACGGAGAGTAGTAAATTATCTATTTAAAAAATCATGCATACAGAAAACTTGTTTTGCTACCATTTTATAGCCGCACAAAATTCATTACTAATCCGAATTTTGTCAAAATCTACTAAATGAAAAAATAAAAGACCCCATATTCTCGAAAAACATTAATTACTGACGAAGCAACTTTTACAAGACGCGGAGTTCGTACCTAGGGCAATAATCATTGCTGTGCTTTGGAAAATCCACGCCTATTCAGAGAACAATATTTGCATTTCTCACAAAACGATTTACATGACATTTTGGATGATACATCTGTTAAGGACTCAAAAACATTTAAAACAAGCATTCTTTTTATTTTACATATATTTGCTATATATTCAGTATTTTGTTAAATTAATATGTCTAAATCTCACGCTTAATGTAATATAATATAAATAAGCAAAATCATGATAACGAATTAATAGAAACAAGAGCCACCGATAGGATATAATTCTAAAAATGCTAAGCTTCGGAGCTAAACTCGAAACTACGTCGTAGCGATGAAAAGAAGCGCGCGCCAACCCGTATTACAGAGATGACGTGCTATTTGACTTTGCGCGGTTTGTTAATGGTATAGCCGCCCACGGACTTGCCTGCGCTGATCGCGATACGCATACGAGTGTGTACTCGTTGGATTCATTGCGTTCAGCACACGAACCGTGGTTCGTGGAATCGTCACTATTATAAGGGGTCAGTGGAGCATTAGTAAAAGGCGCAAATAGACTAGAATATGAAAATATATACGAGAAATTCGATATTCCTGGACGTAGTTTTGAGTTGTATGGTGTTTTACGCGGTAGTGATAAACTATTGAACTGATTATTCACTCCCTAGTTCAGGAATCGCTCCGATAAATATATCCTTTTGGCTCGTTAAATACAAGATGTACATAAAGTACACATTTCAAATAGCGTTCAATACGCAGGAAAGAGAGACATTATTTGTAAATATTATTTTATATGCTTATACATTATATGAGAATTATTATTTTGTGTCTTTCATGTACAAAGAACTGGAATTTATGTTTTATTTTTATTTCTTTATTACAATATATGTATTAAAATAAACTCACTCGTTTATTGTGAAAAACCCTTACAGTAGTAGTATTTCTCCAGCAGCTAGGTCCAATAAAACAATTGGACCGTAACAACATCTCTGAAGGAAAGACAAAATATGTACCTCATATTAGATGGTGCGCCGTCACACTTCTTAATTGTTCAAAATCATTTGAATTAACATTTTCCATATCGATGGATTGATCGCAATAGTAAATTTCTTTGACCACAACGTAGCCCACATATTAAACCGTTAATTTTTTATCTGCGGGGTCATATGAAGACTATAGCATATGCTGATGAAATTAATACACGGGAAGAACTTGAGCAAAAAATGCAAAATGTCGCCATTGTTATTAGAAGTTATCAAAATATATCCGTATGTGAAACATGATTTGGTAACAATCATAAGAAACCGTATTGAAGTAAACGGAGGATATTTTAAACATTCGTTAAAGTAGATTAAATCAATTTTCATTGTGCATCAATTGCGTTGTCTTTTCACTTTCAAGACTCTGTATTTCTTTAATCTATAACATTTTGCGTAGACAATTTGGCTGAAAACAACTATTTTTATGTCTATTATCTCCAATTACCGTATGGATCATAAATTACGGACAACCTGTAAATTTAATGTAATTTTATTATAACATTTTTTACATTTGCGTAGTTTTAGATTCACAAAATCGTAAACGGTTTTCTATATCCAGGTCTGATAATAATTGGTGGTACACGTAGCGGTAAAGGTGAAACTGTCGATAATTATGTTTATAATCATTACCTGAATCGCCTACAAAAGTATTTGCGTTCGATAGGATTTCACAACAAATAATAATGCAAAGCCTACTACAATAAAATAACTACTGTGATGCATAAATTTACTCACTTTTACTATGATACTGTGTTTTTTACCTAAAGTGATGAACTTAGGTATAGAGAATGCTATAGCACAGTTGTAGAATATTGAATTATGCGTTTTACTGATCATAAATATACAGGAACCATTAAACATATTTTTATATAAAAATATGTTTAAATAATTGGCGTTTGGGAAAAATTGCATTATTGTAATTACATAGCCAAGTGGGCAAAAAAAAACCCTATATATTACAAAGATTTCGTAGAAGAAATTTATTCCTCATAATTGATCATTTCTGTAATCTGAATGTAAGGCATGTTCGAAATAGTATTGGTGCTTAAGTGAGAATTATAGTATTATGTAGAAAATGAAAATGGTTGTTTGGAGGTAAATTCTTTGGAATAAATCTACGTGAATCTATTACTTCTATTTATGCCATTAAAATGAAACGGAAGGACTAGTTGCTTAATTTTACTGAACTAATGTCAGGCACATAGGCGAAAAATAATTAAAAATAAAATAATTATAGTTTAACACACCAGGCTAAAATAAAAGCTTCTTGAACGGATTGTTGATGTTCCAGTAACCCTGGAAGTAATACTGTTCTAAAATCTTTCTCGAACTCCGCAGCTTCACATAATAACAAGACGTATTCGTTATGGGTCAGATGCAGTTTCCTACAGGCTTTCTGATACTTGTCTCGGACGTCATCTAATTTTCGACCTCCCCGACCAGCTGAAACAAAGTACCGAATTAAATCAGCGCTTATAACAATTTTTTCAATAAATAAATCAAAACCTTATATCTTATAGTAATACAAAACTGATATTTAACACAAATTCAAATGGCCGAGAAAAAACTTAGCGTGTTTTTTGTTCTAGTAATGTTAGAATACTTGCCGTTGTCAAAGAAGTAAATTTTCTAACAGCTGTATTGATCTAGCACACATATATTTTGTAATCTAGTTGAATCGAGTTTTGATTGAGGAAAACCTTTTAACTGACAGTCTAGCATGTTTGTTACTATTTTTGCAGGAATCTCTACGTCTGCTTGCGTGTATTTTTAGAGAAATGTTATGGCGTCATCGGTAAATGCAAGGTTGTAGTTTTCACGAACGCCGAGACTTGCTACTTTGCTCTTATTTATATGTAATAACCACCTACAAAGTATTGAAAAATTATACTTAACATATGAGATAATAGTTAAAAGTATCTAACAATGTTTTTTAACCATAAATCACATAGAAGAATATAATAAATAATTTTTAACATTTATGTAGGTATATGTATAAAAATACTATTAATAATAATAATTGTAAGTTTTCATCAAATAAAATTGTGGATTAAGTATTTCGTGGAAATGCAAAGCAAATCATATTGTGCAATGTAATAATAGTCTACGAAATACATGTTAATGCAGAATAATAGACTCGAGCGTAAGTTGTCAATTCGTGGCAAGTATTTTAATTCTACATCTAAGGTTTGAATTAATTCTGATGATTAATTTGTATTTTATAAAGTGTTTTTGTTTGAAAAAATTAGCAATTTAAAATTAGAGTACCGCAATGCGATAAAATTTCTAACAAAGGAGCGGTGTCTGCCTAAAAGAATTTATGAAAGAATGATTGAAGTTTATGCAGATTTTTATTCATTTATTTTATTTATTTATTTGACATTTGAGATTCAAACAGAGAAAAAAACTCCAACTAAGAGTCTACTAATTACAAATTACATTTTTACAAAAGAAAAAAAAACAAAACAAATAGCAAATAATAAGTATACCATACAGACCATATGTGTGTGCTCAAAACTGGTTAAAAAAAATTAGACCATTTCAAGGAAACCTAATTTACACCTAAAATTAGGTTTCCTTTAACGTTAGTCTAATTTGTTAATAAATTGAATTAATTAACAAAAATTTAAATTTAAAGTTCGGAATCGCACCGACAGACGATGCGGAGCTATATGATCTTTAAAGTTCCCATAACTGCGGGTGAAGCAATCAATATCGAATCGATCAATGGCGATACATATTCTTGAGATAGTGGAATTTGAACATGTTTGTTTTAAATGGAACATGAAGAAAAAAATCACTTTTGAGGAAAATGGATCTGTATAAGGCCAGCAGGTGCGCATTGTCAATTAGCCCGGTACAATTTCAACCCCAATCAAGACGTCGTTGATAAGTCGTCTTTGTGATAGCGGATCATGTTTAATTGCGAACAAGATTGAAGGTAAGAAATATCAAAATTGCGGCGAGTAATATGGGACTTAATAAACTTTTATTGATTTTTTTGATCGGGAGGATGTATAGAGTAAAATAGGAAAAAATTAACCATTTGACGGAAACCTAATTTAAACCTCGTTAATTGTGGGGTCGAGAATAAGTTATCAAGTCTAATGGTTAATAAATTGAATGCGATTAGACTAAATTTAAATTTCCAGTTCTTAGCGAATTTTCATACCCACACCCTGCGGCGCTATTTATCTTAGTACCTCAAAACGACCGGTATATATTGAGGATTCCAGATCGAACAATGGCGATAATTTAGTCTTGAGATAGACAAATGAAAAATACAGTGCTTTTAAA
Source organism: Holotrichia oblita (assembly GCA_023690525.1). NCBI lineage: Eukaryota > Metazoa > Arthropoda > Insecta > Coleoptera > Scarabaeidae > Holotrichia > Holotrichia oblita. The sequence goes on from CM043020.1 coordinate 35,057,337, forward strand.
TGGAACAGTTGAAGAAAGGTATTGAATGTTCTTAGTATAAAACCTAGCATTTTATAGCTTTTATTAGCTACACACGCAAGGTGCTCGTTAAACGTCATCTTAGCATCAAGAATGACAACCCAGATCCCTCAATGAGTAACATCGATAGATAGTGATCGTTAATTTTATATTGAAAGGCAAATGGGTTATAATTTTAATAATCTGGGTGCATTTATCTAAATTGAAGGTAAGGATCGGAACATCAATACTGAGGCAAGGCGATTCAGATCGTCCTGTAATAAGACAGTCGCAAGCGCAACATATTTCACGGCTGATCTTCAAGTCGTCAGCATAGCACAAAAATTGGGAGCGATGAAAACATGTGTTGATATAATTTATAACAGTGGAAAAATGGAATAAATTCATTATTTCGGTTATTGTAAATATTTGTTAAAAATCCCGAAACACGTAAAATTTAATTGATAAATTGACGTTCTAGTAAAAATGGATCCCTACCTTCAACCCGCTTCGAATGACTCATACGCAACCCCATTTTTTTAAATGGGAAGTATAGGCTTGTGATATATTGTTTAAACGGTCTCTTTATTTCTATTCAAACATGTTATCGTTTTTAAGTTTGTTGTAATAACTAAGATAGAATAAAATAAAATCATATTGTTATTGAAGTTTGACAAATGAAAAATAAAATGTAAAGAAAAATTTAAATAACCGAAAAGAATTGAATGTTAATGAAGTAGAAACTCATTTGCTTTTAAAACCTTTGTAGTTATTACACTAACATCATTTGTGAAAATTAAATTATGACTATCAAGCAATAACAACGTGATTTCATTTGAGTAACAATCTTAATTGTGATCAACAAATTTAAAAACGATAACATGGCAAATAGAGAATAAAGATTTCTTTTAAACGATATATCTGGGTGCATTTATCTAATTTGAAAAAAAGGGTTGGAGAGAGTCAATACGAGGTTGAAGGCGATAGGGATCGTCCTGTAATAAGTAGAACGTCAATTTATCAATTAAATTTCACGCTGATCTTCGGGTTTTCAAATATTTACAATAATTGAAATAATGAAAACATGTGTTGATATAATTTATATATATCAAAAATAACAAAGGGCCTAGAGGAGATCTCTGTGCCACTCCAGACGGCACTGTCATGTATTACGATTTATCTCCATGTACAGTCATTTCTTGCAATCTATTCCCAATGTATGAAGAGAACCATCTGAGCATGTTACCATGCACTCCGACCTCAGCAAGCCTACCCAGCAAAATCGTGTGGTTGATTTTGTCGAATGTCTTGTTGAAGTCGGTATACACGCAGTCCACCTGCACCCTATTATCCAGAGAAGCTTGTATAAAGTCTACATGCGGAATAAGATTAGTTTGTACTGAACGAGCGCGAACAAAGCCTTGTTGTTGGGGAATAATAGTATTCCTAAGGAAGTTATATACATACATTATCATATATACTGCATGTCATGGAAACTGCAACACCAAGAAGGGGTGCGAATTTTTTGACCAAACTTGGTAGAAACGTATAACTAGTCAAAGGCAATAATTGATTAAAATTTTGTTGCGATAGATCAAGTGGTCATGGCACATCTGACACTTCATTCAGTTTTCGCTGACATTAATGTGTGGTGTATTTATTGTTTGTTTCAAATTAATTTCAACGGTTTTGTCTTATTATACCTTTGTTTAACGTGTTTACAGAGTTTTATTATGCCTAGAGTGCGGCAACGTGAAAATCGCCAATTAAGCGAATTCGACAGAGGTCGCATTGTTGGTTTGCGCGAAGGTGGTTTTTCATACAGGGAAATTGCAAATCGCCTTAACCGGAACCAATCCACCATTATGCGCTGTTATCAATCATGGACTAGGGAGGGTCAAGAAAGACGTCAAAGAGGAACCGGAGGCCGAAGAAGAACTAATGAGATACAGGACCGCCGCCTTCGCCTAATGGCACTAAGAGACAGGTTCTCCAGTACCAGATCAATTGCTGATGTGTGGTTAGGTAATCAAGGTCGTCCTATAACCCTTCGAACCGTTTATCGTCGAATTAGGAGTTTCGGCTTACAATCTTATCGTCCACATCTTGTGTTACCACCTACGGCTCAACACCGACAGCAACGTTTGGAGTGGTGTAGATTGCGAATGCATTGGATCGTGGAGTGGCATAAGGTGGTGTTCAGTGATGAATCTCGATTTTGTCTAGGGATGCATGATGGGCGCATGAGGGTCAGACGAAGACGTGGGAAACGTCGTGATATTCAGTTTTCCGTTGAAAGGCATGTGCATCGAGCAGTGGGTGTTATGGTATGGGGTGCTATAGCATATGGGAGTAGGTCTCAGTTGGTATTTATCCAAACCACCATGAACGCCCAGCGTTACATTGATGACATGGTAGAACCCCATATTCTTCCATATCTTCAAACGCTCGAAGACCCACTTTTCCAGCAGGATAATCCCCCTCCGCACGTAGCGAGAATTTCCATAAATCGCTTCGAAGAGGCTCATGTCAATATCTTGCCATAGCCACCCAAATCCCCCGACATCTCGCCAATAGAACATGTGTGGGACATTATGGGACGAAAACTTATGAATTTAGCCAATCCCGCGCAGACACTAATAGCTCTCCGGCATGAATTACAGGTTGCTTGGGACACCATACCCCAAGAGGACATCGACCACCTAGTCGAATCAATGCTACGAAGAGTGAGGGAGTGTGTAATTAATTGGGGCGGCTCGACACATTATTAATAAAAATGACGTTAAATTGTGTTAGTCTTTTGTTTTTTTCTTTGAAATTTTAATCAATTATTGCCTTTGACTAGTTATACGTTTCCATCAAGTTTGGTCAAAAAATTCGCACCCCTTCTTGGTGTTGCAGTTTCCATGTCATGCAGCATATGATTGATTCGAATATCTTAGCTATTACCGACAATATTGATATTGGGCGATAAATGGTTGCATCCGTTTTATCGCCGCCTTTAAATACCGGTACAACATGAGATGGTTTCCAAAGTTGTGGGAAAACAGCACTGGATATAGATTTGTTAAAGAGAATATTAAGCGGGACCACAAGTGATTTCGCGCAACTCCTGAAAAAAATGGAAGATAAACCATCTGGATCAGCGCCCTTGTTTGTATTTAGTTTTTTAATTTTTTCAATGATAATTGATGATGCATGATTATATTGCGTAATAAAATTTTGGTGAAAATAGTTTCAATGGGGGCGTAAATCCATCCAGGATGATTCAAGAAGGCAGGCTCAAACCGGTCTATACGGAAATGATTCAAAAAGTTGAAACCATACATATGTAGTTCTCGGTGATAGTCGTGTGAAAGTGTCGACCATTAGCATAACATTGAGAATATTTGAACCTAGCGTAATTAACATTTTACATAACAATTTACTTTTTTGATAAAAAATTATTGGTGTTGGAATGTGTGAATTTTAAATGTTAAATAATGTACTATGAAAGTTATTGTCGCGTCATGTTCTATTGTAGGGATGACTATTGTCAAATGAAACACTTTATTATATTTTCCTAGTATTCTAGTATAAACCAAGAGCATTCGTTACGTTTATTTGCAATGTTGGCAATTAAATCTACCTTGCGGAAATGTAACATATTTCTTTATCGTAAGTTTTATTTATTAAGGCACTGAGGCAGTAGTAGTCATATTTTCCATTCATCATAAAAAATGTGTGCACACACGGATCCGATTTTTTTTTTTTTTTTTTTTTTTTTTAATGTGTGGTGGGTGCTTAGTTGCAGTGACTCCGTAAGCTGTATTACTTGTCTGGCTATCACTGCAACTCTTGCGGTGTAGTTTTAGTGTGTGTAAGTTGTGTTTAAATGGCTTTGTGACAGCATCATATCGCCTTTTATGATGCCGCGCTGTTAATCACTTTGCTCCCAACAGCGAATGGCAAGTCGATCCGGGATTAAACTCTCTGAAAAAATGTCACCGTCCCTCCAGAGAATTGAACCCCGGCACCTATCGTTCTCTCACAACAATAGTCAGCCGCCTAACCACTGCGGCCATCGACCCGTTTTGGTCCTTCGAGCCGGATAGTTACATAGTTGTACGCAAAATGAAAAGCATAAACGCTAGAACACGAATAAACCGTCTACGAACACGGTTGGTATTAACTGGCTTGTAAATATTTTTACATATAACCGAGTTCGATCCAGCAATTCAGCTTCCATACTTTGGGCACAAATAAGTATGCAAATAGCTCATCCCATATAAAGACGTAAAATCACGCAGGTTGTATGTATGATAGGCGTTATATTTATTAATATTAGCACTTTTAACTAAGAACAAAAATAAATAAATATCCCATATAAACACACCAACATAATAAAACATCTATTGAATGGAAGAATACAATCAATCTTTTCTCACTTTTTCATACAGCTGGCGTAATTGATTATGGAGAATTGAGTTATCCAATTTTCATGATATAAAAAGAGTCTACAAATTAAAAATAATCCTCTGACCATTAACTTTAATTTTTGTTATTATTATTTGCGTTTATTTGTGTGTAACACAACACATATATACAAAAAAAGATAGTTTCATGTACGTTGTTTTATATCTTATATTTGTTTTATTATTGTGGTTGCTTTTTAATCTCATTTTTATTAATAAAAGATGGGTTAGGTACATCATTAGATAATATTCTAGAAAGTTCAAAACTTTACTTTTTAATATTTAAACGTACATATTTCTTATAGATTATTTTTATTTCAATTTACAGTTACTTATGTTAATATTCTTTAGTAACTCAATCCTCAGTATACGCACAAAGCTATATGCAGATTTACCATATTTACAAATATTAATTTAACTGTCATATGATAATGTTTAGATACATTCTCAATAATGACGCTGTATTTACTACGAAACCTAGCGCAACCGTCGCAATCAAACGGAAATATATGTATGTATTTCGCATCGCGACTGCATATGAACTGAGCGTAGCTAGGGATGGCAACGATACATCGATGTTTTTAAACCATCGATGTATCGAAACTAAAACATCGATTTTTAACATCGATGTCACAACTTACGATGTATCGATTGTCAGCAGAAATTCATGAATGTGCACAGCTGTTTGTTTGGAGTAGGTGTACAGTAAAGGTATACCATCATGTCAAACTAGCAGAATACGTCTCAAAAGTTGTTTAAAGACCAAATTGTAGTCCTCATTGATTCTTATAAAGATGAGGACTGTCTATACGCGGTGGGGTCTCCGAATTACCACAATAACGATATATCGGAAACATCGATATTTTGTTTTCGATGCATCGTAGGCATCGATATTTAGTTTACGATGATTCGATGTATCGCCTTTTGATTGCTTTTTGCCATCCCTAAGCGTAGTGCTACCCGTATTTTGTACCAGGCGGTTCCAAACTAGTAATCACAGGCATCCATTCTATTTTAAATGCCGCGTCAATTGTTGTATTTTCGTGAGTTATCTGTATATTTATCTGTGCTTTGGGTGTATTTTGGATATATGCAATCTTGAATTTAAAAGTGCGGCGGGAAAGCGAGAGTGTAGCTTTTGCTTGGATGTACAGATGTGTTTAAAAAAAAATTGGACAACTCTTATAAGCATATATCCCAAATTTGTATCTGTATTATAAACGGATCTGCCGTGACACAGCATATTCTCTACAAGCTAGCCTGTGCTAGGCTGTATCTTGGAAAGTATTTGTCCTTTGTGGTAAGAAACATATTGACGGTAAAAGTGGCCAAAGTTGTTGGAAATTATTTTCAAGTTCCAGTTTTATTACTAAGGCTGTAACTGCTATGCTCAAACCTTAAAAATAACTATTATCGCAGAAAATCATTGAACGACCTATAACGTTGATATCATCAGTTTAACATTATATTCAATACCAGATAATTTCCTTTTGTTTCATTTCTTCGTAACTCATAATAAGGAAGAGGAAAGACCATCTGTTTGTTAATGTTTAAAGTTTAATATTTCCGAAACTATTCATTCTATTCGAATAATCCTCGATTCGTTTAAAAGATAATTGTGTGGGCTTTAAACAGCGCTTAGCTGCATTCATTAGTTTGAAACAGAAAAATTAGAGGCCTTTTCTGCAGCGGTAACCTATTTTCTTAAAAAGTTAAAATCAAATAAATCAAGTTAACTGTAAAGGAAATCAAAATTACGTAACGATGGAAATTAGAAACCGAATAACCTCACCTATTCATTTGAGTTAATTTAAGGAGGATGACACAGTTCGTGATTCTTTCCTCAAAATGTGGTCCTAAAATGGACCGAGTTTTTACAGATGACACGAATGTTAGTGCATCCTCAAATATTCAAAATACTCATCATTATTCACACATCGCTCGAGGTATTCACGGGTAGGAAAGACGGCAGCTTCTACTTCTGCGGGTGTTTGTAAATTCTGTTTTGCATATCTTCTCTTGTTATAAGTCTCATTTGAAGACTAAATCTTCTATTCACCTCCACTAATAAAAACCTAGGCAAGTCAAGTTAGGTAACTTCGTTGGCCAGGGGCAGAGGCTTCCCTCCCGATGAAATACATCGGTCTGGATGTATTTCATCCAGACGTCTCTCAACTCAACGGTCATGTCTTTAATACTTGCTGGTTTTTTACTTCGATAAGTTGAGAACGGATGCAGATATCGAGATGCGGTTTTCAGTAAAATATAAGTAATTTAAATCTTTTTAAGAACCTATTAATACAATAGTAACGTTACATTTAGTTATTTTAAGAAAATCGTAAAGTAAGTGACCGCTGCAGAAAGTGACTTCTAATTACCATGGATACAGTATTAAAACGCTGTTCAACGTCAATAAGATTCTTTTTCAAACGAATCGAAATAGATTGAATAGTTACGGAAATATTTAACAATTGACAAATAGATGGTTTCTCAACACCCTTCTTATGATAGATACGAAGAAATGTTACTAAAGAAAATGATCTGATATTAAATGAACTTTTCACTGATTATATCAAAGTTATTTTACTATTTTCTCAAATCATAGGTATTTTACATTTGAACATAGCAGTTACGCGATCTAGCGGTAAAATCTGGAGCTTGAAAATAATTTCCAGCATTTTCGTTTGACCACTTTTATTTACTATGAACATATTTTCCTGTAGAACGTAGAACAAATACTTTGCGAGATACAGCCGCTTACCTCGCTTAGTGGCTCACCTGTACAACCAATTATGTTATACTGGCGCCGCTTAGCAGAAGTCAACAGCTGAGAGCTGCTGTGTGGTAGGTACTGTTCTATGACTTGTGGAAATTTTAATTTCTGGCTAAAATATAATATAATTGTAATTCTCCCTTGTCTAATGCAACTTATTTATTTATTTATTTGTTCTGTATACGACTGGTGTAGCACAATTTATACATACAATCAAAATATTAATAAAAACATTGTTATAAAACAAAACACATAATACAACAATCGAGAATATACAATGCAATTATATCATGAGTATATCATCATATTATTGTCACAATTACGTCTACAAACAAACAAACGGAAGGGTTTCATCTCAACTCCCAGAACCCGGCCATGGGCCCAACCAAAAGCATTTGTCTGACGATATTTTTTTTAGATTTGTTTTACATTTTCGTTGTGGCATATTAAAAAAAATCAGGTAAGTGGTTGTAAAGTTTGCTGCCAACATTTAAATATGAATTGTAAAACGTGTATTATATGTCAAATAATATAGATACGAGTTTTATAATTCTTATGATTACTGTAATTATAAATCGGTGGTTAGAATAAAAATATTTTCATCTGTTTCTCAAATAATTTTTCTAATCATACAGAGTTGAAAAACTTGCCGTAGGAACGTATTGAAAATGACAAAGAATTTGTCACATGCTAAATAAAATGCAATTTGACAATTAAACGCGTCACTAATGGTCATAAACTCTAAACTAAACTGCATTTTGGCAATTGCATCGAATACCGAGTATATGGATGATAGCATTACTAAATTTTACGGTCGATACTGTGCCAATTCTCTTGAGACAAATTTATGAGTAATATAAATCCGAGAACTACTCATAGAAAGTTAGATGTTTGGAAAAACATAAACACGATATATGTATTTTATTAATTTTAATGTTTAAGACGTTATGCATGACTTTAAAATAATTAAAAAAATAATAATAAAATAATTATAGGAGGATGTATTGATATCTGCTTAGCCTAGACCGCTTCCGAAGATGAAAATATTGTGATACCATAGCAACGAAAAATAACATATTAGGACCGTCAGTGTAGTTTCTCGTCAAAACGTCAAACCAAAGTTACGCAATAAACATTGAAAAAAACCGAAATTTAAAAAAATAAGAGGAAAGCCGATTTACGAAGATAAGCTTAATACCCTTGACGATCAATGCTGAAAAAAGTTTAAAAGGTCGTAAATTTTCTTGCAATGAAGGGGTGGTAGAATGTTATATACACCGCATACAAAGATAACTTAAGTTACAAATTTAAATACCTCCAAAAGATTTACATTTTAGTCGAATAGCCTGTATACGAGTATTTCTTCCAACACAATCTCTAACTACAAGTTTTCAGAACTGTTAGATTTTGAGAACATCAAAAAGTTCTAACAATATACTTCCGTGAACTTTCCTTTGGATATCTTTGATTATATTATTTATGTAGATTTTTATTGGACTTCATCGTAAATTAGAATAATAAAGATATAAGATATTTAACTGCAATTACTTACATTTTACATAGTGCTCTTCGAACCTTGACCTCATTAATTTGTACAATTCTAAATACTTCTGGTATTCTGTTTTCTTTCTTGCGACATCTTCCGACAGCTGCAAAGAAGAATACGATTATAAAGATATCTCAGATATGAATAATAATAGTAATCATGTAACAATAACATAATAACATATTAATCTTATTTACAACATAGATTTATTTTTTATTTCTTGGACTATTTCTTTTTCGAAGATTAAAGATTGTATGTGTTAATCAAAATTGTATAAGTGAAGTCCTACAGTATTTCTTGATCATTCTAAACTTTTCCTAGTTTTAAAAAACACGTCATACTGTTAAATAGACACATGCTTCGCGTGAAAGACTCTCATTCTACACGACTACTAAGGTTAGCATTCCAAGCTTTAGGGGACACTTCCGAAGATATTGTTCTAGATCGTTAATCTAGTCTGTATTGGGAGAGATTAAAACTGTATGCGTATGTCCTATAAAACATTTCGCTACTGGTTAAACATGTTCCGTAGTATTTGTTGAAAATGATGTGTTAAGTTCACAAATGTTGTATTTTCAATACGTTTTAGAATATGTAGTACCGTATATATTAATGTATTTAAGCGTATTTCTTAATTTGAATTTCTCTTTTTACCAATGACAAATTTCAACATAGATTTCTTTTACCCGATATTACTTCTTCTTATAACAATCTATTTAGTAAAAAGGCATGCTTAATTGAATTCACTATTGCCTAATACTTAACTGATTTAGTTGTACAATCTATCAAAACTAATAAAAAAAATTAAAACAGATTAACGGAAACTTCATTACTGATAACAATGATTACTAGTATCTAAATTTAATTGAAGAAAAGCCCAATAAATTAATTTTGTTTTTTGACTAGTCGAGAAAAGTTTCAGATCCGGCTTCAAGCAGTTTAAATTTAAATACCCGTTGCCGTCAATGCTTAACCGTTCTTAACGAATTCAATTGGATCAATTGCGATCTATGGAAGGCGGTGGACCGTAGACTTGAAGAGAGACGTAACAATTGAATGGATTTTTTGCAATCCTTTTATACGGTACGGGATTGATGTATTTTTGCTAGCCTTGTTTATTACACAACAATGGACGAGATTATTATAGTGATGATATAATGACAAAATTCCGTATCTTATTTCTTTATAAGGAATGAATGAAAAATTAGGATGTTGTGTATAGGTTGCTGACGTGTCTTGCGTTTCAACGTATACAAAAAAAATTATCGAGCATCGGAAAAAATGTCATCCTCAATGCAAAGATTAAGTGCTTAGTTAAACAAAAAAAAAGTTATCTATTGAGCGATATTGAAAATCTTAGTGATGATACCCAATTCCGAATTGGCACAGTTCGAGGATGTATGATAATAATGTTTCCGGATTGTTGTTTGTATTGCTTATAACAATGATAATTAAGAAGTAAACCGGTGACACACTTACTTATAAACGTTAAAAAATAAAAGTTCAAAAATAATATTTCAAAAGTAAATTTTATCAGATTTGATATTGTCCGTGAAAAATTATCAATAGATGATACGATGTTTCGGTGATACGCCGGACTTGTCATATAAATGCATGCATTGAAGTCTACCGAACGTTGTCGCGTAGCAAATTTGCACTTGACATTGTTGGTAGAATTAGAAGTTTTTATGTTGGTATAAATGCAATATATATTTGTCCATATTTTTACGCGCATGTCAAATAGAACGTTAATCAGATGTTATATAGAAATGTAACGTACATAATGTAATCTGTAGTTTTTATAGAAAGTAAATGTCTATTGAACAATTGTCGTTAATTTGTTTGACTTAACCACCGCATTACAACAGGTTATGGGCCCAGCACCCATCAGTCGCGTTCGCAGTTCATGTCGCATTGTGTAAAATCGTGTAATTTAATCGAACGTATATCAGTGCGCGTTGGTTAGAAGAGTCAAGATGGCGACCAATATGTTACCGGTAATAGAAAAGCTAACGGGTCGCGAAAACTATAATGATTGGGCATTTGCAATGCAAGCCTATTTAGAATGCGAAGATTTATGGTCCTGTATTGAAGAAGACAACCCAGCAAGCTCAGATGAGGCAACACAAAAAAGAGATTCGAAGGCAAAATCAAAAATCATAATGATGATTCACTCATCTAATTTTGTGCATATTAGAAGTGCTAAAAGCGCAAAGGAAGTATGGAATAAATTACATGATGTTTTTCAGGATTCCGGTCTATGTAGAAAAGTGAGTTTAATGAGAAAATTAATACTCACAAAATTAGACGATTGCAGTTCAGTTGAAGAATACATTTCTACAGTAATTAATACTGCACAAATGCTGAATAACATAAAGTTTCAAATCAGTGATGAATGGATAGGTACTTTCTTACTTGCTGGACTACCTGAGAAATATAAGCCCATGATAATGGCTATAGAAAATTCTAGAGTTGATATCACAGCAGATTTTGTAAAAGTGAAATTATTACAAGAAGTAAGAGAAAAGGAAAACAAAAATGTAGCTTTTGTCAGTGGTAATAATACAAAGCGAGGCCATAAATATGTCAAAAATGGAAACAAAGATGTACGGTGTTACAACTGTAATAAAAATGGACATTACGCAGCACAGTGCAAAAGACCAAACAAACGTAACGAAGTTAACAATAATTCAGGAAAGAAAAATGAAGATCAGTCATTGTTATCAGTGCTCAGTGTCAATGAAGCGATATTGTCAAATGCATGGTACATTGATTCAGGAGCCACCAGTCACATGACACATAACGGAAAGTTTTTATCAGATAGAAAAGACGTTATGGGTAAAAAGGAAGTTGTTCTGGCAAACAATCATAAAATAGAAGCAAAAGGTAAAGGAGACTGTACTGTGTCAATATTAAAAGGCGACAAAGTATCCGACATTAAGGTAACCGATGTATTATATGTACCCGATCTTAGTACAAATTTATTATCTATAAGTCAAATGGTAAAGAGTGGTAAAAGAATAGTTTTCCATCAGGATAAGTGCAAGATTTTTGATCGTTTAGGTAAATTAGTTGCAACGGCTTCCTTAAGCAATGGCATGTACAAACTTGATGTCGAAGAAAAGAATAGTTATTCGTATGCTATTAGAGAGACCACAGATTTATGGCATAGACGATTGGGTCACATCAATAAAGAGTACCTGAATAAGTTGCAGAGTATTACAAACATTAAGCTGGTAGAAACTGCCAAAGATTCAGATTGTAGCATCTGTCTAAAAGGTAAGCAATCAAAAATACCTTTTAAAAGTTCAAATAGTAATACAGTAGAGCAGCTAGAACTTGTGCATGCAGATTTATGTGGACCGATGGAAGTAGCATCAATTAGAGGTTCACGTTACTTTCTTTTATTAATAGATGACTATACACATAAGACGTTTGTATACTTTTTAAAAAATAAAGATGAAGTTTTTGAAAAATTTAAAGAATTCAAGGTCATGGTTGAAAACCAAACCAATAAAAGAATAAAGATTCTAAGAACTGATAATGGTGGAGAGTTTTGCAGTAGTGAAATGGAAGGCTTTCTAAGGAATAATGGTATAATACACCAAACGACAATTCCATACAATCCAGAACAAAATGGTACCTGTGAAAGGATGAATAGGACCATTGTGGAAAAGGCTACTTGTATGTTAATTGATGCCAATTTAGGAAAACAGTTTTGGGCAGAAGCTGTCAATAGTGCAGTCTACATTCAAAATCGAATACCTACTAAAGCGTTAAAGCAGGGAACCCCAGAGCAGTTATGGTCAGGAAAAGAGTTGAATATTTCGCATTTAAGAATATTTGGCGCTAAGGTTTTAATGTATATTCCAAAGAATAAACGAAGAAAATTTGATCCTCGCTCGACCGAAGGGATTTTTGTTGGTTACTGTCAGGAGCAGAAGGGTTACAGGATCTACAACCCTGCCACCAATGAGGTCACCTCCGCAAGAGATGTCGTTTTCTTGAAAGAGAATCAGGTAAGATCTACCTCAAACTTAATTAATATGGATCTTGTATTCCCAGATGAGCAACAATTAGAACAGGGAGCAGCTGAAGTGGGAGTAGATGACAAAGAAGATACAGATGAAGAAATAGACAGCACAATAATAGAAGAAAGTTCAGACACAGAAACAAATCTTACAGATGATGAATATGTTCCACCGCCAGGAATAGAACCGAATACGTCCTTAAGACGTTCACAGAGGCAACCAAAGTCAAACCAGTCCGAGGATTTTATCTATTCTGTTAGAGTATTGGCTGAGGATCCTACTACAGTAGAAGACGCTTTAAGTAGACCAGATGGTCATCTATGGAGAGAGGCAATGGAGGAAGAATATAACGCCCTCCTTGAGAATAATACATGGACATTATGTGATCCACCAGCAAACAGAAAAGTGCTAAAATCAAAATGGGTATTTAAAAGCAAAGCTATGCAAGACGGATCCACGCGCTATAAGGCCAGACTTGTAGTAAAAGGTTGCGCTCAAAGAAAGGGTCTGGATTTTGAGGAGACCTATTCACCAGTGATTAAATATAGTACAATACGTTATTTACTGGCAATGGGAGCGCAAGAGAACTTGGAAATTCATCAGATGGATGCTGTATCAGCCTTTCTACAAGGAGAACTGACAGAAGAGATATATATGCAGCAACCAGAAAATTTTATCCATGGTTCCAAGGTTTGCAATTTAAACAAATCCATTTATGGCTTGAAGCAAGCAAGCAGAGTATGGAATATAAAGCTTAGTGCAGCTTTAGTAAAGCTAGGTTTGAAAAGATCAAAGGTAGACAGCTGCCTATATTATTTAACTGAGAAAGGTAAAAAGTTGTTTATAGGCGTGTACGTCGATGATCTAATTTTTGTTAGCAATGATAAACAGCTTATGATCAAAGCTAAAGAATATCTCCAACAACAATTTAAAATGAAAGATATGGGCGAAATCAAACATTGTTTAGGATTTAGAATTACAAGGGACAGACAACAGGGGAAGATATGGATAGATCAAGAAGAATATCTGAGACAAGTGTTGGATCGATTCCGCATGAGTTCTTCTAATCCTGTTTCTACACCGGTTGACATCAATGTCAAGTTAGATAAAAAGGTCAAGTCCGCAAACAAAAGAAGAAGAAGAGGTAATGAAATCCATACCGTACCAGGAGGCTGTAGGAAGCTTGTTATATGCTGCTCAATCTACAAGACCAGATATAATGTTTGCGGTAAATCTTGTGAGCAGATATAACAACAATCCTGGTAGTCAACATTGGGTTGCAGTAAAAAGAATAATGAGATATATAAAAGGTACAATTTCATGTAAATTGGAGTATTCCAAGTCCGAAAACGCTGATTTGCTTGGATACAGCGATGCAGATTGGGCCGCAGACTTATCAGATCGTAAATCCACAACAGGATACATATTTTTCAAGGGTAAAGCTGCAATAACCTGGAATACCCGAAGACAGCAAACTGTTGCGCTATCTACAGCTGAGGCAGAATATATGGCGCTGTCCTCCACCACGCAAGAAGCGATGTGGCTGAAGAGTCTCGAAGAAGAAATCTTTGGTATTGAAAAGAAGGCTATTCCGGTTTACTGTGACAATCATAGCGCCATCAATTTAGCGTTGAACGATGGCTACCACCCGCGAAGCAAACATATTGACATCAAGCACCATTTTATTCGAGAAAAAATTGCCAACAAGGATATTTGCTTAGTTCCGATTAATACCAAAAATATGGTGGCCGATATTTTTACAAAAGGTGTAAATAGAGAATTGCATAATACACATTGCAAGAACATGAATCTAAAAACTACTAATTAGTGGGAGTGTTGGTAGAATTAGAAGTTTTTATGTTGGTATAAATGCAATATATATTTGTCCATATTTTTACGCGCATGTCAAATAGAACGTTAATCAGATGTTATATAGAAATGTAACGTACATAATGTAATCTGTAGTTTTTATAGAAAGTAAATGTCTATTGAACAATTGTCGTTAATTTGTTTGACTTAACCACCGCATTACAACAGACATTTCGCTGATCATGCTGTTGGCTTCCTCAGAAGGTTTCTGATTGTTATTCTCTTCTACTTCTCGTTATATACATATTTTATTTCTGTTTCGCTTCGCTGATTCGTGGCCGTTCTAGTTCGATGAGCTGCATCAGTTTCGGTATTATGGTTACGCCGATGACCTCGTAAAGTTATGTACCAGGTGTTGCTCAGTTTGTGCGCATCTTCACGGTTAAAGTTACTCGGATTCTTTATGGTTACCAGTGACTTTCGTAGTAATCTCTGATGGTATCTATGTGTCAAGAGTTTGATCTTGTCGTAATTTATGCGACGGCTCCTTAATTCTACATTGGATACTTCTAACTTTTACGCAGGTTGTACATATATGTCTTTCATGTGTAGCTTAAGCAGCTGATCTTAATTTTGGTGGAAGTAACTGTTGTATTTTGTTGAGGCTATTGAATCTTTTGGTAATGTTCTTTTCTCTAAGGTTTCCTTTAATCTGTCAATTATTCCAGGAATATCATATAAATGTACATGCGTAGGACATTAATCAAATTTGGAAGGTGGCCAACTCAAATGAAGATATTTAAAATCTTTAAGCTTTAGATGTTAAATCAAATGACAAAACCAAAGAATTTAACGATTGTATGTATTCAGAAGGTGAAGAAAAACGCCATATATTGAGCCAATGTATGGTATAATTGTTATTATTGCGACAGTTGGCATTACAGAATAATGAATGTGCCGACACGCGTTTCGGCTTTCTATAGCCTTATCAGTACACGACGTGATTAATTCTCCGATGTCAGATAAATCTCTCCACTCTCTGCTGCGATAGCAAATGGTCTCCACAAGATGTTAATTTCTCCTGGTCAAACATTTGCTGCTAACGGGCAAGAGTAACAAGAAGTTAATGTCAACGACATTATCACGTAACAAAAACGTATAAGTATTTTCGTATTTATGTGTGTTTTTATCCGTCAGGGATAAGTAAAAGATACTCACTCAAGATGACGGACGATAAGTCATAGAAAAATATATTGCATAACACGAATGGATTGTCCGTGTCTCTTCCTTTCTCCTCTTTGTAGTTATTATTATTTTTAAATAATACTGAAGGCTTCCACGAACAGAGTCTCTGTTATGAGGGCTTCCGGGTTTTGACCACGTCATAGTAAAGTAAATATACACGCTAACAACTTGAACTACGAAAGCCTACTTATAGGAGAGGGTGGTGGGAGTTAAAATTAAATGTATCCATTTCACTATTGTCAACCTTTTATAAGACAGGAATGTCAGTGGCTATGTCAAATATTTTACCGAACCATCAAGCTTTATCCTAATGTAATACATAATTAAAGAAAGAGTGCAAATTATAAAGTGGTTTTATAATTTGTCATAGTATTTGACATAACCACTGACATTCCTGTCATACAAACAGTTCACAATACTAAAATGGATACATTTAATTTTACCCCTCCCCCTCCCCCTCCCTCCACTACCTTCTCCTATCACTAGGATTTCGTAGTTCAAGTTGTTATCCTGTATACAATACAAAAAAAAACAAAATATATATACAAAACTTACTAAAACGCAACAGCCACTTAGTGGCAAAGTGGCTGTTTCAGGAGCAAAAATCAGTAAGGGGTGCTAAGAGGTCACGGTAGCCCATGTAAACCACGGTAGAAGCGAAAACCTGACCTACCGTGACCTTCTGGCGCCTTCTATCCACTTTTACTTTTGAAGAAGCCACTTACATTAATTGCGAAACATCAAGTTTAGTAGATCAATCGTTTGAGAAGAGTAGAATCGCGTTAGAGGCAAAAACCTTCTGACAAGGAAAAAGTGGACGCGCGGGGATATGTATACCACTGCGCAGTGAAGCTCATTCCTGTTACATCGATATTTGAAGTTAAACACATTTAATAAAAATGTTTCTACGCGAGGTGAGACATCTATTATTTAAAAGGAATAACTGCGGCTTGAGATCACAGTGTCATAATATAGTATGTGTGGACGTTTACACGACTTGAATCTTTGCGAGCACTCAAAAACCAGTGAGGAGCGGCGAAATATTTTCCCATATATGGGAATTGTAATTTTTGTTTGAAATTTCGATGCAGAATTAAAAAAAAATAATTAGGTGATAAAAGAAAATTATACTAGTAAGTGGCACCTTGTTGCCGAGTTATCCACATACAGTAGAGTGCTGGATTTCCGAACGTCCGAAACGTCGACCATACGAACGCAAATATGATGCTCAGGTCACGGCCAATATCCCCATCCTACAATACGTAGAAGAGCGCTTCTGTCATGCGCGTTGACTATTGTTTTTACAATTTAGTTTGTTTCGAGTATTTGCGGAGATTTGTTGTGTTTGTGTGTGCCTATACATTGCATAGTTACCTTGCAAATAATAAACATGGCAGCTGCGGGGAAAAGGAATCGAAATGTTGTAACCATTGAAACCAAAGTTAGCATAATAAATCGATTAGAAAAAGACGAAATCATATAATCTCTTGCAAAAGCTTTTAATATGGGAAAATCTACACTGTTCGATATTAAAAATCAAATAGACAAGATTTAGAATTTTGCATCCGGGTTGGAAAGTGCAGGCGAATCGAAGAGAAGGAAGGGTATGAAAAAAACCGCAAGATAAAAAATTAGAAGACGTAGTTTATTACCGTTCGTTCAGAAAAGAAGGGAGAACCTAGTATTTCTGGCCCTTTATTGTGCGAAAAACCGCTAGAAATGATAAGAAGCTTGGTGGTTCAGAAGATTTCAAGGCAAGTACTGTCTGGTTAAAGAGGTTTAAACCTCGCCGCGGTATACGAGAATTGGAAATTCGAGGAGAATCTCTATCAGGGAACGTTCCGACGGCGGAAAATTTTAAAGCAACATTTTTGGCATCTCAAAACAAAGAAGGTTATTCTCTAGATCTCGTATTCAATGCCGACTAAACAGGTTTAAATTGGAAGTCATTGCCTCGTAACGAGAATCAGCGACTCCTAGGTATAAAGTCAGCAAGAAGCGAGTTGAAGAACGCTTGGATGAATAGTGAGGTTTTTATTGACTGATATGCAACAGAGTTTATTCCAGAAGTAAAGAAATTTAAAGAAAAAGAACATAAAACGGACAAAGTACTTCGCCTTCTAGATAATGCCCCTTTGCATCCGGGATTGGATAAATTAAATTTAGTGGATGAAAATGTTAAGGTCCTATTGTGCCACTTAATGTTACAGCGCTTGTGCAGTTGATGGATCAGAGGATTATAGAAAAGCTCAAAAGAATATACAGAAAGCAAGTCTCACGGCGTCTGATGTTGGCTGAAGATGAAGAAGGTGTAGTTGCATTTACAAAGAAAACTCAATCTTAACGACTGTGCCTATAGGATCGCCGATGCTTGGAACAGTTTGACACAAGATAATATTCAAAATGCTCAGAAAAAGGTATTCGGAGGTATAGACGTCAATGAAGAAGTGGAAGAAGACATGAATGAAATTGTGGAGTTTTTACAAACATTCCGGGATTCAAAAATTGCAACAAAGAAGATGCAAAATTGTGGTTCAACATTGATGGCAACGATCTTGGCTTTCAAATTTTACTACTGTCTAGTGTAGTAGAAAAATCACAGGATTCTGAAACTAGTGACGGCGATGAAGACGAAGTACCAACACAAAGAGGGCCAAGCAATGAAGAGGTTTTTGCTGCATTGGAAACAGCAATATTTTGGTATGAATGACAAGAAGAGTACATCCCGAGTCAATTAAAAATTCACAGGTGACTACGACTGTTTTCGTTTAAATTTGTAATCTATTATAAATAACAGTTAATAAGTCATAAACTACTAAGTGTAGATAGGGGAAACATGGTATCATTAAAAAGCTTATAAAAAATAGTTTACTATAGAAGAAAAATATACAGGGTGTTCTATTTAAAAAACCGCGTAAATGTTAATTTTGCGTTTGTTATTGCTGCAATTTCAATTATTTAAAAATAAATAAAATGATTATAGATTATTAAACTTGAAGAAAGTGGAAAACTTCTTGTTTAAACAGATCTCAAAAATTCTTTCAGGTTTCGTCACGGTGTCTACAAAGTTGGACATGTTGAGACACAAACTTGCAAATAAAACGACAGCGGTAAGAGATACACCTACATATGTTGATATCAATGTCCTTCTTTTTAAGAGTACCATCAAAATATGCTAAAATATATGGGGTATTTCATTTTAGAAAACACAAGTTTGTATCGTCACTCATTCACACATCACTCTGTATAGTTGAAAATAATTTTAGAATGTGCATTTTAGGAGTAGCTACAACTTTTGTCGAAAATATTTTCTCTAACTGTAATAATAAAGCCCTAATCTTCCGTCCTTGCATGGTCTGGACACCTGTATCCTGTATCTGTACTTGTTTTTTCTTGTTTCTATTAGATCGATTATCCGAGAAAATCATTTATCCGAACTACCCTTGGTCCCAATTAGTTCGGATAATCGATGCTTTACTGTATTTCTAATTTAGAACAAGTAAGAGAATGTACTAGAAAAAATTCCTAAGGATAAGATTTGCATCGAAGCTGTATTTGTTTTTTTTGTACTAGTTCTCTTAGTTTTTTTTTAATCATTAATTTTCTCTTATGAAATTTTACAACAAATATATAAAATTATTGCCGTATATCGAGAGAATTTTTGCCACTCCCCACTGATCGTGCAACATTAACTTAGTTTTACACGTATAGTATCTACTACTGCGGTCTGTACTGTATGCTTTGTATGATATACTTTTCATATATCACTTATTGCCATTTTTTTAATATTTTAAGTAATTTATCAAATTGTCATTGTCACCCAGGAACAATAAAAGTAGTAGTTTTATTCCAGCATAAAATAATTTATGGTAAGCAATAAAAGTAAGTACCCTGCACTTAATGATTTTTAGGCAAACAATAAAGGTTATATTTTGCAATTGCCATTTGTTCTTTGGATGTAAACGTATATTTATGTAGTTATATGTAAGAATTTCACAAAGCGGCAACTTATAACAGAGCTCCTTCTTTGTCCTAGAGATATTTGCGCTGCGATTTACGTGTAATCGTTTGTAAAGTCCTTCGATGTGTAATAATTGAATTATATTAACGGTACACCTAGTATTATAGACTGGTATACATACATACATATATTGCCAATAGAAGGCAAGACGTTGTGCAACTACCACTGTTAGTTCGGTGCGAAAAATCTTGTAGACTCGTACGCAAGTTATAATTTTGAAATTGCTGGTATTACAGCATATACTTATTGTTTAACAGAATCAGATTGATACATAATTAAGGTTACTTGTTAAAATTATTTAAGGTATACTTGGAGAAAACGTGTTTGCTATGTGTGAATAAGAGGCTTCCTTCTTAGTTATACTGGACAGATACTTTTTTTCGTAGAATATGTGTTGTGACTAGACATCGAAATTTGTTGCTCCAACAATAGCGGGGTGATACATACTCGTACATTTTGAAAAACAAGTAGATTGTTTTCAAAGCAACAGATAATATATGTATATCTTAGGCGCCTGAAATTCGTCAATGGTCGATTTTTTTAATCAATCTTTGGATTGGATGTTTTAAAGCAACCAACCTCCGAAGTCTTGGCTATCTTCAAACAGCCCAACAGAAGTGTGCTCGCCAAATGACTGAAGCTTGCAATAACGGTTATTTCAGTTCGATTCTTGACAAAAATAAGTATTATTTTAGCGTGTGCTTAGTATGGGCGTATGGGTGTGCACTTGTGTATGTATTGTCCCGTCTACGATATCTACTGTAAGTGAAATAAATAAAAGTAGAAATAATAATAGTAGTAGAAGTAAATGCTTATTTCCAGAAAAGATAATCCAGAATCAAATAACATTGTTTACTGCTAATAAGTAGAGTGAATTAATATCCGATATAAAACTTTCGCTATGTAAAAGACAACAGGAGGGGCTACTTAGGTCATTGAATTATTGATGCATTAAGGCATAATATTCTAACCATTGGTGACGTAGAGAAACTTACAAAAAAGCGATCTGCAAATGTGGAGGAAATAACATATTTTTATCATATAGATGAGCTGTATAAATTTATTCACGAAGCCCATATATGTAGATACTGGACACAAAAGAACTCGGTACATAGATAAATAACTATAATAATAAGAGATACTGTAATATGACACGTGATGTGATTGGTATTTATGTATATTTATGTGGATAATATCTGTTGATCTTTATATTTAATACCAAGACTATCTGACAAAATTTGAAGCTTTGAAATCGAAAAGAGCTGAAGGGGTAGCTTACAACTTGTTAGCCATTTTCTGTATAGCAGGTACTCCGCTATCATATATGTACTTGTTTATGACAATCCCAGGTATTCTTAAAGCCAGGGGAGCGTAGAAAAAAAAATGTATGTAGAAAAGGCGAATTAGGATGTTAGATATATCTCGATTTCTTGGATGGCAGATAACAAAGGTACTAATTGGACTAACGCACTATGATTCGTTCAATTTAAACAAAAGGTTTTTCAATAGAGGTATAAATCGAAGTCCATATGAAGTAATGTTTACGGTATCTGTACAAAATGCTCTATTGAATTTAGACACTTCGTGAAATTCTTCAAACCATTACCATAAAAGAAGAGTTGAAAAATTTATTAAATTTTAACGCGTACGTCGAGAGCAATTCACATATAATACAGAAGAAGAAAATCAAGTAACCTCACATGAAACATTAAGCGATCTGGCTAAACAACAAGAAGTAAGTTAGAGTTAAAGTTTTTTATTTAAACAAAAAGAATTTTGAATTTTAAACAAATGGCTACTATCAGATACAAAAGGAAAATTAGATATTTTTCTGGTATAAATTTTGAAATTTCATAACTGGGGCCTTTTCATCAATTCATAGTTGCAGGAAAAATATATTCTAACACGTTGAAATGCAGAGATCGAACAAAAAAACCCTCCGTATTAGTATTGCATAAAACGTTTTTATAACAACCCCAGATGTAGACAGGAGATGTGATACATCAAAAAATGTGATGGCAGTTGTTATGGAATGAACAGAAGTAAGTCACTTCTACTAGCTAGGAAAATTGTATGTGAAGAACCAGCTTCCAACCAGCTGACCATAAGTTCATGGGAATGGAAGATGTTCCAAAAAAAAGCTTAATAACCGCCACGGCTGCAGACTCTCGATCAAAGCAATGTATTATGAGATGTAGCTGTTCAAATAACTGCCGAAACAAAAAAATGCAATTGTTTGAAAAAGCAACTGCAGTGCAATTCAAAATGCCGCTCATCGTTAAGTTGTTAAAATACGTCATTATCTCTATTTTTTTTCCTTTTCACTGACCAGTGTTTTAAGTTGATTTGGCGTATTATTACAGTATTTATTTCATACTTTTTTATTAATTTCATTAGTAATAACCATATTATTGTATTTTTTATTGTATCTATAGTTATTCATTAAGGTATTGTGTTCGTTCATTCGTAAATATAATGGTGACGTAATTATTTGAAGGTTTTTATGACGTCCGAATTGTCTTTGAATAAGCATTACAAATTTAAAATAACACATTGTTCCAGTTTTTTAATGTTAGTGAATTTCTATTGCATTTCTTCATGTCCACTACGCGCGCTAAATTAAATGTATTTATTATTGTTGAGAATCAAACCCGATATGACGGTTATTTCAAGCTTTGATTGTTTTGTAATTGCACAATCCTAGCTTTTGGTGGTTATAGACGGCGAGAGACCAAAATTGAATTGAACCTTGGGGTTTGGTCACTTTAAAACAAACAATCCTAGGTTTGAGAAGAATAATTGACCATTGGCCGTTGACAGGCTATGCGTCTAACATATACATTATGAGTCGTAATCATCGACAGCATATTTTTTATAGCATTACTTATTTACATATTTGTGTTAAGGATAAGCGGAACGAGCCCAACACATTGATGTTTAATTCATTTCCGTTGTATTGCCATACAAGTGGAAAAATATATTAAAGCTTTAAAAAATTATTTATATTTTAAAAATTATATACTCGTTTTTCTAAGCCGCTGTTTTAACGTACAGCTTCGAAATTTCTAATCCGAACAAATCGCTTACCTCTGCATCATTAAAGCGAGAGAGTAGATGCATATATACCCTTCCCGCTTAATCCCAGAGTGTAACCGACCGCACTGACGTAATAAACCGTCCTTGTAATATTATCTGCTCCTAGCGAACACGTTATTATTTGGTATTATAATACTTATGTGTCAGAACACCCTGACGCGTTTTAACTTCTTTTGGCTTAATGATGTCAGATCATATTTTTTATTTGTAATTTTCATACTCCATATATTATTCCGAGACAATGAATAAATTCTATAATATCCATATATTTTAATTTACGCTAAATGTATGAATCGCTAGAAGCAGGTAAATAATCTTGCGAGGACGGTAAATTACAGTCAGTGCGATCTTATCGAGTTAAGTGGGGAGGGTATATATGTATCTACTCTTTCGCTTTAACTATGCGGGGGTAAACGATTTGACCGGATTAAAAATTCGAAAGCTGTACGGTAAATATTCATTTTATTAAATTGGTTGCAAAAAATGCATGACTGAATGACATTTTATCGTTATATACACTATCCGTTGTATACGTTTAATAAACGTATTT
Organism: Holotrichia oblita; assembly: GCA_023690525.1. Taxonomy (NCBI): domain Eukaryota; kingdom Metazoa; phylum Arthropoda; class Insecta; order Coleoptera; family Scarabaeidae; genus Holotrichia; species Holotrichia oblita. The sequence continues at coordinate 35,080,859 of CM043020.1, forward strand.
ACGCTAATTAGAATAGGAATGTGAAGTGTACGGAAATAATATATGATATTTGTATTTTGATAATATTAGAGGAAATAAAATTGAACAACATAAAACGCTCAAGGCATATACGTTAAGTAGAAGTCGTCCAGAAAGGGTAACATTAATGTATGTACATAATTTTTAATTATCGTAATGAATTAATTTAGAGGTTCATAAAATAATGTATTTTTACATTGATTGTACGTTATATGTAACAACATACATTTTATGTCATAAACATATACACACTATAAATTTTATATAAAATACACAAATATCAGCTTCCACCTTCAGCTAGTAATATCAAACTTGGCGATAATCCAACGATGATAAACTAGTGTTTAGGAAACAAAAATAAAATTTTGCTGTAAAAATTGGTTCTAAATCGTGATAAATTATTTTAATCAAAGGCTGAGAAAAATATTAATGTCAGCGTTCGTGAAACTGATGATAATAACTTTTAAAATGTGGATAGCAAAATGTTTGTGGGTGAATAATGTTGATGTTTTATTTAATTATATCACATGAAAACAAAACTCAAAAACGCATGTATATTTTAAATTACCTTGTTTCGGACATAAATACTTAATAAATACGCCGAATTGTTGCCAATGTTTGCCAATTTGGGTGCTACCTAGCCTTTACACGAATTTTACACGAAATAACGCGGATATGCGTGGTTTAACAAACATACATGCATATGTATAGTATAGTGTACAGCGACATAGTATACTGTAAACAAATGGATTATCGTTTAAAATGCGCCATCCCGTCTCTTTCACATCGTATGTAAGTACAGTAGCTTCGTTTAATGATTGGACAGTAGATGAGTCCGTGTCTGTGACACGACAATTGCCGAAGCTATCGCACTTCCCCAGCCCCTACACCTTCAATGATTTTACTATGAGCTATTATTGATATACATATTTATTTTACTCTCAACCGGTTCATGAAGCGACCGGATGTCGGTAGCGCTGAGTGCGTAAATTAGTCCTAACGTTACGCCTAAATATTTGTAATTAAGGCGGGATTTCGGCTGGCAAATGCAAGCAGTAAACGACGTTGCTTCATAGACAAATTTCTCCTTTATTGATAGATATATTAATCTGATTTTTTTTGTAGTCACAAAGAAACAATTATTATTGAACTCTACAGACTCCTTTTCTATGTTTTTCATTAGGGTATTCTTATAAAAAATTGCATTATTATATAATATATTGCAATATTATTATTCAGTCTGTGGTAAAAAATAAAGCAAAATATTTCTGTACAGTTCTAGAACTGACTTTCATTTATTTTATAAAAAATACCCATAGCTCTAAAAAATTCTGTAATTGAGTAATACGTCTAAGAAAACACCTTGTACCGAAAAATTTGCAAGGATCGCCGCCTAGACTTGTGAGGGGAATACGCTCCCACTTAGGTCCTTCTCATTGGATTAGGCCAATTCCGTCTCTTTCGCGGCTGGAAAACGGTGCTTGCGCGGTGAATAGTGCGGTTTTTTATATAGTCTGTCTAGTATTGAATATTATACGATGTTTGTGACAATTATTGTGTGGTTTGTTTATCGTTTTTTGGAATAATTTTTCTAGACAATGAGTAATTTTACAACAGAAACAAAAACATTCGATAATCAATTTTTTTTGTTTTATTTTAATTTCCAATATCCATTTTTTCTTATAGAGAGTTAATTTTTGATTCTTGTGAACTAGAAAATACTGTTATTTTTTTAAATTTATATGCCTATTAGAGATTAATGTTTTGTTTTGTTACCATATTTATAGAGAATTTGTTTTTGGTTTTGTACACTTTTTATTTAACGGAAAATACACATGTATGTTTTATTTACTTATATCACCCTTTTACTTACTCACTTTCATTGAAAAGAAAAAACAAAAAAAAACAAAACGGAACGATACAAAAGATTATACGAACCTGGTGACGTTCAAGCGGCTGACTTCTGCCAAATATGTTCTTTTACAAAAGAATCAATAAAGAAAAAAGTATGCTTCATCCTAAACATTCTCTGTTTTACTCATACCGTTATTAAATATTTTTGTTTCATTTTCAAGAATAAATTTATTATTATTTTTGTAGGACCTAACTGAACTATCTTCGTTCCAGAATAAGAACGAGTGATTGAAATACCGCGCCGAAAAGCTACTTATTTTTGAGGGATGTTATTGGCTCTTGCGCTGGCAAATTCAATATTGAAAATAATGTATGCGATATCGGTCATATTTGTTTACTTTTTAGTATGCAAGTACAACCTCTCAATGTTTTGTATTTTTGTTCCATTATTATAACATTTTCCCGTTATGCTTAAAATATTATGATATAATTATATGAGGAACAAAATTATTATATACATAATTATTTATGCACCTAAATTATTTTAAACTGCGTAAACTGAGTTTTGGCGGGGTATTTGAATCACTCCTTATTCTGGAATGAAGTATAAATAACTTATTATTTATTTTTCCTGATTTTTGAATCCATTCAAAATCACCATAGAAATAATACTCTACAGAGTGACATATGTTTTAACTTGCACTGTTAGGAAAACTTTTAACAAAAAAAGTACAGATTTATCACTCAGCCTTTTGAAAACATAAACAAAAACTAAAAATGAAACCTCTCGATATAACTAACTCTTAGGTGCAAGAAATTAATCTCTCTCTAAATTTATTTTAAAACGTTTTTCCTGCGTTTTTCTTAAATGTACATAGAAAACATCTAAATTATTCAAATCGACAATAGAAATATATTCGTAAAACAAATCTCGTTTTACATATTAGCTCGTTGACAGTGTTCTGGTTTGGAAGGGGAAACACGTGATGCATCTGTACTCCCCTATTCTCCGTTCGAATCTGAACATGCGGTCGGTCGAAATCTCGCCTTAAGATCGACACTTATGCAAGTGTTATTAAAAAGACATTTTATTAAAAATTCTTATTAATGTTTGTATCTAGTAAAAGTAGTAATAACTTTTTTTAGGCAACAAAATTTTTGAAATTGATCAATTCTATAATACAGTTAACCGGTGAAACAGTCACACTTTTCTTTAAGTTGGCTAATATGAAGTATAATTAAAAACGTTCTTAGTTATATATGTTTTTATTTACTGGATAATTATGTTAGTCACACATAATTTTCATGGAAGTGTGTTGTATGGATAATACTTTATTTATAATATTACTTAGGTATGTAGTTATTGATTGAAAATAAATCATTTAAACGGAACGCAATATATGTATGTATATTTACATAGACTAAAGTTTGTGCGATATTTTTAAAGAAGCACGGAAAATACTTAATTTAAAGTGTAGTAGTACCACCATCGGCTGGTAAAATTATGACAAAATCAACAAACATTCTAAAAATGATATAACAAAAGTATGTAGAATATAATTTACAAACAGAAATCGCTATTATAATTACAAAAGTAAATATCAATTATCACAGCTTCTTACCGCTAAAGGGGGAAGAGAGAAAAAACAGAGTAATATATAATCTATACGAAAAGGCAATTAGTAAATTATGCCTCCCTCTCCCTCTCCCCCTCCCCGACGCTCTAATATACGTCCGTTTCAGATGGAGGTCCCTCTGTTGCACTATTGCAACGCAGTGAGACATAATGTTCTGCAGTTTTCTATTTTGCGGATAAAATCGATATTTGGGTATTAATGACGTCTTTTTGAGGTAATACTGCAAAGGGTCGTGTTCAGTTTGTGAACAGGTCCTTTGTCACTGCAGTCGTACAGGTTTGACTGGCACCTGCTACAGTATGTCATCCGTAGAACTTTTTACAGCAAGGCTTGCCTTCGGTTTTCTTATGTTTCGGATCACCGTAGACTGATCATAGGTTTGATTATTGTAAGGTAGGTCAAGAGGATTATCCTGGGTTTTATCGCTTAGCTTTTACCCACGAATGGTAACCAGTTTTCTTCTTTTTCAACCTCTATGATATTACTAATTTAACAAATTATAATAATATAATAATCACTTTCACATAGATAATGCTAATCATCAGCATTTAATACATTATGATTTTTGGAGTCGATTATGTTAACGAAAACAATTAGTTTTTGCCTGGTGAGGTAACGATGGTTAAGCAGCCCTAACTCAGATTTTTTTTTACCGGAGGAAATGCTCTTTACGCACTCCGAGCGCTCTTGTGTGTGCGGTACTAGAGTATCTGATGTCACTGTTTGTCCTAAGCGCGCTAGTACTGTGCTTCTCATCTGATGCCAACTGTTGCACTGGAATAGTGTATGTTCAGCTGTGTCAGCCTCACCACAGTATATGCATGTATCTATTTTTCAAAGCGCTTCGTATAGGAGCATAAAGAACCATATGCCGTCAGTGACTGCGCTAGGAAGTAGTCCAACTTTCGATGTTTACAGCTCATCCATTCGTCGATGTGTTCTTGTACTCATAAATGAAGTTCTCTCTTGTACCATTAAATCTATTGGCGTTGTCCCCGTTATCCCGTTATCACTTGCAAGGATGCCAAGGACACCGTTCTGTAGGCTGATGCCACTTGCAGAAGTATGTTCGTCGGTGTTCTTTCGATGGTTGTTATTATATAGTATTACCTGGTAGCATATGGGGGCTCCATACAAGATAGTATTATGTATGGCTCCACTTAGTACCGCCCTCTTTCCGCTGCTAGGTTCTTTTATGTTCGGCATTACTTTGCTGATCTTGGCAGTTTACTTTTCTGCTTTGCTAGCTGATCTGTTTATGAGCGATCCAAAAGAACTCCTCTCGTCAAACGTGATACCTAAGTATATGAGTCTCTTTACCGGAATTATCTTTACCCCTTCCAACACGACTGCAACGTGGTCTCCTTCTGCCTTTGGTGATGATGGTTTCTGTTTCATCCGGTGCTACTGCTAATGAGGATAGTTTCGAATCTGATAGAGAAAATATTGTTCTCTAAGTATGATTGATCAGGATAATGTTCTCTAAATCTGTAAAACATAATTAATTACGCCTGAATTATGACTTTGATCTTGCTGATACAAATATTTATACTACATAAAAAATAGCTGCCAATGTTTGTTTTATCAACTAAAACATAAATGGTAATGTAGAGTATTAGATTATAGAAAAGTAGAATCGTTGGAATGTGTGGGAAAAAGGTATAGAATATACTTAAAAATATGCCAGTGTATACTGTATGCTAACAGAAATAGTATGATCTAAGCTTTACTATACAAGTTGTCGTTTACCGTTCAATTAGATTACGGCAAAATAAGGTCAAAAATACGAATTGTTATATATGATTTTTCGTAAGAGCTGCAGAGAATTATTTCATTAATTGCTTGTAAAATAGTAACTGAAACATTGTAACATTACATGATACCAAATTTCATCGATTGTTTTTGTGTACTCTACTGTTCGAGTTAAACTTGCTAGACTGACAAAGCAAAACTAATTGTAGTAAGTAGCTTTTTATGGCGGATGTATGTATGTCAATTGTTCGGAAATATATTCATGTGTGCTTTTCTTATACAGGCGCGCTTTAATTGACAATTAACCAAGTCATACGATAGGTCATTGGTTCATATCCGATACGTGTTGTGCAAATATGTACGAAGTTACTCTATACTATACGCAACCGGCATGTGTAATTGAACGACCGTTTCTGTTTGTCTTTGATTGGCGCCAATATCCTAAAACTAATGTTTGTTTGCATTAAATTAATGTTTATTTTGCAAACTGGGAACCATAAAGTAATACATCACAATTGATCAATTTAAATGTAAATTCAGGTTTATGGGGAGATTAAAGGTTTATTACCTAGTTAATACTGTCACATAAGATTTATTTTTTAAATTGGAAACTGGGTCAGTAAATGAAATCCGTAGAATTGTAATAATACAAAATTGGCGCAGGTAACAAATTAATACAATTCGACTGACAACAGTGAGACATACTGAATAATTTATAGAATAAATAGTATATAAGAAAATTTAATTCATTTTTTTTTTATTTCCGTAATTATTAAATATATTCTTAAATTGTCTTTGCGTTTCGCGAGGGTTAATTTAAAATTTGGCAACCCTGAGCATAAGTCATTAGTAGCAAGTAGGTACCGTAAAAGGGCATCGATAGAGATAACTTTCTACATAGTCATAAAGATTAACACAGTGGAAAATTGCTTAATTGTTTATCTAGAAAAGAAAAAAGAAAATGTTATACATATTGAACTAACAAACAAGAAAAAGTTGAACGTTTCTGCTGGACTGAGTACTCTGCATGTTTAAAGTGATTCCGTTTCAACTGCACAGAGGAGTACACCCAGAGAGGGTGTCAGACAGCACAAAATTCTTCAGATGACAGTGAAGATGATCAATCGCATCTTAAAGAGCGAATGGGTTTGAATAAAGATGTTGGATGTTCAAGAGAAGAGTGTCCTTAATAGAAAATTTGATGATGGATTTTTTTCTAAGAATATACTCCACTAGAACAATGAAAAATGCTGTGTGATTCTGAATCGTTGTAGACACGTTGCTACTTAAAGCAGACGTGAAGTTAGCCATATAGATTCCAGCCATTTTCTTTCCGTGTACTTATAGAGTTATTAATAATAAGTTATTAGTTCAAAATCATAATTTTAATAATGACTAATACATCCAAATTTATTCTAATATTATTCCACCTTGCAGTGTAAGCTGCGATCGTGGGGTTTTGGCCACGTGTTACCCCTCATGGCTTATAGAACAAAATTGAATAATATAGTTGGTAAATTTTGATATATTACTTTGAAAATTGTGACTGAAGTATTGATTGTGTACGTTTTTTATTTAAATTCATAGTAAATATTAATTCCCGCTAAATGGAATATCAGGCCTGCTTAAATATGTATCCTTAATATCCTAGTACCTAATAAATACGCCCATTCATTGATGTGTTATGCGCAAATTGTGCTATCAAATCAAACAATCTTCAGAACTCTCTCAGTTTCGACAACTCACACAGCAAAGTTATTCATAATAAATGATACTTTGAGCAAAATGCTTGCATGTATGTAGACTATTATTGTTTCATGTGCAATGGTCAAGTGTGTAAATAAATTAAGATAACTGTGTTCACTGTAGTTCCATCATTTAGAGAAAAATGTTGCAATATTGATTCAAATAATATCAATTTATTATATAATATAGTTTTAATTATTCTTACAAGCTTGTGATAATATTTAGTAGATATATTTGATAAAATTCAACAATGGAATTAATCTTATGTGATTATTCTAAACAATTTGTATAAAAAACTACAAATTACAAAATATGTAATTATTTATATACAACATGTGTATGTACATACAATTTTTTTATGTGTGTAGGTGCTTAGTTGCAGTGACTCCGTAAGTTGTATCGCTTGTCTGGCTATCACCGCAATTCTCGCGGTGTAGTTTTGTGTAAGTTGTGTTCAAATGGCTTTGTGACAGCATCATATCATCTTTTATGATGCCGCACTGTTAACCACTTTGCTAACATCAACGAATGGCAAATCGATCGGGGATTAAACTCTCTGAAAAAATGTCACCGTCCCTCCAGAGAATTGAACCCCGGCACTTATCGTCCTCCCATAACGATAGTCAACCGCCTAACCACTGCGGCTATCGACCCGTTTAATCATAATAAGTAATAGCGAATAATAGCGATTAGTTTATATTACATGTACATACTTGTATTTATTTTGGGGTAATAATTACGTAAAATTGTACGAATCGATATTTTACAATAATATTTGTATAAAAGCAAACTCAGAAATTCTTTTACAAAGCATAAACATATGTAACATGCAGATCTGTCTGGTTGTAACTAGAGTCGGCAAAGAGGAGCAAGTTTTCGTGCAGCTCAGAGCAACGTAGAAAGCTGAAGTGCGTGACACGGAAACTCGAGCGTCCGTACCAAAGCACACTTGTTCAGTATTATTCCACCGATCGCTGTGAGTGCTTATCAGTACACACATACTTGGAAAATGTCGCAGTTAGGTATGTTTCGGAAACGGCGTATTTCAAAGAATCTAGTAAACGTGATAGCGAGTATGTCGGATTTAGAATACGAAGGTGATAGAATTAAATGTGTAAGGTGTGACAACTATTTCACGTGTACTAGCAGGTGGAAGAGTGAACGCCACCTAAAAAGTATAAAACACTGTTCTGCAATCAGTGGCAAACGATACAGCGAACAATTAATATTAGATATAGGTGTTTGTTTTATTCTATGCAATCTACCGTTCGCGTCACTAGACCAAGAAGCATTTGTCTCCTTCTGGAGCAAGTATTCGGATTACACGTTATATAATATATTTGTTGTCATTATTTTAAACATTCATGCGTGCGTATCGCCTATGCTCACTCATGAAAGTTACGAACATAAATGATGCGGGTATGTAAACGTTAGTGAACTCTCGCCCTGATACGCCTGCTAGGCCTCTCCCCTTTGTTCTCCGCACTGCACAGAAACTTGCTCCTATTTGCCGAGTTCTAGTTGTAACGTTTGCTTATGAAAATTGATAACTCGATACTTTCGTTTGTTACTAGATGGCGCAGGTACCCATTGTCATTTGCTGTGACTTGATATACATATTCGCAGTGATTATCTCATACAGAATGTTCCAACGACGATAGAGGAATCATCTATCATTGGCTATATTTTGTTGGTGCTTAGTACTAAACTCAAACACGTGTTTTATACGCGTTGTCTCCACTAGTGACATCTTTATGTATTATGCGTTATCAATTTATAAATACATTCGTAATTTTGCATTCTTTTTATATTTAATAATAAGATAATGTTCTATTGTACTAGAAATTAGTATAAACGTAACAACAAATACAGAGAATGACTAATTGAATGAAAATCATACAACACAGCTGATAAATTTCTGCGAAATGTACTTTGTCAAAGAAATTGTACGAATTATGTTTATAAAATTGTGTAGATCACCCACACATTTTCATGCAAAGCGTAACAAGCTGTAAACAAATATGTACATGATGTATAATAACTAAAGCAGGTTTATTGATATTTTTGCTATGAATTTTGTAATAAAATCACACAACTTGGTTTCTGTTAATACAACAATCTTGAATGTAAGGGGAAGAAAGGAGATAGTTGTGGAGTAATAATTGTACATTCCTATATTATACAAGAATGTATATTTGTTCATCGAGATGTCACGGAAGTAAGTAAGAGAAACGTCAGGACAGAATTATATACTAGGCTACTCATACTTAGGTAGTATTACTTTCTCATCTTTTAAAAATAAAAAATAATTTTTGTATATAAGCGTGTAATTTCGTAAATATCAAGATAATTATTATCTTTCTTATAACTTAAGTATTAATTACAGATACTTGTTATCAATATGTATATAATTAAATATTATATACATTATTATAATAAACAACTTTAATGCTATTAGGATAATTCTCACCATTAATATAAGTGGCAATTGCAGCTCGAAAAAATGTAGGTACATGTTTTTACAGGAGTAATGATCAGTATTTGTAAGTTTATGTGTTACGAATAACAGTTGCCTCGTGACCCCATACCGCTCCTTCATTCATTAAAGAATTTCTATTTGCGGCCTACAGTTATTGTTCACGTGCATGCTTTACCTATTTATAACGAAACAGCAAATTAACCAAGTGTTCCTATTCGCGTCTAGATGCAATATGGTTTGCTTGGTATTGTATACATATTATACTGTATTGGATGTCGTATATGATAGCTGTTATAGTTTTATTTTCATTCTCGTTCCAGAGATATGAACATTCTTGCAGATGTGTTTTTGTGACCGTTTGCTTTGTTAATAACTTTCGATTCATGCGTTTTTTGCAATGTATTCATTTGTGTAAACTGGTGTGTATTAAATGTTTCATAATCTTGTTACACACACTACCTTACCGTAATTGGTATAGAGATAATAATAGTACCCGAATATGTAATGGTGCTTATGTACTTGCGCGCATAGTGATAGACCTATTCTGTTGTATTGTTGGTGGGTCGTACAGATTACAAGCACCTCTCTTCACTCTTACCCTATCCCGTCAGTACCCTTATATTCCAATGTTCTTGACAAATCTCAGGATTAGTTTTCGGTGCCAAGGCTTTGATCTCTTCAGGTGTTAAGGTCGCCTGTCTTAGATGCTGAAGCCTTTGTCGGCTTAATGCTTCGCACTCACAAAATATGGGCTCGGCTGTTTCAGTTCCTAGCTCGCAGAATCGACACGACACAAAATTGAAAATGCTTCAACGTGTTTGTTTGCTAATAAGGTTAGGTTTTATATTATGTCTGTGTTTTTATGAATTCTAGTATAAAGTTTCTCTAAATAACGCCCATTTTTATTTCGCTAAAGCCGATATAATTACGCCCCTGCTACCGAACCACACTTGCGGTCTTTAATGATAATTGTAGTTCTCGTCGTCGTTATTTTCGTTGTATTTTTTTTTGTGCAGACCAAATATACAATTTCCCTTGGCAATTTATGTTATAATTAGCGCTGTTAATTCGGACAGTACGAAATTTCTCATTCGGACCGACAGTACGCGGGTGTTGGTATTTGTCGGTTCAACAACATTCGACAGCTGGGCTATACAAGATTTCTGAATATTAGACTAATGGAAGGATATACATAAATGTTACTCGGAGATACTCAAGTAAGTCGGCTCGAACCTGTTAATTTCCACGAGAAACAGTGATAACATTTTTTCGTAGAGACTCATTTTAAATAAAGCGGAGGATCTCTGTAAAATATTTTTTTTCAAATTTAATTTTCAAAATTTGAAACGACTGTTTGCTGACTGTTATGTAACAATTTGATTTTGTTTAAATTCATGTTCTTTAATAATAACAATAATAGTCCGCTACTATAATTGCATGCTCTGCCCTATCGACATATTTGTTCCCTAATGGTTGGTATATGGGACACATCGGAAGCAAGAGTTCTGGCATTTCTTCTTCCATTATCATTATTATTAACGGGTCGATGGCCGCAGTGGTTAGGCGGCTGACTATTGTTGTGAGAGGACGATAGGCGCCGGGGTTCAATTCTCTGGAGGGACGGTGACATTTTTTCAGAGAGTTTAATCCCGGATCGACTTGCCATCAAAGTGACAAGCGCGGCTTCATAAAAGGCGATATGATGCTGTCACAAAGCCAATTGAACACAACATACACACACAAAAGCTACACCGCGAGAGTTGCAGTGATAGCCAGACAAGCGATACAGTTTACGGAGTCACTGCAACTAAGCACCCACCACATTAAAAAAAAATTTAGGTTAGTCTGCCCAGTTTCGCGTCTGATAATATAGTTTGGCGTGGTTTTGTTCTATTGGCTCCATATCGTCTATATATCTTAATCACCAAACCTCAGATCCATACAGCAATGTGGTATGAATATTTGAGTGCAACAGCTTAGTTTTCATTTCAAATGAATTAGATTTTGATGCTACTAATATATCTCTCACTTTGAGCGAGACTATTGTTGTTCTGCGGTTGAAATGTGCTGCAGTTTCTTTGAATACACCACTTTAAAAACCGGCTCATCCAGGTATGCACATACCTTTTCATAACCTAAAGCAATGTTGTTAAAAAAGAAAGTTCCCATATTGGCAGCTTTTCTTCCACGGTACAATCTTGGTCTTGTCGGTATTAAGATAAAGACAATTTTTTCACAGTATCTTTGTAATATATTCAATTTTCGATTGCCATCTAGATGAGAGCTTGCAGAAAGTACCACATCATCAGCATGTAATAAAAGCAATACAGATTGCTTACTCATCAGTTTTACGCTTTCAGTATTTTTTGAATTCTTAAAATGCATGACACCGGCAGTCATTTGTATACCTTTTGTCTGGTTATTATCCGATATTATTTTAATTTTGACTTTAGCATACTTATAGTTCTTTTAATATTCTAATGATCTTACCACTAATTCCATTATCATTTAATTTCTTCCATAACTTTGCGTGGTTGATAGAATGAAATGCAAACAATTGCGATTAACGATTTTAGCACAAACATATTATCTAGACATCCACGATTTTTTCTAAAATGAGATTGTTCCTCCAGTAAAACTTCATTCCATTCGCACCAGTTACATATATCGCCTGTTGTACATAATCCTAGTAAAAATTTTAGTGTTGCAACTTATTAAAGATATACCGTGGTAATTAGCAGGATTGTTTGGATTGCCTTTCTTGTATATCATACGCATGTTAATGTTACATCATGCGTTCGGTATTTGTTCGGATGCAAGCACTTCGCTAAAAAGATTGAGGATATAATAGCATCAGGGTGAAGCCAGCGGTTTGTAGTATTTCTTCGATATTTTTTATCTGCTCGTGGAGTTTTATTTAGTTTCAAACCATGGATAGCTGTTAATAGTTCTCCCATTGTAATGTTTAAGCCCAATGCAGAATGTAACACCGATATATAAGTTTCATTATTTACTAATTCTGTTTCCATAGAAATCATTTATAATCCATTGCCATTCTTTGACTGAGATAGAATACTGAGGAGTTGTATGTATACTGTTGACTCTGTCTCCACTTTTTTTCTTATTGCGACAGGACTCGCCAAACCACGCTTTCTGTCTACTGCTAGGGTTTGATGTGACAGACCATTTTCTTATTGCAACAAAGTCATTATTGTATGTTGTTTTGAAAAGAGCGTAAATTAAGTTGTCATTTAAATTGTTTACATTTTCTGAGTTATAATATATTCTTTCTGATGTTTCTAATGTTTGTATGAATTGCTCCTGTCTTTCCCTATCTCACCTCAAAATTGTTTTTTTCTATTAGTTTCATTGCTTTGTAGTTTCGTTTTTGTTTGCCTTCCACATACATGCTAACAAAAATGTGGATAAATATGTTGCAGGCAGTATAAAATATACAGCATAAATGATTTAAATTCCTTAATAATGATAGCTGATAAGTCATCAAGGCCCGAAGAATATTTATTTTAAGCTGGTTCATAATACTATTTAGTTCAGTAGCTAAGACGAAAAATAAACATAGAATTGGGATTATGTCCAAGTTTTTGGTTTGATGTACATTTGGTAATAATCAAAAGCAAAAAATTAAGCTTTGAAGCATAAGCTTATTTCAAATTTCTCCAAGTACATTCATTTGGTAACAACTGCAAAGAAGAGTAAATATTTCAAGAAGTGTTTCAGATATAGATATAATTACATAACCAAAAGCACTTTAAAGTTTCAAGAGGATAGAGGAAAAAGAAGTTTTGAATAGCCTTGGCATCCAAATACTGCTTCACAGCAAAAAGTAAACGTTTGTATTCTATAATATAAATAAATATTTCACTTTAAATAGTTTCTTTAATAATTTCGTAGCAGGGACGGGGAAGAGGCCACAACATTCCATAGCTGATACAGAGATTAATGAATAATATCCCAACTGGACCGCTCAGCCATTTTTAACTTACACAATCCTCTACAACAATTCCACTAATTGTATGTAATATATGTAGGTTTAAAAATTTACAAAAATAGTGTCGTGTCCGTTGTTAAATCAGGTTGTTGTACCTCTGCCTCTCACTCAAAACAATAGGACAAGGATTGAATAGATGACAAATACAAAATTCATAAATTAATGTAAATAGGAAAATAGAGCGAAATATAGAAACATGCTACAGAAATAGCATCGAAAATTACCTTCCTTGTATCGAATTAAGAGATCTAGTTAAATTAACAGCAAGCAAAAGATATAGCATCGATACAAAGTTATAATACATGAAATGTCACTACATGCGTTTTTACGTTTTCATTATAAAAAGCACGAGTATACTTTTAACCTATGCTATGCGTATATGCATGTAGAAAAATAAAGAATCAGAAACGTTAGAATTATAACTTGTGCCGTTTTTAAAGGTTTTACGCGCAGTGTATTTATATTTTTATATACACTGCGGGCCCGTTTGAAACTTTAAAGGCGTCTATAAGTAATGCATTTCATCGAGCAGCGATGCCATATCCGTATCATGGATCACGCACGACAAATGCAAGTGGGAAAATTGCGTTGGTGGGGTAAAGAGAATACCACAGCAGGCGTAGCAGTTACTAGTACTAGCTTAGTATGCTCGTAACAGCGTTGGTTTGCAGTTAGAGCTAGTTGGATATTCATATCGTATTAAAATATTTTATGTTGGCGTTATTCAAGTCTTACTTTAAAAATGTTCTTTGTTGGAATTTAAAATTTAATTTACAGTATTATTTTCTACCATTTTTGAAATCTATTATTATTAGACTCATGATCTTGGTATCTTTAATACAATGTAATAACATATCATTTTTTTTGTTTTGTGTGCTACTATTATTAAGCTTTTTACTTTGATTTTGCATTATTAAAAGTGTATTCTAATAAATTGCTGTCTCTGAATATAGTATTGTCCTTTTTTCTAATCTGGTTTATAACTCTTTCATTTACTTGCGAATATTAATCTTAAAACCTATTAAGACATTGCGCAATGATTAATTAAATACACAACAAGTAATTCCTTTACTTAATGTGTCGCATTTTTCACGCAATTTATGCGCCATGCTTTTTCTTCGACATCATGCAACCTCTGTCAAACATCAAAGCGACACCAGTAGACACTGCCTCCTTGTCTCGTACGTCGTACTAGCTGTTTATATGTATACAGTATGCGCGCGTTCGACCTGCTGATAGATGCATTAGCAATGTGTGGGCGACTGTAACTGGAAAGCGCTATGTTATGCTATGTCTGGCACTCTCGGTGTATTATCAATTTCTTCGCATCACCTTGATAGCTGAGTCTAATGTGCATGTACGCAGGCGCAAGTCTGTTGCTATCTCAAATGCATTCTGTCGTGTTTGAGCACTTCGATCTGTTGATAGTATCTTCAATGTGTTAGAGCAGGCATAGGATTTTAATATGTTAAATAAAGAGATACAATGAATGCATTCGTCCAAGCAACCAGTACCGATATACGTTTCCTGTGTTAACTAAGGGACGTCTCTTCGCTGTTCTTTTTCATCTTACACTAAACGTATCAGCAGCTCGTGCACGCGCGCCCGGTATATGTATAAGTATAACGCTGTGGCAACTATGTCGATATTTAAAATTACTAGTAGGATTCAAGCTCTCTCGGGGCCGACAGTGTATGTACTACTCTGTGACACATTAGCGATAGAGCTAACTCATTTACAGTAATATAATAATTGTTTCTGAAAGCAATGGAAATCAATAATAAAAAAATGAAATGATTATTATTCATTGAACGAGTTATTATAAAACACCGCAACCATTGTGCTGTGTAGTATACCTGATGTCTGAAAACGTGCTTAAAATAGTGCAAGTAGAGTATTTATATTCGATAAATGTACACAGGTACATAACTATATATTGTGTTAAAACAATGTGTCACACACTCTAGAAGGCGATAGTATGGCCTAAATATACAGAAAAATTTTAATTAATATAGGTCCGCAAGTATAAAACAAGAGAATTAAGAAGGTATTTTCCGTTATCGCTTCGGATACCTTAAAAATAATGAAACGGTTTAGTCGCATTGGTTTACATTTCTTAACCACATTACATTTCTGTTATTTTATATAATTTAAAGAGTTAAATACAAATCTTGATAATGTGTAATTGTTGTTTGTAATACTCGTCTTCAGACCCACGCATTACTGGCGAGATTAATGTTAAAATCAATGTCGTCGCGTCGGTTCATAAAATAGTACAATTGTATCTACTTGTAACTGAATGCGTCGAATGTAATGACTAAAATAATAGAAAGTATAATAACTAAAATGTCAAGCAGGTTATTACACTTATATAATGTTTGAACTACAATAAAAGTTATATCATCTGTTACATTTGAATATTTTAATCCGTTCAAGGAGATATTAATGCAATAGAAACAAATCCTAGTTTGCATGTGCATGCCTGTGAAAGTGAAAATCTTGATGTCGCTCTCCGTTGATAGATAATTATATATGTAGTTGCGACCTTGATAATCGAAATTAGCGAGTTACGAATCGTAGTTACAAAATGTCAAATGGCCATAAGAAAGGTTATATACTTGTGTACGTTCCATGTCATTTACTTTTTGTCAATAGAGTTGTACTTTATAAAATAGTATAGTCTTGTTCTCGTACACGTGGTAATAAATTAGAAACATTTTCTGTTTTACTTTATTGTTGAATAGTTTATAGAAGACGCAAGGATATGTTATTTGACATTTTTATTTAAAGGTAAATATTTTATCACTGTAATACAGGATAAACGACTGTGTTCTAAGCAGTTCTAAGGTCTACATCCGATTGTAATTGAACATGCTTTCAACGATTTTTATTATGATTGCTATTGGTACTGGCAAGATGTATATTCTTTGCGTTAGCAATGTAATTCTTATAATTTTGTAATGAACATGCACATAGATAGCGCTCCAGTAAACAGTCAAACGTTTCAAGGTCTATAGACAAACATTCGATTGTCTATTATTGTAGGTATTAATACTAATAATCACAATAAAACTGCCAAAGCAGTGTTATGCTAATTAGAAAGTTTTACGTTATAGAATAATAAAAATATTGTACTAATAGTGTGCTGTTCTCGAGATGTGTTTTTGTTTTATCTGAGAACATCAGAACACATCTGCTTTGGAATTAAAAAACCTGTAAAGATAACTTTTTTGCTGGTACGTTCATTTGTTTTTCGGCAAATCTGCTTAAGTCATATACTGTTGGGCATAATTTATGAGCATACGTGTATAAGCCGAACACGTGAACGTACCGCAATGAAATTTTATATGGAGGCATCACTAAAGCACTATAGCTTATATTCACTAGGACAGTAGCAGGTGCTACGAGGATGTTTTGATATACAGAATAACAACTTGAACTACGAAAGCCTATTGATAGGGAAAGATAGTGGGAGATAAAATTAAATGTATCCATTTTACTATTGTTAACTTTTTATATGAGAGGAATGTCAGTGGTCATGTCAAATACTTTACCGAACCATCAAACTTTATCCTAATGGAATACACAATTAATGAAAAAGTGCAAATTATAAAGTGGCTTTATAATTTGCGATAGTATTTGACATAACCACTGACATTCCTGTCATACAAACAGTTGACAATTGTCAAATGGATACATTTAATTTTACCTCCCACTATATTCTCCTATCAATAGGCTTTCGTAGTTCAAGTTGTTATCCTGTATAGTTCGCTTAGACCGGTTCCATAGATAAATAAAATATTATCATACCATAGCAACGAAAAATAACATATTGTCAGTGTAATGTTTCATGTCAAACCAAAGAAAATCGAAAAATTACAGTATCGAGCCATCATTAAGTACCTGTATATTAAAAGAGGTAACCAGATTTACGAAGATATGCTCAATACTCTTGGCGATCACTGTCCTTCATATGTGACTGTGAAAAATTCGATTGCAAGCTTCAAATGGGGTAAATTTTCCATTGAAGGTGAACGGGAAGACCAGTTTCTGTGTCAGCCCTCGAAATTGTTGATGCAGTTTATGACATGATTTTGTCAGAGTTGAGGTACTGAATACTTTATAAAAATGTGTTCATCATCACGTTGATTTAGACATGAGAAAAATTTCTGCAAAATGGATGCCCCAGAGGTCTGAATGTTGACCAGAAGTGTGCAAGGGTGAAAGCAGTGCCTTCGATCTGTACTCGGTTTGATAATGATGGAGACTTCTTAAGCCGTGTTACTATGAATGAAACTTGGCTATATTTCTATGATATAAAAACAAGGCAACAATCGATGGGATGGAGACACTCTGGTTCTCCGAGGCCTAAGAAGTTTCGTGTTCAAAAATCTGCTGTAAAAGTTCTCGCTTTAGTTTTTTGGGATTTCCATCAAACTCGTAATCATGATTTATTTTCTGGATAAGAGTGGAACAATAACTGGGAATTATTATTCCACACTACTGACCACTCTACGAGAAAAAACTATGGAGAGAAGACGTGAAAAGTTGTCCAAAACAGTTTTTCTTTTTGCAGGACAATGCCTCTGCATACAAATCGCATTGACAAGATCTGGCACCGTCCGACTATCATGTCTTTCTTCAACCGAAAAAAGTTTTAAAAGTCATAAATTTTATTCTAACGAAGTTGGGGATGCTTCTTTTGCAGAGCAAGATAAAAATTTGTTTTTGAAAGGTCTAGAGGTGTTGGAGATGCGTTGTAATAAATTATCCAATTAAGAGGAGAGTATGTTAAACAATAAAATATTTTGATTTTCAAATTTTGTTTGCTTCTATACTAAGCTAAGAATTTTTTAATAAATCCTCGCATAAGGTACGTAGTGGCATGGCCAATCCTTCCGCTTCACCTGTCTTCATAGCTCTTGAATATTAGCCACAAAAATGGAATAATGTT
The DNA here is from genome assembly GCA_023690525.1 of Holotrichia oblita. Lineage (NCBI taxonomy): Eukaryota > Metazoa > Arthropoda > Insecta > Coleoptera > Scarabaeidae > Holotrichia > Holotrichia oblita. The sequence goes on from CM043020.1 coordinate 35,099,308, forward strand.
GAAGTCTTAGACTGAGAATGTCTCAGATATGTTCAATCGGTTTGACATTCGTAGAACAATTTGCTCACGGAAGTACCCATACGTGATGTTATTTCAGAAAGGTCTGCAGTACACGAGGCACATGAAGTCGTGCGCTGTCATGTATATAAACCGGACATGTCTCGATGTCTATTTTTACGTCATTTATTCTACATATAGTGGTGTTCTAGTGATAATGGAATGCGTTCCAATGTAGTACGATGCGCTCCACCGTATATTTTGCTAGGTTAGTACTTCTTCCCTACCACTAGGTCCCACACAGAAACAAGTTTTTTCGTCAAGTACTTTCTTAAGGACCTATATTTCCTTGAAATATTGATATATGGTATACTTGTATATATTCAATATAAGAAACTATTCTTACGTGAAAATATAAAGTACCTACTTAGCATTCATTATTAATATTTTCACGTTCATTTTAATATTATTCAAGAGAAACATAATGAGAACCATAAAGCATGAGATATTGTTTAGTAAACATACATTGGCAAATTATGTTCTCATTTGAATAATTAAACCTAAATGAATATTGTTTCTATACCAGAGAAAAGCGTCATTGTTGTATCAGCTGGTACGCACTTTACAAAATTTCATTTACCACAACTATGTCAATTTGTGCAACATACATACTTGTTACTAGACTGTTATCACAGAATAAACAGAATGAACAAAGTTGAAAAATAAGAAATCTTGAAATTTATGCGCAGACTCGTTATCAGCCATATTTTAACGGTGTATTGTTTACAAACAAGTTTCAAATATAAGCTAAAAACAGATGACTTTGAAACAAGTAAAAAATATTTAGAAGATTTTTATAATCATAACAAGACCTTGCCCGTGAGATGCGCTCCAAAACTAACAGATTTCCAAATAAATCGGAATAATTTCCAAAAGCTGAAAGTTAAATATGCAGTGAATCTGTTGCTGCAGGAATATTAACATATATTAATTTAGGGGCCTTGCCATTGACAGCTACTGAAACCGCAACTTTTGACATGAACAAATTATTTGATTTGTATAACTCCTCACCAAAAACCAAAAAGGGCTTTCATCCGCCTTTTGAAGGTGACAAAGATCATATTGAATTTTTGTGGAAGATGAAGGAAATGGTTGGACAAATAAAAGCTTTTAACCAAATAGAAGAAAATGTAACAACAAAAATTCGAAATTTTAAATGTTGGCAAATAACTCTGCATGGTTTACTGTTATTATGGGAACGTTTAGGTAAGAGGGTTCTATATACTAGAAGAATTCAACAAGACTGCTTAGAAAACTTTTTTGGATCGCTAAGGCAACAATGTGGTGATGCAAGAAACCCTACGCCCATATAATTTAAACGAGCTTTCAAAAAACTTTTCTGTACCTATGGGTTACTTTCAGCATACTGGAAACGCAAATTGTGCAGAAGATGTTGCCGAAATATTATGTTAATTGAATACTGACAGTCCAACAAATATACAGGAATTATTAGATACTAATTTTATAGATAGAAGTGAGGGATTGCCAGTAGACTACCGTGATTATATAGACTTAGATTTAACGGCAGAAAATGCTTTTGTTTACGTTTGTGGATATTTATTCAAAAAATGTATCCTGAAACATAAATGCACAATTTGTACATCTGCTGGAGAAGGCCGCTTGTGGAATCATCTACGTTGTTATGCCACTTTAAAGCATCAAATGAAGAAAGCTTGTATGGTGGGTTATGTATTGCTCCTGAAAACTTTATTCAATATATCAATACTTTGGAGCAAGTATTCATTTCAAACATTGAAGAAGCGTGCATGCAATTATACACGGTGGCATTTATCAAACAGTTGATACACAACTACAGATACGATAGAAAAATTTTGCGCATCATTGTTAGGTGAAGAATATTTTCTGTTCTCAAATTTTTAAATAGAGATATGATTATTGCAGGGAAGAATAAAAATGATAATGATTATTAAACATATTTAAATTAGTTACAGTTGTTTATATATTTGCATATACCACCATTACCACCTAACTAATAATATACTAATAAAATAAAATAAAACATAAACAGGCCAACATTTATCACAATCAATTATTTTTTGAAAAATATTGATTTTAAATTGCGCTCAAATACGCCGTTAGAACATGGCGGCCCCTTTCAAGGTCAATGAAACGATACCCTTGAAAAACAATAGATATGTCAACTTTGTCCATTCTGTTTATTCTGTGCTCTTATTGATGGTTAATGAAAAGCACATCTCTTAGCGAATGCAGTAGAAAAGAGGCGGATCACCCAAAGGTAGAGACAAAGAAGACTATCGGGGTGTATCGTACTCGTGGGATCATTTCTGCTTTTGCCACATCCTCATATTCCACATTCAACAATGGAGGCGTGCATATATTATGAGAGAATATAACACAAACAAAACAATATTTTGCTTGAGTTAATACTAACTTACATAAGTATTTCTCTGCTTGAACCAAAAGAAATAATGTTTATTTCTACAATATATTTCAGCCTGAAAAAATAGCTATTTTTGTATACACAGAACAACCATTTACGAGTAGTAGTAGTACGAGAAAATATTATTTGGACACAGAATCTTTTCTACGTGTGCATAGTTGCGTCAATTGCTGAGAAGATAAAATCTGCGACGCTATCGCAGCATGAACCAACACGCGATCTTCCACTTTGCTGAATACTATTCAGCAAGCGTTCAATATACTGCCCAATATCTTGGAAGGACAAGGCTGGTAAATGTATCCTCTCTCGAATTTGTACCACGAACACACTGTGAGTTGTGAAAGAACAGTAACATTTGCCGATTCTAACAATGCATTGCTTCCTACCGCTTCAATAGTAGCGACCGCGTGTAGAGGCCTATATATCTCAATTACAGCAGTATAGAAATGTGAACAATTTATTAAATGAAATTTTCGGATAGCAGCAAGAATTATTACAATAGGTACAAATGAAAATGACAAGAAGTCTATACATTTAGAAAATGTGTATAATGAACATAAAATAAGGGCTATAAGGGCTAATTACCTATTTAGTTACTTTTTCTGAATACGTACACTTAGATCTTTCAGCGGGTGCCTACTTTCCTCTTATTTATACATACCTACTGTGTAACAGTCCGTTATTGCTTAAGGTAAAATCGATATATTTTCCCTTATGAGCTGATACATACGAAAAATTATGTCCATTTATCCGCAGGTCATATCTAAAGAAAGTTAACCAAAATTGTCGGGGTATGTTGATATATCCATAATCAACACGTGTCTGTTCTGCTTTTCTGTGAAAAGAAAGCCAATAGGAGAACAAGAGGTCGGTAACAAGCCGCACGTTCGCGACCAACCTTCATTGAACGTGTCGGGAGACGCAGAGATCAATGAACTAGAACTAGTATCCTATCAGGCCTCACTCAGCTGACCGTTCTCTACCTTATTTGGGAACACGGCACCAATTTCAATGTTGACATAGTTGAGGATTCGTACCGTACGTGGCATTCAATAGACGCGCGACTCGTTATCTAAAAATTCCGAACGAGTCTTCGAGGACATAATTTCTTGTTTATTTACTTACGAACCAAATAACAACTGCGATTCAACTAACATTAATCCACGCCCGAACTTTTAAGATGGATTTATCTTCTGTACACACACGCACACACATGTATATGTATATAAACCACTTTGCTTGCTAAAGGCATTTGAAATGAGACTGTATTACAACAATGCCCACTTAATTTATTTATTAGTGTCGGAAATCACTCGCAATCCATTACTATTAGCAATACGTTTACTAAACCATTAAATTATGTACGTTCATGTTTATTTTTCCAGCTCTTATATCATTATTTTACGCTAGTTGTATTTTGTAAAGTATCGGTACAGTGTTATTATTCCTAAAAATAAGACATGATATATATATGAATGTATAACTTTCTGTAGTGAAAAATAACTGAAATTTTATATCAGAGGTCTTTAATGCAATTACTCATTGTAAATATAGCGTGGCATATAAGCTAGGACTGTGATTACTGATTAATTAGAGTGATTAGGTGTACAGTCCACAACAAATCAGAGCAAATGGTATCATTGCGGGACAATAACATTTTATAAGTATGTATATTTTTAAAATGGATTCAATTAGTGCTTCGATTGAACAAATACAGATGTAAATATAGAGAAGAAAGTAAATAAGAAGAATTCTGGTCTGTTAAAATTATCGCATACATAAAAAAAATAATAATAAGCATTAGTTGCACTATATTTTTAAAGCGGCTTAAGGCAAATAAACACTGTGAAGAAGTAACGTAAATCAATTAAACAAATTACCGTACTTCACAATTTTATTTATTATTAAAATTAATGTGCATTTCATCAGAATATACTATCATATAATATGCTGATGATGTGGACAGGGCATATGAAATGCGCAGTTATTTTAATAATAAATAAAATTGTGAAATACGGTGGTTCATTTAATTGATTTATATTTTTAAAGCGTTAATTGTTGCTTGTTTGTAACTTAGTGGTCTTAACGAGACGGTTTAGATTATATCACCTGAGACATTTATTTGATTTGTTTTAGCTTGAGATAAGAAATGGCATACACAAATTTAAGGTTTGTAAGAATGCAATACTCTCTATCTTTTGGATTACAAAAAGTAAACCGCAAGGAGTAGCAAATTATTTGAAAAATGTCTGAACCGAATTATACAAAAGGCGACTTTATCAAAATAGGCCGAACAAAATCGACCATTTACTGCTAAAATCAATTACGCAACATGTTAACAATTTTTCAAAATATATATCCCATAGAAAGGAAAACATATTTGAGCATTGCAAAAATGCTTACAACATACATATTTAATAAAAATACAAGCCTGAACAATATGTTTTTCCGTAGAATAACAACACAAATCCAGAAGTTAAATACGCGACATATAGAAAAAGTAATGATGTATTTTATAAGATGCAGTACAATTTTTTAAACATATATGTACTGTAATGGTTTAGGGCTTTAATATTAATTTATTTAAAAAAATGTCAAATGTGCATGTCAATTTGTGATTTTAAATTGTGACAGGAAAAAGGTAACGCGAGGTTGTCAAGAAAAAGGTTGTTGATTTTTCAGTAATAAATTTAAAAAAAAAGGTTTTGTGTTTAAATAAAAAATAAAGTTATTGAAGAAAATATAAAGTGTTGAAAATTTCGTATATACGTACAAGTGGTTATAAAAGAAAGGGAACTTGAAAAAGGAAAGAAAAAAAAAACGATAGAAAGAGATTAGGTTGAGTTGCCGGACTATATAATATTTGGATTGTCATTTTGACTGTCAATAATGGTAGAAGAGGATTAGCAGAATGAGATATAATACAACCGAGGTAGGGGTGTTACTGGATTGAATAGTGTGAATTGGGGAGTATGCGAACTCCAAACGCAAAGAAAGGACCCTGAGGCTAAGAAAATTGTAATAAACTGTTTGTTTCATCAAGAGACTCAACTGTTCAGAATCTATAGCAGTACATACATTTATATATTAGTAATTCTTTACAGCGAAAATAAAGTATATTTATTTAATTTCGGACCACCGAAATTACCAAAGCACCAAAGCAAAAATTATGAGTTGCAGAAGCAGAATAATCACTAAATTGGTTATGTACGAGGAAAGAACTTCAAAAAAGGATCCATTTACCCTACCTACATACAAAATATTTAATATGTCTTTCTGGAAATGCTAGAATTATTATTCTATGTATGTCATAGTATGATCCTTGTGTATTCAAATTTTGAACTTTTGAAAAAAATTAATAATCCGACTCTATCTAAAATACAGTACTGTCTGTTATACATATGTATATAGTATATGTATATAATATTAGTGTTTATCTGGCTACTCTGTTTATCTCCAGTAAGTTTAACTTAAATAACTTTATTTGGTAATAAAGAAATATATATACACTGTGTCCAAGATAAGAACGAAATGCATGGAGATCTCGGGAACGAAGATATACAAAGTTGCTTAAATTAGCGAAAAGTTGCGCATTTTAGTGACCTTTTACATTCAATTAAGTTGTTTCGTTTTTTTTTTCAATATTCCTTTTTATTTTTTTCTGACTTTATTTTACAAGTTATCGAAAAATAAATAAAAGTTCTTCATTGGCACTTTTATCGCTCTACAAGACTGTATTTTTATATTTTTTTGTCCGACGTTTCGTTTTTGATAAACCATTATCAATTTCTTTTTTTTATATGGACGTAGGAAAAATTACCGCCTGTATCTGATGGCATTTTTCGTTACGAATTCAACGATGTGTCACACATTATACATATTTTGTAAATTTATTTATTTTTAGATTCTTTTATAGTAGGCCTGGTAATAATAACGCAGTATGACAGCTAGCATAAGTTCGATAGTGTATTATGGGTAGAAGCTGGAAAACCATTTATTTTACAACGATTTTACGGTTATACTTGTGCACCCTGCAACCTGCATTTTACCTATTCCAAAGAAACGTTTTTGTGTGTCGTTATTTTTGTTTTTATTATTCTTTATTATTTTTGTTGTTCACTGTTATTAATTGTTAATTGCTGTTTGTTGTTTGCTGCACGCTGTTTTACCGAATTGTTCATACGATATAATTTACTTTTAAACATGGAGAGGGAGCGATTTAGCAAATCAAAGTTGCAAACATTTACATAATCTTCTTTATCGACTAGAAAGACTTCGAAAATTTTATATAACCTGGTCATTATATGTATTATTACTTTTTTTTGCTTTTTAGAGCAGCCAACTTTATTTCGCTTAGAATCGATGAATGAAAGAAAAAGTCGTGCGAAACTGACAAACACTACCGAATGCAAGAATTTTATTTGAAAATGTTTCTGAGAATTGAAAAATTATTGAAAATATTACAGTTTAACGTAAGTACCTAAATTTAAAAATAAAAGTATAATAATATTATAAAACAGCCGTATACCAATAACAATAAACAATTTGAGATTAATGGCTAAAAATAAAACAACCAAAACAAAACTTTAACAAAAAATAAAATCACTTCACGAAATTTCCTTCATTTGCCATGCACGTTACGGTTCGATGACGTAATTCGTTTATAACCCTGTTCAGCATTGACCCCGATTTCATTTGCACTCTTCAGATGATTTAGGTGTCGGAATGGTTGATAGCTATGGATCTGGTTTTTCAGGCAGCCCCAAAGAAAAAAAAAACTAATGGTATCAAATTTGGATATCTGAGAGGCCACTGAACGTTTGATGTCCAAGTGAATATTTTGTTGGCTCTGAAATTCAGTTCCAAGCATTTTCAAATGCCAGCCGCAGAGTGGCAAGCTGCCCCATTATACTTCAAGTGCATATTGCAATAAATATGAAGCAGGAAGTCATCTAAAATTGGTTTAGTACATTCTACAAAAATTGAACGTATTGAGTAGCAACCAGTAGGTCACGTTACGTTTATTTCTGTCTGACATACGACACTGACGCTTATTATCTATGTTATAGCTTCCACACTGCTACTTGATTCTTAGGCCATTATCCATTAATTGAATATCAAGTTGAAATTTTCTATCCAGCAATATGATTTAATTCTGAGCTGCATTTTCTTATGACAATTTTTGTTTCGAATTGAATTATTGCTGCCATAAAAGATGAAAAGAAATAACAATATAATGGCCAGGCAATATAAAATTTTAGGAATATTTCCAGTCCATAAAATAGATTATGTAAATGTGTGCAATTTTTATTTGAAACTCTTCTTTATTAAGACTAGAATACAGAAATTTCAATTCTGTTGCGGACTTTTTGGGACATACTATATATGGCTAATACGAACAATACTTATATTAACGCACGTGTCATCTTCTTTCTTAGATGATTGTGTTGAACTACTAAATGTAGAACCATATGATTTACTATTAAAAGTGAGTGCTACTGTTGCTACTAACTGGTGAGTATATATTATGTAACAGAAAAAAAACTCATTGAAGAATGATTAAAATTGTTTATGGGTTAATAGATGAGTTTGGAACAGAAAATCTGATTTTATTAACAAGGATATCATTTTCTAATTTTGTTTTTGTTTGATAATTATTTAATATTAAATATATACAAATCTCCATTTTAGAAATTCCGGCGGTTTTATTTACGTCTAATTACGTTAGATCTCTATGTAACCGACAAAATTAAATCACTGGAAGCATTCCAAAAGATCTCGAACAGTTGGCTTATAACGTCATTCATATTTTGATACAAGGTAAAGATTATTTACCTCCAATATTTATTTCGCGTAAATTTTTACAACATTTATATAAACGTCGATATTAATTAATGTTCTGTAAATTTAAAAATGACTTTAAATACTTTGTTATTGGTAAATGATAGTTGATTTACGATCAATAGGTACATTAATCTCTGAATTACGACCGCACATTTGTGAAGCGATTAAGGTGACAAAACGCCATAGAACATTGTTAATAATAGTCTTGAATTAGATTGGATTCAATCCGTTCAACCTTGATCGCAGCCACCTATTTCCATCACAATGTTTTCGTCTTTTGTTTCTTGACGGATCGTCGACGACGCGATTAATTGTTTAAATGTGTAGTTGGGAGCGAGTTGAATTTAAAAACAGGCGTACAAAAAATTACAACCGGTTCTGTGAGTGACACTTACGCAACAAAGAGTTAAGAAGTTACTAACGAACCGTTTTCTTAAACAAAATAACAGTTGCATTGATGTAATATTATTAGAATAGAATAAGATATTAATATATATATATGTACTTATGTATATTATTTTCGAAATTATTTCTACGGTTTGGAGTTTAATATTAAGCTATTAATTTTAGATGACGCCAATAGAAATAAAAAACGTTTTAAGATTCACGCTTCTTACTTCATTCATCTTAGGTCATGGACTTTTATACAATATATTAATTTATTTGATCGTTGTATAAAGGGTCATTTTGTCCTTGAACAAATCCTAAATGCTTTGAAACTACCAGTAAAATAAAATTGCTCTCTGTCTGCAGAAAACGATATATCATGGCACAAAATTATTTCTGTAGCCTATCATAATTGTAAAATATACATATAAGTTTATGCGTAAATTGTCTTTCCTTTGAAAATTGCCAGGGACAAATTAAATAGAAAAAAACTTAGTTTATGCATAGTTGAAAATTATACAAAAACTTAATAAAACGGTATATCACGTGAATCCGGTTTAGCACTTCAGCTTGTTTCTTGTTTTACAACTTAATTATGTAGACAGCGGAAATTCGCCGTAATAAATGTATGTAAAAAGAAGTTACTGCATCGCAACTAATATAAAGACAAGATATTCTAGAATATTGATGTCTGATTAGTCAGTTTTCAAACGCAAACATTTTTGTGTAGGTAAATTAAGAGAACATACATGAGTAAACAAATCATGAGCATTGTGCAGCTTAAATACATACACAATATTCATAATATAAAAAAAGGTGCGGCAGCATAACAATAGCTAGGTACCCTGACTAGAGCGTATCACTTCTACAAAACTGTGGCTCTCATTATTATAGTAAAAGACATTTTAAGGCTTGCTAAATTTGCTCCTGAATTATTACTATTGGAAGATATGTAAATACAGAAGACGATTTTTATTGTTAAAAGATGATAATATACTGAAAAATAGGAATATCTCAAAATAGCAACTATCGAGCTATATGTTCGTTAAAACAGTAATGTGTTATATTAGAATGTCATTGAATTATTATGGTGGAATACATTATGGAGCAATGAACCTAAAATTGTTTTGTTTGACACTCACATATGTCAGCAACATGTCAGCAGATTACGACTACTAAAATTTAATCCTAAATACTCAAAAAACAAACATGAAACATGGCGGTTGTTTTTCTTGGTGTGATGTTGGATCACTGCACAAAAGCGATGGCATTGTGGATGCTGACAGTTGCGTTACTATAATGAAAGATGTAATGTTATCGTTATCCAGCACATACAAGAAAATGGCTTTACGGTGGATTTATATGGAGGACATCGAACCCAAACACACTTTATTGGTTTGCTTTGCACAATCTTCAGATCTACACCCAACTAAACACTCATAAATAGATATAAAAATACGCCGTTTAAACAGCTAAGACAAAATATAAAGCAGGTGTGGAAAGTGTATCGAGGCGTATGAAAATCCATTCCAATTAATTGTTGTAGTGGAGTCTATGCCGTGACCTTGTAAAGCCATTATTTAAAATAAAGACCACGCAACAAAATATTAGTGTTAGTTAAAAGAATAATGAAATAAAAACTCGTTACTCGTGCCAATAATAAAGGCTACTATTTTAACGAACAGGATAATAATATTATTTTGACAATTTTTATTATGTTCATTTTTTCTATTTACAGTACCGTGCAACCGAATTAGAGCTACCACATAGATTTCGCTATTTTTAATGAATTAAACAAAATAACTTCTTAGGTAAACAATATTTCTTTACATTATATACACACTATATACAAGAATTTAAATCAATATTTGGTTATTGTACCTTTTGCTACGACAGCAATTCTTTTTAGCATCCTTTCGATACACGATATCGTCATGTTTCACAAATTTTTATTATTCTTCCAAGTATTCTCTAGATTTTTGTTTTAGGGCGTTTAGTGTTCAATTTCAAGATGAATAAACAATTTGTTTTAGAGTACTCCGGACGTTCTCAATTGGGTTGAGATCTGCTTTCACACGACCTTCAAAGCCACAAGACCTTCAAATTCTTTTCGGAAAATAAAATTTTTATTTATTTTACCATATGGTATGGAGTCCCGTGATGCATAAATGTATAGGCAACATCTCCAAGACCTTAGGAATCAACGTATGGAATCAAAATGGATTCAATCACTTCTTTATATTGAGCCTAGCTCATCGTTTCTGTAACAAAACAAAGAGGTCTAAGGCCCTCTCCTGAAATGTAAGACCAAATCTTGACAGGTGAAAACGTTTCGTGAAAACGTTCCACCGGTTAATTATGCATACTTTTTCCAGTCATCAACAGTGAAGTTTCTACGCTGTTTCGCCCACTGAACCTCGCTTTCTTCATTTTGTCTATCAATTTTGATTTTTTTACAGGGTGCCGACTATAAATATTTGCTTCGTACAACCCTGATTTCAATGTTCTTTCTTTTATATTGATTTCCTGTAGACTTTCTAGCACTTCTCTAAGACGTTGCTATCGATTTTCTAAGATTTTCCTAATAATAATGCGATCTTTGCATGGTGTTGTTTCCCTAACACCTCGACAACGAGTACGTCTGGTCAGCGTGGAGGGTATGTTTTGTTTTACTAATTTAGATATCCTCTCCACTGTGGGACGGGAAACCCATTGTTTCTTTGCTGTTTTCCGCCAAGAAAAGTGTTCAGTTTTTAATAAAGTCTCTATTGCGATTTTCTACTAATTGGAAATGTTTTTATGGTTTCGCATTGTTAAAAGTTGAACACGTACGTACAACACAAAAACAATTTTTTTATTCTTAAAATAGCATAAAACATTTAAGAGTGGGTTTATCAATGTGAGGATAAAAGTGTTACGTAAGTAATTGACAGATATTGTTATCTGGCAGATAAAATTTACATAGCAACTACAATGCTTTATCTTGCAGATAACTTCTATTTAACACTCAATAAACGTTTCATTCTAATTATCTTACGACTAAAATTTTATCTGCAAGTTTATTTATCCTCACATTGATAAACCCACCCTAAATCGATTAAAATATTTCACAAATATCTGTAACACTTCTAAAACATTAATGTAACACTGTAAATGATAGACACAAAATAATGAATGGTATTTGTTGGTGGTTAGGATATTAAGAATTTTATAGTCATCTTTTTAGATTTAAGTAAAGCTTTCGATTTAGTTAATCATCAAATATTACTGGATAATAAATTGTATTGTTACGGGATAAGCGGTAATGTGTGTAAATGATTTAGAAGCTATCTTGAGGGGAGGACACACTGTGTTAACATAAATAATGTTTATTCTGGTGAGGTATCCATGGAAAGAAGCGTACCATAAGACAGTATTCTTGGTCCTCTACTATATATAATATATGTTAAAGATATGTCCATGGAGAGAGCTGTTTTATTTGTTGATGATACATCTCTTCTTATTAGCGAATATAATAAATTAAGCACTACAAGACAAGCCACAGATAACTTGGTAATTGTAAATGAGTACTTGCGTCATAATAAGTTAAATATAAGCAATAAAAAAACGCCTTTAATAGAATTCAAGGCTACTTCGTATGACAGAAACGAATCAAATCTAATAAGATCTAATGGTAACAGTATCTTTCAAGTGAATGCTACAAAGTTTTTAGGAATAACTATTGATTATAGGTGCAGATGGGATGACTTGATTAGAATTTTCAGATTACAAAAACGCGCAATGATGAATAACGTTAAGTCGTTGCAGACTCTACCTTACCGTAATGGAAATTTTGCCATTGCTATGTATTTACATAATGCAGCTACTGGTGCAGGTATGCAAAAAAATCGGGGAGACAGAAGAGTAAATATAATAATAAATTTAATTTAAAAAGAAATAATACTACAAATCAATATCAACTTTTAAATGTATACCAAATCTTTTTACAAAATTCATCTTCCCACCCTATATTACAAACAGACACACATATACAAAAACACAGTTTGTACCGGGTGATTCAGTAAGGGTGGCGATCGGCTGTATCTCGGAAAGTTTCTGCGGGAAAAAATTTCGATAGTAAAAGTGGCTAAGAGTAATTTCTGGAAATTATTTTCAAGTTCCAGATTTTACCGCTAGGAGGCGTAACTGCTATGTCCAAATCTAAAATTCCTATTATCTTCGAAAATCGCAGAATAAGCTAAGCTGACTCGTTTGTATCTTTATACTTGCTAGTTTCTTTTTTTGCGATAACTTGGGAAACAATAGAGATATCGAGATGCGGTTTTTAGTAAAATATGTGTAATTTAAATCCGCTTAGGAACCCATTAACGCAATTGTATCGTTGCGTTTAATTTTTTTAAGAAAATCGTAAAAATAAGTTACGGCTTCAGAAAGCGACCTCTAGTTTATCAGTTTGAAACTAATGGATATAGCGTATAAACACTGTTTAAAGTCCACACAATTCCCTTGCCAACGAGTCCAAGATTATTCGGATAGGTTGAATAATAACGGAAATATTAAACTTTAAACATTGACAAATATATGGTCTTCCCCCTCTCTTATTATGACAGATACGAAAAAATGTCACAAAAGAAAATTATCTGGTATTAAATGGGCTTTCAGTTGATGACATCAGAATTATAGCTTATTCTGCGATCGTCTGAGATAATAGGAATTTTAGATTTGAACATAGCAGTTACGCCTCCTAGCGGTAAAATCTGGATCTTGAAAATAATTTCCAGAAATTTCTCTTGGCCACTTTTACTATCAAAATTTTTTCCCGTAGAACCTAGGACAAATAGTTTCCGAGATACAGCCGATCGCCATCCTTACTGAATCACCCGGTATATGTCTCAATCCTCGTCTTTATAGAATATTCGTCTTGTGCTCCTACTACTCAAACACGTCTCCTTTCTTTCTTTTTCTTTATGATGTTTATTAATGTTCTTTAATACTTGTTACTGCACTTTTCTTATTCTCTTCTTGTTCACTCTCTTTCCCAATGTTCTCTTCCACTTGTTCTTTACTTTTTTGATGTTATTAACTCCTGTTTTTACTTATTTTTTCTTTACGTTTCTTTACTTCTATCATCCGATCTTCTTTTATTTCTCTGCCATCGTGATATGTATTTTGTGTTTCTGTGTCACCATTAATTTCTCCCTTGTTTTTTAAACCTTTGACATCAGTTAAATTGACACTGACATTTCTTTTTGATTTTTAAAAATGTCACAAAAATGTGACAGTGATCACTTAACATAACATGACACATTTGGTCGTTTATATCTGTGTTCCTGCAGTTTACTCATGTTTACATTTTTTAACCATTTTATATACTAACTGTATTATAATTTTACTTGTCGCATACTGAATTGCAGTCAAGAGGATTAATAAACTATCTATCTCTTGTTTCATTATAATGATAAGTGTCTCTTCTCAAACATACGCTAGATTTATCTAATTAAACTCTGTGAAACGGTTAAGTTTGTATTATTTTTAATTAATTACCTATTATAATATTTCCAAAAAAACATATTTCCAGTCCCCAATACCTCAATTCTTACATCGATAAAAAATTACAGAGTTCAATTCACTCTATAATAAAATTTTGAGGTATATAAAAAGTAAAACGTTTTGATTTCATTGTGTCTTCACTTATTATTATTATCATTATTGCTATGGCATTTATGATTAACCCAATTTCAAGTACATATTTATTGCAATGAAACCAATGAAAATAAACATTTACATTACTACATTATTGTTACTGTTTCAACGAACAAAATACCACTTTAGTAATGGAGTTTAAGAATCCACGTGGGGTGTATAATATTCCCAGATATATATATATTCCCAGATATCTCATATTATATAAGCAAAATTCATTTTCAAAGTGCGAGATTAATATGTAAAACACTGAGATTTGTACGTATTTAGCTATTTAAAACTTGATATTGACATCTATATCCTTCATCAAATATTTAGAGATAAATTATGTAGTAATGTTTTCAAAAATAGGTCAGATAAGCTTCCAAAATTACTTGAATGGACTCATTATGATTTAATTTTAGATTTACTAATTTTAACTGGTTTCGTAAAATGCATTTCAGTGAAATATTTATTTAAACAGATATTCAGTTATGCAAATATGTAAATGGTAAACACTGGTAGATAAACATATATTTATTCCAACTACTTATACTATTGCTATCGAGTCTCATTTTGACAACTTTTGCGACGAACTTTTAAAGTAGCTTCTAAAGCGAAATATGTACTTGACATGAGCGTTTGGGAAAGCTCTTTATTTTATTTATTTTACTAATAAGACTAATATATGATACACAATTTCCTGTTATTAATGCATTTCTGATATTTTATCTCCTTAACTTTTACGACAAAATAAAATAAACTGGCAAATTATAATTCCAAGACATGAATATGATAAATAAATACATACTGCGATACAAAAAAATTCACAGATTCACAACAGTGTTTAGGCAAATAGAATAAACCTCTGATTAAAGTTTTGTTTATTATGTTAAATCTTCGGTTAGGTAAACTTCTGTTTGTAACTGCAATGATATGGGCATCGATTTCTCTAGCTTTTGTAACAGATGAATCAATTTTCATTCACTTTGCATTAATTCTTGTAACTCTTGTGTACTGTGAATAAACTATACTGTAGTAAAGTAAATATGTATGTACATATATACAATACAAGAAATAAAACGAAAGCAATAAAATAAAATAACACAAAAACAATATATAGAAAACTTGCTAAAATACATTACCACGCTAGAGGTGAGAATCTACTGATGTCCGAAGGTTTTCGCCTCTTAAGCGTCGAGTTCTGGAGTCGCTTACCCACTTTTGCTTCTCAAGAAGCCATTTCAATTAGTGGCGAAACGTCGAGTTTTAGTAAGTAGGTATATACCTATCTATGTATATTTTTGTATTTTTTATTTTATTTTATTGCTTTTGTTTTATTTTATAACCTATATATGTATAACCTTCAATTTGAACCGGAAACGATGATTTTGGTTTCATCTGAACACATAATACATATGTCCCATAGCTCCGCAAACTTTGACTGGTATTCTTGTGCAAGTAAATGTTACCTCAAACTGTCCAATTTGCAAACCGAATAGACCTTTTTTACTTTAGAATCCGACATAATGTTTTGATTCATTCTCTATATTGCTCTTATTTTGCTCTATATGACTTTCATATGTTTATATATATGTACAGCCTTTAAATAACACACCCAGGGATTTTTAATAAATTGCAGATGTTGTACTCACTTGTGGCAAAAAATTATAGACAAAGACAAAACATTTGGTTATATTTCTTTTTAATAAAACCAGACATTTTCCCAAATGACAAAATGTCTTCATAATCGAAATTATTACTTATTCCTTTAAAAAAAAACCTTGCTTGAAATGAACTAAAGTGTAAAAGCATGAACAGTCTGAATTTCACTGTCATTATTATAATGTTATATTAAATAATTTTATTGCTGTAATAGTAGTTCAAGTATAATAGTTAATCCTGTGATCTGTTTGATATAATGTAATGTTTTGACATTTAATTTGCTTATAAATATATTGTGTATTGAGAAATATACATTGGATAATAAAAACTAATCAAGACTACAGCAAGGTAGACTTATTCTACTCTTATTGGTTGAATGTTATGTTGTTAACTACACGCTGATTGCCTGATACAAAGAAATTCCATTCAAATCTCACCGTTTCCAGACGGATCCGCGAACAGGTAGAATCTATTTATAAAGTGATTCTTTCATAGAAACCAAACCTGACCAACACGTTACTAATTATCATTGGCCACCTCTAAAAGAGAATGATGTCGTCATCATAATCATATATATACGAATACACTTAATAAACATAATAAAAAATGCCATCGTGTCCATTTTTAATGTGATAACGGTATTTGTTAGTTGATTACGCGACAAATTACTTTTATGTACAGTTTTGAATACATTTTATTAACGACAGTGTCAGTTAATTTTAAAAATATATTATTCTGATCGTTTTTGGAATTTCCCATTTTTTTACCGTATAATGGATTCACTAATGTAAACTGAGCGAGGTTGTTTTTTGTTCTATAGTATATTACACTTAAATGTTAGTATAATAAAGGTACTAATATGCATTTTAATAAAATAACGAACGTATAGTTGTTGATAATAGAAGAAAGAAAGTCGATGCATTTATAGAATGTGATTTTGATTGAATTGTTATGTCTTGTTTATTAAAAAACTCCGTTTGAAGACTATTTCGGGGTTTTTAAGGGTGTTACAGACGACGTAATTTAGTAGGGTTGTCGATTAGGTATGATCTACGATCAGACATACTATCAGGTATTATACAACTATGTCAGGCGGTTTAGGTATCCAACCATCTGATCAACCAAGTATGGTTTACAACATTACCGCATCATTTAGAGTCAGGAAACATGAGACTGCCTAATAAATTATATCAGTTATATAAAGGCTATAGAAAAAATTGATCGAGCATGAAATGCCTATCGCATTGGATGAAAATTTTACTTCTCTATGAAATACAACAAACAATATAGTCGTAAAGCTGCGAAAAACCAAGTAAACTGTTGCTACAATTGTGGTTAAATTGCGTAACTCACCATAATCTCTGCTTGCTCCCCTTTCTTCTTGAATTAATTCAGAAATATGCTGTTATCCTAATTTCAATCCAAATTTGTCTTTGGATAAAATTGGAGCCGTTATAAGCAGGATTTTTTTTAAGCGAGCAGAAATCATTTGATAAAATCGGGCAATACATCAGACAGTCTGTAGATAACAACCAATTTTGCCAGTTCGACTGTTCGGTCTGTTGAATAAAATTGTTTGTACCATGTTTGTCAACAACAACTTGCTGTAACATATTTTCTCTATCTCTTTTTGAAAACTTACAATGGAATATTGTTATCGGAATCTCTTCAGTTTTTGAAGTTGCTGCAATGCAACGGAAAAATAACGCAACTGCACAAAAAAATTCTTGAGTCTGGGGATCAGATCATGTTTACTATGTTTTAACACCGAAGTATCTATTTCTTGGCATATTTTTTATTTTTTAAAAATATGTCGACCGGAGGTGGAGTCGAACCACCGAGCATGGCTTTCGCGGTCCACTCGCAACACCGTTGCGCTACCGGGCGACTCTACTTCACTATTAATTTTTCACAAATATATGCGAACAGGATGTAAGGTCTGGATAGGCAACGATTGTAACATCGAAGTACTTATTTCTTGGCGTAAGCACATGTATATACATATATACATGTGGCGAGTGGGCCGCGAAAGCCATGCTCGGTGGTTCGACTCCACCTCCGGTCGACATATTTTTAAAAAATAAAAAATATGGTTAATTAATTGGCGGTTGGGGAAATGTATATACATGTTTACTATGTGTTTTTCAGGTCACTAAGTCCGAATCAGAACTCCAAAAAATCTCATCACGTCAGGATTTCGGCATAACCTCGAAAAAACTATAATCTAAGTGATTTAACACTGTAACTGTTTTGACCTAAACCGCAAACTAAAAATTTAATCCTTTAAACCCGATAACCCTTTAACACATTACCGTATTACCCCCTATAACTCTATAACCGCCTAACACCATAACCTCGTAATCAAGGACATTATTTACGGTAATTTTGTATTATCACAATATGTCACAGCGACTGTCAATTCCGTGAATCCATTTCATTAAACCTAATAACTCTATAACCCCATAAATTAATAACTTTATGATCCTGCAAGTAAAGATTTAGTTAGTTTGCTTTCTCGCTCTATTCATCCGCGCTTTGTATTTGTGTCTTAGAATATGGGTATCAGAATGCCAAACTCCATTCTCGATCATACAAACATATTTCGTAAAAGATGCTGCTCGAAAACAGCTTAAGTTCATACGACTTTTAAAGAAATTTATTAATTTAATATAGTAATTTAGTATAGTGCGTATATATGTACACATTAAAAAAAAATTACTTGCGCATGCGCTTGTAAACCCATAGATAAAGTATGTAGACCCATAGTAGACCGTACCAACATGTGCATAAAATAGTTTGCGAGCTTACTAAGAGAAAACGTATGCGAATGATTGGGGTTTATATAAATAGTTATATTCACAAATAAATGCTTGAAGAATAGGTGAGGCACAAATATGTCACTATACTAACAAAATAATTATTACAATTTAAAGTCACTGTGGCGCCTACGAGGCGCCACGCGAGCAGTTAAAGGTTAAGGGTTTTATGAGCTTGAACTGATTTTTATGTATTTTAGTTTATAGGTTGAGCCAAAACATTTCGATGTTTAATTGATTAGATCACAACATTTTTCAAGGTTATTAGGTGAAACGGACTTAAGGCGTTATGAGGTTATGAAGTTTAACTGATTGGTGTCTTAATCTACGGCTTGAGTCAAAACGTTATAGTGTTGAATAGCTTAGACTATAAGGTTTTTACGTTTACTGGGTAATATGAGATAATGGGATTAAGGGTTTATCAGATTATAAGTTTCAGCTAATTGGTTTTTTAGTTTACGGTTTGAGTCAATACGTTGCAGTGGTAAATAGCTTAGATTATGAGGGTTTTTGCGGTTATGCTGAAACCCTGACGGGTTGGAGTGTTTTTGACATTGGATTCGGATTTAACGACTCCAATAATATCTAGTAAACATGATCTGATACCCAGACTCAACATTTTTTTGGCGCGGCTCTGTAATCCACTAAATAGACAAATATATATTTTTTTAACTTTGCTGTTGCATAAAACATTAATTCGTCTAAAAAAAATTGCTATGGGCAAAATAACATCTTTCAGAATTCTGTTCTTGAAATTGTAAAATGTCATTCTACTCTGGAAATGGAATATGAACTGTAAAGCCGTCTTCAGTGACAGCAGTGTCACTCTTTATGTGTCTATCTCTGGAGCTCGAAATGACAGGGTCTGCTAACAGTAACAGCATGTTCAATAAATTTTGATTTGTTGCTTCTGTAGATGTTTTATAAGCGTGTCCCTCTTCATACCTATATTTTTTCAGATCTATATTATGAACTGCTTGTGCTTCTTCCAACTTAATATCAGTTCCATATAGGTAATAGAAATTTGTATACAATAGGTGTCATGTAGTACCAACTGTACAATTCTAAATAGAGTTACCTTTTGTCCTCATAGTATCTCTCCAACTTTTCAACCTTGATTTTCTTCCCATGTGTTATCCTCATAAAAATTATCCTCATTCTATATACAAGATTTTCATGCAAACTAAATATCTTCAAAGAACAACCTAGCTATGTTCCGTTATCGGAATTCTCACTTTCAGGACGTGGTTTATCTACAGTTAAACCTATTTCTGCTTTGAATCTTGCTAGAATTTCTTTCTTTCTATTTTCTAACTATGCATTTTTTGAATGGTAGTTTGTATATATATGTACATATGTATATGTATGAAGAAAGCTTTCAAAACAACATATTCTGGTGCGTAATGTTGATATACCAAACCTATATGTATCGGGTGGTCAACCAAGAATGGCGCTCGGCCATATCTTAGGAATGAGTATAGCTTCGGGAAAAATTATCACTGACTAGTGGCCCCGGGAAATGTGAGATGATTTATTAAAAATTTACCTACTTAAGGTCTATCAGAAATATGAAGATTACTCATATTTTACACTGGACAAATTTTTGTATTTTGTCATATAAAGAAAGGGGAGTAAGGGAAACTTTGTTTTGAAAGAACGCTTATTTATATCTCTGATTCTGTCAAACCCAATTTTGCAAACTTAAACTCGTTGAAAGTACCTCTACTCCTCCAATCTAATGCTTACAAATTCAAACAAATCACACAAGTCAGGTGAATGCTAGACGGACTGTCTAAATTTTTTCGGCAATTCTGTTGTTTTTGTTATGGAAATATTAAATGAAAATGTACATTTTTGATTACGGATTGAAAAAGTAGGCTAAATTGTCAAGAAATCAGTGAAAATTGGGTGCCGCTTTCATTTACCTACTCGAAGATATCTCGAGAAACGTGTGAATTACGTTTTCCAGATGATCGCATCTTTACTTCTACAGCCATTGTTATTTTGTCTATAAGTATTGTCATTATTGAAGTATTGATATAATAATAATAATAATAATAATAATAATAATAATAATAATAATAATAATAATAATAATAATAATAATTAATAATAATAATAGCGTCTTTATTTCCAGTACATGTATATAACAAAAAATCAACAGCATTTCTACATTAATACCTAATAAGAGGAAATAATATGGCGGAGTTCAGATGCTGTCAAAGACATTTGGTAAAGGTACGAATTTATCTGAAAATGTTGTATTTACACGAAGCCAATGGAAGTTTTGTTTTAAAGAAGTAACTTTGTTCCTGTGACTCTTAATCCTGCTTTGTCTACCGACATACACTTCTGAGCACACCGTGTCATTGATTTTTGTTTACTTTGGCTTTTTTTTAGTTTAGATTTCTGCAAATCGTTTGTTTCAATTACGTGATGAAGACAAATTCTGATATGTTCAACTACCAAGGTATTTATGTTACTTTTATAGTTGGTCTCCAATATGGATGCACAACCAAGTACAAGTGCCGCTGGCCGTGTACATGTTTGTTCTCCTCCGAAAAAGCGTGAACAGACGAATCATTTGCGTAGTACCGAAAAGAAGACCCTTATCAATGCTTACAAGAAAATTATAGCCGATACACCCAATCTCAAGAAACTGGACACGATAAAGCAAAGCTGAACTGTTAAGCTTGGTTAAAATTCATAAGAATAATTATAATTCCTATGTAATTGATGAACTGGCAAAATCACAAAATAAAACTGTATTACGATTACCTCCTTACCACTGCGAACTGAATCCCATCGAGCTTGTTTGGGCCCAAATAAAAAATGAAGCGGCTGCGAAAAACAAAACATTTAAATTATCTGAAGTGAGATAATTTAAATGATCTGAAGTGAGATAATTTAAATGTTTATGAATTTAAATTATCTGAACATTTAAATTATCTCACTTCAGATCATTTAAATTATCTCACTTCAGATAATTTAAATGTTTTGTTTTTCGCAGCCGCTTCATTTTTTATTTGGGCCCAAACAAGCTCGATGGGATTCAGTTCGCAGTGGTAAGGAGGTAATCGTAATACAGTTTTATTTTGTGATTTTGCCAGTTCATCAATTACATAGGAATTATAATTATTCTTATGAATTTTAACCAAGCTTAACAGTTCAGCTTTGCTTTATCGTGTCCAGTTTCTTGAGATTGGGTGTATCGGCTATAATTTATATATATAATAAATTTTTATTAAATAATTAATTATTTATGAAATAATTAATTATTTATTGTTTTATTGACCTCTAAGTGGAAATAAATCAGGAATTAAAAGATAAGTACATAAAGGTCAAAAAATACATATATTAGTTACACTTACTAAGTAGTAGCAGTTTCACTTACTTATCTTTTAATTCCTGATTTATTTTCACTTAGAGGTCAATAAAACAATAAATAATAAATTATTTATTGGAAATAAATCAGGAATTAAAAGATAAGTAAGTGTAACTGCTACTACTTGTCAAAAATGCATACACCATGTTATAAAAGAAGAATCTCGTGTGAAAGATCTTGATACAATCATTGACGATGTAATAGAACCATTCATCATTAGAGTTGGAGAGGATAGTGACAGTGGAGATTTTGATTGTAGTTCGATATCATCAACATAATGTAGAGATATATGAATTTAGTTCTAATAGTTATGGGCAGCTCATAAGTTTATGATAAATATTTTTATTACATTTGCATTTCTGTAAATAAATATTTGAATGTAATTTTTGCAGAACCTGTAAGTTTACAATAAATGTATTATGATTGTATATTTTGTAATAAATAAATGTTATGTATTTTATCTATCCTCCGTTTACACTCTAATATTTCAATTCTTTCCTCTTCAGAGTTCTGACGGTGAGTCTATAAATTTAATATTAGAGAATAAACTTCAGACTAAGCAGAGGTCTATACTTAATATACATATATGAATGCACGTATCTGCAATGCAAACGTTATTTGAATTTTGCCGCGTACAATTTGTTTTCAAGATTTTCGTGCATGTGATTTGGGCCTGAGGTATGTTCAGAAATTCGTCTCTCTACTTTAAAAATAGTCTATAGCTTACTGCAACATTAACTTGCAAATTTTCTCATTACTGCTTTATTTTTTTGTTATTATATAAAATTACAAAGTTGTAACATTATAAGATAGAATTCGACATTATACTGAATGTAGCAGTGTAGGATTTGTTCGTAGTCGCAGGCGTAAAATGAAACTGTTACTTAAATTAGTTTTTAGATCTTCTAAATATAGTGTGGACCCTCTTACCTATTATAATTTAACAATAACAAAATTTGCACTTCAAGGGGACAAAAATTTGTTTATTTAGTTTTATAAATACAACCAATTTGCTTTCTTAAAACGAAATATGTATAATGTTCTAAAAATTTATGTTATTAACCAGAAATGCGAAATATGACTTCATGTTCATAACCTGGGAAATCCACAAACAAGTACTGCAATTTTAGGTTGATAAGCCAGAAATGATAATTATCAGGTGTATGTCATTTATGTATCCATTTTATTTTATAAATTTAATCGTAATATAATACAGCATAATAAAAAGAATAAACTTACATGACTGAATTGCTGAGCTATACGTGTGTGCTCCTCTTGGTACATTTTTCTCGCCTTCCTCTTTTCCGTGTACATAGTGTTTAAGGTGTCCAACGCTTTACTTTCTATCAAGTCAGCGTTTTGTTTAATTAACTTTCCCGTATTTTCTAATTCTTCCATTATGCTACGCCACGAAGATGTTATAAGACTACCTGTTAATTCGTCGCATCTGTCTATTTTTAATCCTTGTGCGGCTACCGAACTTAAAGCCATAGCGTAATCGCGGTCGCAACGAATTTTTGATGTTAAACACCGCTTCATTGTTTCTAGTAGACGCAATTCCGCGTCTTGACGGGACAGAAGTGCCTCGTGGGCACTTCTGCCCTGCAGATTCGTCGAAAAACCCATAATTCACTATCGGACGAACACCATTTTCCCAACTAAAATGTCGGAGAGCAGCCTGGAAATATCACCTTGGTGAACACATTGTGGACGTGAAGTCTGTGAAAAAAATTAAAGCAATCACTAATAAGAGTTGATATACACAATAAATAAATTGAATAAATACATTGAAAAGAGCAGTTATTAATGTTAACAATGCTGCCTGGTTTGAAATTAAAATGACTCATACATTTTATAAATAAAACGATGGAATGTCTAAAATTTTTTTTACTTAAAGGTTAAACAAAATCCTTTTATTTATTAATAAGTAAACTTATTCTGTCTCCTTATAAAGTCTGATATTTTGCATAATTATTGTAATTGTTTATCTATTTGAATGTATAAACAAATACACTTAACGCTATTTATATACAGGCTGGTCCATTTAAAGTGTAACACTGTAATATCTTCGAAACAATTAGTGTTATGAAGAAAAGTGTTAGACAAAAGTTTAACTATATCATCATTAAAAATGTCACCCATCTGAGAACACTTATCGAAATATATGTTTATAGCAAACTACGAGAAAAAATAACATATATTAGAATAATTTCCGTAGTTACTGCAAACACTCGAATAACTCAAAAACTAATACCTACAGATAAGTATACCAAACCTTAATACAGATCGATCTAGAATTTCTTGGTGAATTAAGTGCTACAATAAAAGTTAGTATATGCCATTAATTTTTGAAGATATCTGAATTGATTACGAATTTCTTGCAAAGCCGGTATAAATTGTGTTGAAAGATATGACTGATCCTTTACTTTCTTTTCAAGAAGTTTGGGAACTTACGGTTCAAAGCAATCCATAATACATATTAATTTTTCTTTAAGATGGCGCAATAGCAAAATGTCAAAGAAAACGAAATATTTGCAAATAATGTGTAAAATCAATTGCATTAAAAAAATATACAATACTATTTAAAATAACAAAGTTGCGAGTTACTTCCGGTATAAGCGAAAGGCGGACTTGGTTGAAACTATTTTAAAATAATAGAACCACTACTACAAATACAAAGTTTCAAAAATGTACTCACAGTAGATTTTCTAAATTTTCTAACGGGTTTCGCGAAAGATCCTCTATAGAATATCCTCGAACCGTAAGAATCTGGAATGCCTACTGTTTGAAGTATCGCATATGCATTTTATCTTATACATAAGTACATATACCTACATAGGGTACCTACATACATATACAGGGTGTTTCCGATTAACTTGGCCAAACTCTAGGGATGTATTCTACTCATCAAAATAATCATAAAAGTTCCTATACATAATTTAAGGTTTTTTCATTTTCAAGTTTGTAAAAGATGTTTCACCAAGTAGGTGATCGAGGGAAACGTACTTAAATCAAATAAATACAGAACTTTTTCCACGTTTCTTCAAATCAACAACTCATAGGTATAATAGCAATAAATCGCTATTGTTTGTATTTTAATTTAAATTCTAAAAAATATTCATTAGAATTTTCATACCGAGACATCAGGTATAACACGCAAATAATGTAGGACTTATCCAAATATATCAAAGTATACTATGATGAGGTTTACACAAGCACACAAAAATTATAGATAAACACTTATATATTTTTAACATTTAACCAACTTGGATTAATTAATGAAAAGATATAGCTTTTGTCGATTTGTCACAGAACCGCAAAATCTCACTATATGAAACTGAAGACGTTTAAAAATTAAAATATACTATACATATCTGAACACAAGTAGAATTAAGATAATCTGAACGTCTTGAATTTTGCAATAATCTATTATTCTTATAATATGATACCATATGATGTGATATTTCTTCCTAAACTATAACATTTATTACTTTTCACAATTTTATCACAGGCTATTGAAAATTCCTGTGATGTATCTATCGCCTCACTTACGTAAACAAAAGCTACTTGTAACAGTTAATATTAGGTATGAAAACTTAGTGCAGTCTTTGTACTGTCACAGAAAATATTTCACGATTTATATCAAATGTTTTCAATGTATATGAAAACTTTTTGGTAATCATTGTGTTTGATCTAACGTCACTGTAAGCAAAAACAAGGTGCTAACATTTATAGTTTTTGCCTTTATAGTCTGTTATTTTAACACATACATAGTTTAGATATAATTAGATTTTACAACTTTCGAAAAATGTATTTACAGCATTCTTCTCTAAATCACTTGATCAATTTGTTTTTATTTCCAAGTACCAATAGTTGTAGTGCTTTTTCAAATATATATTTGGAATTTCTGCGTCACCTACAGTTTTTTATTTTAATGTTTCGAAATATTTTATTCATTGTCAAATAGAAGCTCTTACAGGCGGTTACCCAATAATGTCAGAGACTACTGCTGTTCGCGGTTCAAATTTCCGAAGAGACCGTGGCATTTTTCTTAGAGGACTGTTTCCTGATTGATCTATCATTCGCTGTTAATATAAATGGCGAGATCCTACTCTAATAAGGCAATTGTACACATTACCACACACAAACTATACTGCCAGAGTTGCATAATAATGAGATAAACAATACGACTTGAGAAGCTGGTGCAACTATTGCATTATATATTCTTGGACAGAAAAACGTGAAATATGGGGCATTAATCTATCTAATCTTAAAAATGTGTATCTTAAAAATATGTACAGTCCCTGGCCACAATATTAGGGCCACCTACTGATAAGACGGTTTTATTGAAATATTTAAACAAATGAAAAATTTAAACAGATAAATTGATTGCAGTAGTCTAGGAAAATAATATTTCCATGCATTGTATTAACAATTAGTAATTCCACCCCTATTCATGATCACATCCCTGTTCCTTTTCGGCATACTGTTTGATTTTTTGGTAATTTTGCCACACTTCTTCAACGTTTACTTTTAATCGTGCAATAGTATTGTTTTGTCTTGAACAAACAATTGATTTTAAAACATTCCACACTAACAATAATCTTCGATATCTTTCACAAATAAACTGGTTATTTTTACAGTAACACAGCCGGAACAATACTGAACCCACTTGTTAAGACACCGGCGAAGGGTCACATGGCAGGTATAAAGTTATTAAGCGGCACTCTAGAGATTTATTAGGCAGAAATGTACTTAGAATATGTGTAATAAATACTAAGTATTAATGTTATTCATTTTAGTACACATCTCGGAATTATATTAGCTCGGAGATAGAAAAACTTTTTAAGGTGGCCCTAATATTGTGGCCAGGGACTGTACATACCTATCTACTTCTGTTACATATCAAATTTTTCGATGAAACGTTTGCACTTGAAATTATTGCAACCGGAATTATTTAAACATGTAGGAGTATTATATTTAAATGATTGCTACTAACTGCTATATCTGTGTACTATCGCGAGCATTTTAAACGACTCAAACTGCCATAAAACGTATCTATTGTAGGCTTTCCTTACTTGGAGCAATATTCAGGTAAATATAACTGGGCAATTGTAATAAGCCGTATAGCCGCAGGCCGGAGGGTAGACACTATTTAAAAGAAATCTAAGCGAAAAGAATTATGAATATATTTGACATGAATATGATGTACAGTGGCCAGCAGCATAATCGATACCGATACGGAATTTCCTAAACCTTAATAACAATGTAGAGGGGGTTACATTGTGTGGCCTTCAGTTAGGATTTATAGTAGATATTATTATTAGTAGATAAGGTCGACGTTAGCTTGCGGTGGTGTCGATTTAAAAGCTGGCCACTGTACCTACTGAGCGAAGAGGTAGAGCGTACTCAAGTTAATTGAATAAGAGAAAATGTCATCATTTTTCTCAGGGAAAATATTGATCTAACAACAATTATTGCAAAAATTATAAACTTACAGATTAGGACACGTAATTATGGAAAGAATTTAATATTATTTTATTAGTATGTGGTCAATGTTTTAATTAAAACAGGTGATAATAGATAACGTATAGAAATATTATGTGATTAACGTCTTTTTACAAGAAGTCTCAAATTAAACAAGGTATACTTCTAATACTAAAATATCGATTATTTCTTAGCCTAGGATGAAATTTTATTTAATATGTCGGTTTTAATTGAAATAGTACTTATAATTTACTGACATTAACAATACAAAATTTGATGAAGAAATATAGTTGTTTATAGATGCACGTTATGGTTATATAAAAGAAGATTAATGATAATATTTGTCGGTGTTTGTTTTACCGGATTCTTAAGAACTTTAAACGTTTGTATAAATACGACAGTTATATTAATTTAATAAGAATTTAAAGCCAATAATAGTTAGTTCTTAAAACAATTAGCATTACTGAAGTAAATTCAATATAATTTCTTAATGTAGAACTAATTGTCAACCGTTAACTACCTGGAAAATGTTTAATTTATAAAGACCAGTCAGGTGCCGTGCAATACGTTGTCAATTGTCTCGTCCAATAAAATGTTCCTAAATTAAGTGATAATTACCTTAGATATATTTCGCCCTAATAAAAAGTTTATATATATTCAGAAATAAATATTTCTTTAAATTGATGTTTAATTTTAATCATTTCTTAATGTTTTGCAAACATTGTTTTTCCTTTATCAGATTTCCTATAAACACAATAGTAACATTATATATAAAAATATATTTTAAACTTGCACTGCGTATGAATTTTCTAGACACAATATCAAACAGAGCGTATTACAATCATCATAGGATATATAATTTATTGCGAATCTTTCTACCTGCTTGTTATCGACCCCTAATTACAGTCGCCCAGTGCTACTTCTCAAATGTTTCGAGTAGCTGTATACGGCCATAACGCTTAAAGTTTGAGTCGTTTAAAATGCTCGCGATAGTACATACCGTAGCACAGAAACAATTGATTTATATTTCGTACTTTACTTTTAATCCTTTATGCTTTACCATCTGACTACGTTTGCTCCCACAGTAAAAATTGGTTCCTAAGGTACATACGTAAATGTTTAACTTATGCGTTCTAATGTTGTCATCTTCTTTTTGACTATTATTGAATTTATCATTACCATATTTTTTCAAACATCTTTCAGTTGCAAAATGTATTTTTATTTATAATCGATTACTTCTAAGAAATTAATAATATTGCAGTATTTTATTTAACTGTTAACTAAAACTATCGCAACTATAAACGCTATAATATTCCACGCATCGACCCGAACTATGTTTATAATAGTCTATTTTACTCAGTAAACATAAATCTTCTATGTATTCATGACTAAACTTTTTATGACTGCTCCATTAAACTAACGACTGTAAGTACTCAACACTGAACAGAACTGCTACAACTAATTGTTGAATACAAAGACGCATAAATGGGTTTATGAGTTCACCCACGTCTCTGCGTACGTGAGTATTATTTTTGCTGGAGGACCTCATACGAGAGCAGTAGAGTAATTTGGAGCAGAACGATTTTGATATCAGAGCGGATGTTATAGTGTACACAAGGAACGATTACTTTATTAAAGCACTACCATTCGATAAAATGCAGCAATTCGTCCGTCATCTAACAATCCGGAATAGGTTCTAACTATGGTTTACACGTATATAATTGGATTACAATGCAATGGAATTACTTTCTAATGAAACAGTTAAAACAAGTGTATCTGTCGTACTTGTTATTATTTAGTTAGCGGTAGCCGGTTAAGATATAGCAAAATGCCCTTTTGTATTATCAATTAATATTTTGTCAGTAAGTTGTATGTGATGGATACTAAATATATGTAAAATATTAACTTCCAAGAGCCAGCCGTGTGAGGAAAAAACAAATAAAATTTACAAAGACTTTGATTTGAAATTTTTGTATATAAAAAATATATTTAAAATACATATACATATTAGACGATGGAACATGAGCATCATTCCTATCTAATGACATACGAAAAAAATGTTTTTTTCAGATTTTTTAGGCACCTTATGCCATGTGTACACACGCCGTTTGGTGGCCATATAATTGTCACATATGTTTTTCTAACATTTTTTCCCTTAATTTATAGCTACTGCTGTCCACGCGATGTAAGTTAAAAGGCATAAACATGTTGTAATGCACTAAGAATAAACATTAGTTTTTGATAATAGGATGCTTTCTACACTTAGAAGCTGTTATTGAATTACTTTCTGTCTTCTGAATCGGTACGGTAAGAGGATCTTTGAAGACTCTTTGAAGGATGTGGATTTTCAGTTTGTCACATATTGAGTCAAGATTTGGGCATGAAAAAACTGGCGACGCGTTGGGTACCGCGCTTGCTAAAGTTAGAAAAATGTGTTTGAATGAACAATGCCAACACTGTTGGCGCAGTTTAGATGCAATAAAAGTATTGGTGCCGATTAATTACTATACATGAAATTTGGATATACTATTATACGCCTCAAACAAAAATACAGTCAAAACAGTGGACTGCAAATGAGCGATCGGTCCCAAAAAAAACTGTTTTTTCGCTCGAGACAGTGATGGCGGCTATTTTTTGGGATAGTTATAGAGTTATCTTAATCGATTATCTTTAAACGGGAAGAACCATTACAGGAGCATAGTATGCTTCATTACTTGACAAGGTAAACGCAGAAATTGCTGAAAAAACCTATTGGCAGAAAAAATGTTTCACCAAAGCAGTGCGCTGTCTTACATCTGAGCGGTTGCCATGGCGAAAATTCACGAATTACGGTTTGAACTGCTTAACCACCCACCTTACTTACGAGATGTACCCTTAAGCGGCTTTTTTTGTTCCCTGATCTAAAAATTGCGCTCGGAAGATAGAGATTTTCGTCAAATGAGGAGGCCACTACCTTAGTAAACAGTTATTTCGCAGAGAAAGTAGTAATTGGAGGGATTGAAGAGATGGGAGCATCGGCGGAAGAAGTGTGTTTACAAGAAGATTGTCTAGAAAAATAAACACGAATATTAGGAAAAAATGTTTTGTGTATTTGTTAGGTCGGAAACTTGTCAGACCACCCTCATACTACCTTTAATTTTCACCCGCAACAAAAGAGATCCTTTATCAACACGTTGCCAAGAAGAGCAGAAAAGACTAGCGATAAGGAATACAGACCATCTGAGGTTCAACATGTACAGGTTTGACACCCAAAAAAGCAACGACCTACAGCGAATTTAAAGGGAATTTTAATAGCACTTTGGTGGAAATGCAGATGAGAAACTCGCCGATATCAGTTTTTTATAAGATAGAATAGGATAACAATATCGGCGGAAGAATACGTGTGTGTTATAATTAGAAGGAACTGAATGCCATACATTATACATTATTTTGTAAAGTTCAAATAGATTGTCTGGAAACTATCGCTATGTCTAGCGTGAGTAATTCAGATTAGGTGACGTGTGGGCTTTCAATATTTTGTACATAGATGTATTTAATACAAAGAATGTGTATGTTTAAGAAAAAAAAGGGATAAAAATGAATTTAAACATTTTGTATCAATTATAACTGTCTGCAACTAATAATTAAGGTATTGACGTTACATCGCAAGTTTTCACATTAATTCTAGCCTGATGCGATAACTAAATGTAAATTTGCTAGGAATGTTCGTCATGGTACTATGAGAACATCGAATTTATCCAAATACGAAAAAATGCGTTAAGAAATAGTTATTTGATTCTAAGTATGTATCTAACTTCGATGCAGAAATAGGCATAGAGATTGAAATTTTAAAAAGTACATTTATTTGTTCAATAACATTTCGTAAAAGAACTAGTTATTGCATCTGTAAATATGCAGCAGAATATATGTATTGAAATATACGGTTACCCGCGAAAGTATTCATCCAGGTAAAAAAATCACTTGCTTTGCAAATAGAAGATGAAAAACAATTTCTTTCGCCACAAATCGATCATTAACGACAAGAACAGCTTAAATGTGGAGTATTTCTCTAATAAGTTAATCATGAATAAAGTTTAAAGCACTGAAGTACGCGTGGAAAAATTCACTTCTCTTTTGTGGTGAAAGTTGAATTAAATTTATATCAATAAGAGAAAGATTATGATTCGATAATCCAAAATTTCAATTTATTATCTGCAATTTTACTTAATACAGTGGTGACGCGATAATCAGGAATAATAACAACCAGGACGACCCGGATTACTAGAAAATCCGGATTACCAAGGCATGCTCTAACAATATGTATGTATTACGTACATATGTAAGTATGTATACCAATTCTTATCATTATCATAGTGTTTCGCTTTTTCCATCAGAATCTCTGAAGTTATAACCGAATGCCTTTGCCCTTGCGTTAAAAACCAATCATATAACTCTGATTCCATTTTCGGATATTCAGGCTTACGTAATTTTTTTTTAAATCGGTGCAGAGATACAACTGTTAACATACTTGACAATAAAAAGGAAGGAAATTAATGATAAAGATAATTTCAAAATTGATTTATAGACACCTTTTTATTTTTTCGGAATTTCTTTTAACATCTGAAATTGTTGACGTTCCAACATTATATTTCTTTGCTAGTGTCCTCTTTTAAGTTTTTCAAGTATGTCATACCTTTGTTTAATTGTTAAAGCTATATGTTTTTGTGTTGGAGCCATTGAAACTTCTGAAGGTGTAGGTTTATAGAAGAATAAATGAATGCAACTGTGCATGTTGGAACTTGTTTGAGAGAAACTTCGTAATTTCTCGTACGCAATTCGAATGATATCGAATCCGGATTTCCGAGACAGCAAAAATTCGGATTACAGAATACGCAATGAACGAAAAAATAGGTGCGGAAAACCGAGGAATCCGGAAAAGCAAGATTCGGATTATCGCGTCACCACTGTATATATATTTTCTGACCTTTATGTACTTATCTTTTTCGTCCTGATTTATTTCCACTTGTAGGTCAATAAAACAATAAATAATGAAATACCAATTTATTCCATAACATATAATAATAAGCGACACAATAAAACACGAATTAAAAAAATCAGACATTCACATAACTTTCATACCTACCAACAATAGACATTTATTCACAAATTTAAAAACACCCATTAAACATGGTAATCAAAGTAATGTCGTTTATGAATTAGATTGCAAAGATTGTAATAAATGTTATATCGGACAAACCAAACAATATTTAAAGAAACGAATTTATAACCATCAATACACTGTTACACATAACGTCACCGCTGAAACTGCTTTATCTAAGCACTCTAAAGATAGACGACATAATTTTGATTTTCAAAACACTGAAATTTTAAAAAATGAAAATAATTATAAAAAAAGATTAATTTACGAAATGATATACATTAAAAAAGATGAAAACGCGGTAAATTTTAGAACGGATATTGATAATTTAAGCGTTATTTATAATAATTTAATTCACGCCTGAATTTTATTAATTTTAAGCTCTTGACTAGATTTTTTTTGCCATGTTTTTCCCTAGTCTTTGAACAGAATTGTTAGAGCTTGACAAAAAATAGATTGATATACGAATAATTCAAATCATTTCAATTTCTAATGTTGTATTAAATCATTATTCCTTCATTATTACTTGTGAATATAATTAAAATTCGATATATCAATGAATTCTTTGTTTTTTAGATAATTTTGTTGATAGGCATGGCAATTTATATTTATATTATTAGTAATTTGACACATATTAAATGTCAATTTCTTCGACTGAAGAAGTTATTTAACGAAAACATATTATTATATGTTATGGAATAAATTGGTAATTAATTATTTATTGTTTTATTGACCTCTAAATGGAAATAAATCAGAAGTTAAAAGATAAGTACATAAAGGTCAAAAAATACATATATTAATTGAGTGCTAATAAAAACTTGAAACCTACCCGGTAGGCCTGTAAATAT
Organism: Holotrichia oblita; assembly: GCA_023690525.1. Classification (NCBI taxonomy): domain Eukaryota; kingdom Metazoa; phylum Arthropoda; class Insecta; order Coleoptera; family Scarabaeidae; genus Holotrichia; species Holotrichia oblita. The sequence goes on from CM043020.1 coordinate 35,133,038, forward strand.
TTAATTTGGATATAATTGTTATGTTGATATGATTTAGCTTCTTACTTTGATGGTAACCGGGTGTAGAGATCTAGAGCGAAGAAAAAGGAGATTCGATTTTGTAGAACCACTTCACAGGGATATTAAGCTCGTAACTCTGAACTATTATAATTGAAGGTAAGTAAATATGCAGGAGTAACAGAAACAAGTAACCATATCTCCGATGGCTGTGGTAATATTCAGGAGAGATAGATGAAAAAGTAGGTACACAGAGTCGTATATTAAGGGTAAGATGATTCAGTCTAGTCCATGGGTGCTAGAACTACTATACTGCACGCGATTTATTCCATAGTGCATATAAATTTGTCTTCATTAATAAGTCGGTCTAAACCTTCGTTGTATATATTTAGGGATCTTTGTTGTGATTGATAAGTCTATTTTCATCCATTCTTTATTTATTTCTAAGATAAACTCTATTCTATTGGAAATAGGGCGTCAAATATATTTGCTTGTAGTAGAAGATCTACCTTAGTTGAATGTTTAGAACCATTGTCTTGTTGAAGAAGAAAATTATTTTTTAGTCTACCTCCTTGAACCATTGGACTTCATTCTTCTTTATCTTCATGTTTAAATTAAGACGTAATACTTCGTACATTAAGTCACCAATAAACAAATTAAATGGGAGGCAATAGACATCGGGATATTTGCATAAATTGAGTTACTTGGTTACGTCCAAAGAGAGTGCAATTCGTTCATTGTCTGTAGTGTTATCAATTAGTCACTCTGCCGACAAAGCTAAATTCTCAGAATGTTTTCGTAATATTCATGAGAGTGTTGAGTTTTAGAAGATAATAAAGATTGTCTGCACAAATTTTTGCATGTATGCCATCTACGTTATCATAGCACCTTCGTTGGTAAGCTATGAGAAATTCATATATCTACCTATTTAGTTTTGTTATATTTTTTTATTGCAGGCTTATCTTACAAGTGCTCCGTTAAAGGGATATATTTTGTTTAATATTTGGCATACGAATAATGGGACTAATATGTTTAATTACAAACAGCATATAATTCGACTTACTACTAGATCGCGTTACCTCTATCACCACTTTTCTTAGGCCGCGAGACTACTGGATAAATTGGTAACGCTAGATGCTGACATACATAGCATCCTAAGGCATGACCGATGGTCTATCATGGTCGCACTCAACAGTTCTTATTAAATATATTTACTCAATTTATTACACGCGTCAAAAAAATTTGAGACTTTATAAAACCATTCTACTAATCCACTGGAATGTTAGCGCATCTTCAAAATAAACTTGAAGAGTAGTTTTATAAGACTATAGAAATACAAACTTAAAACCTTGAAATTCTATTTCTCTACAGGAAGATTATATTGAAAAGTATCGTAAACAGAATGAGTCTGATCGGTGCATTTACAATTTTGCAAGCAATTTGTAAACAACCTAAAAATATTATTGCAAGAAAGCATACGTGGTATTAACTATACTGACAGAAGATAATTTCAATAAAACCATATACATACGTATTGTTAGTATGTAATTGATATTGATATTTAACACAACTTTATCGGATGCCATATAGGTACATCGTTTTCTAAAAATAGAAGTAAATTTATACCAGATGGCTGAAATTAAATTATAATATAAAGATCATTCAGTTTTAGAAATTTTTAAAAATGTGTGTGAACGCTATCACAAAGATACTTATGGCTGTCATACATCTTAAGATTGGTAACCAGACGTTTTTCCTATACATCGAGTCGAGACAGTGTTTTGAATATCAAAACTAGTCCAGCAGAATGAAATATGCATATAACCGTGTTTGGATTGTCTTTTTAAATAAACGTTTGCAGTTGTAAAGCAATATGATCGCTTTTGAAAGTTATTTGAATACAGATACGGTGGCGTCAACTAATTAAGGACAGTAAATATTTCATCGCATATTTGCAAATGTTAATGTTAATAGATGATATTATTCTTTACTATCTTATTAATTCCTTAAGACTAGTCTATATTTTATAAATAAAATGATGTATTTTATAACGTGTACATATATTTAGTATATCAAATGAGAGTACATTTTGAAAGGACATATAAATAAATAGAACTATTGTTGGTAAGTTATACTGCTTTGTTGTACTTATGCCAAAAATAGTTCTTAATATTTCCTACTGTAAATAACTGCTTTATATCGAGCTGGTATTGATTCAATAAGTTTGTGATATATTTTAGTTGAAATAGTATTGCATCATCTCACTCTATAATTGATTCAAATTATTACACTTTTAATCTGTCATACGTATCTTTCCTTCTTCCCACAGATTTTTACCAAGTTAAGTGAACAAAGATTATTGAATAATTAATATTTATAATGTAGGAATTTATATAAATCCGGTTACGAAGTAACCTACCATTACGTTAGATTGGCAAATAAATGGCGCTGCGAAATGTTATCGTCGACTACTATCGGCTAAATCCTAGATTTATCCGATAGTAGTCCAGCTCCGAATGCAAGAAGTGTATTTTGAGGAACCTCTTATAGCCTAATGTTTGGTAATTGCTAAGTAGTTCACTATCAATTTTCTTCTAATTTTCAGATATGTTATTTAATAAGAAATTGTTGTGACACATGAATCTCAAGTCTAAAAAAATCCCACTGTCAGAAAAAAAACTGTTTAAGGTATTGACATACTACTTCCTCTGTCCATTGCATTAATGACATTCTAGATCTAATTTTGTATGTAATGATGGTAAAAGTATTTTATGCAACTCCACCAGCGAATTATGGACTTCGACGAGAGTATAATTGATCATTGCTTACGATTAATATATGTATTTTTTGACCTTTATGTACTTATCTTTTAATTCCTGATTTATTTCCACGTAGAGGTCAATAAAACAATAAATAATTAAATACCAATTTATTCCATAACATATAATAATACGTTTTCGTTAAATAACTTCTTCAGTGGAAGAAATTGACATATTAAATGTCAATTTCTTCCACTGAAGAAGTTATTTAAGTGGAAATAAATCAGGAATTAAAAGATTGCTTACGATTATAACAAAATTGTCTTCTCGAGTATCCAATTCAAAGGAAACAGCATTTGCTTTGTGCATGCAAGTTGTAGACCCAGTAAAATTGTAATTAGTTTGAGATAAGCACGTAAGTTGCAAATTGAGTTTATATGCGTTAATGAGCATTAACTTTATTATTATTAACTACTAATAATAATAATTAATAATAATAATAGTTCTTTATTGCCAAACAGAAATTTCCAATTAGTGGACAAATATAATATAAGATGCACAAAGTAATAAATGAACACAATGTATTAAATTAACTAAAAAAATAACAAAATTAATTTGAAAGTAAATCTAATAATTATTTAAAAATATCTTCCCGACGACGATCAGCTAGACGGCACATTACTGTAAGTGGGGAAAGTTGCAAAACATTCGATCTTGATGCTGTTGTGGTGAATGTGGGCTCGTATCTTGACGATAGCCTCGGAATTCGAAAAGTTAGTTTAGAGAGTAGACTTGTACAGTCTATCTCACCATCAACTAGTTTCCCAAAAAATTGTAAACAGAGGTAATGCCTTCTGGCAGATAGCGATTGCATTTCATGACGTCCTAGTAATTCATCTTGACAGATACTAACCTCAGGATAGACTCCGTCGAGTTTGAACGATAAATATTGTAAGAATCTTCTGTGTATTCTATCAAGAGACATGCAATGATAACCGTATATGGGATACCATATTATGGAAGCATATTCCATCTTGCTTAAAACGTATGAAGAGTAGGTATAGTATCTTCAACAGATGAATATCTTTAAAACATTTGGAAACATGCATAATAAAGCCTAAAGATTTGCTGGTAAAGGAACATACTGAATCAATATGATCAGCAAATATGAGTTTACAATCGAAAATAATACCAAGATCCTTAATATTCGACTTTTTTCAAGAATGTAATTATTAATTGAATACGTGGTTTCAAGTGGCGAGCTTTTACGAGTGTATAGGATATCACTGCACATTTCGAGGTATTCAGAGTTAGCTTGTTATCCTGATACCACAGAATTATTTTATTGAGATTGCTTTGTAAATGTCTGGCGTCATTCGGTGAAGAAATTTCTAAAAACAATTTTTTGTCAGCATATGCCAGGACAAAACAACTTAAACTAAGAAGCAGATCATTGATAAAAATTGTAAATAATAATGGACACAAGTTAGAATCTTGTGGTACACCTGTAGAAGCAACATATTCGTTTGAGCAGTATCCATTGTAGGAAAATATGATTGTATATTTGTTTGTATAACACACGCTCATACAATTTTGCGAAATTAGATAATATAGAAATGGGTCTATAATTAGATAAGGAAGAAGAAGTACAGCCTTTCTTATGAACAGGACATACTAAGTGCCAGTTCTTATAGACAAATCGATGATTGTAGTTAGAGAAGCTGCAAATACATAACGGCAATCGCGTATAAGGAAACTAGGTAGCGTGTCATCACCAGAAGTAAATTTTGAAGAGAAAGTTGATAAAATACCTATGTATTAAATCATTTTCGGATATTGTAGAGAAGGAAAATGGCAATGAATGACTATAATCCTTCGAAGGAGAAAACTCTCCACCAGTTAAATAAGCATCAGCAAACGTAACAGCAAAGGCGTTAACAATTTTAGATGGATCATTCAGTTCATAACCGCTTAAATTCTCAAAATCATTGCAAAATGGAAAACCTTCGTCGGTTGAAAAACAGGTTTAACAAATGGCACAACAATGCTGATGCCATTTAACCAGGTCTTCGAAGTTACAGCACATATTGCATAGTCACTATCAGGGGATCAGATCTTGTTAATACTTTTAATAAAATTTCTCAAACACTTGACATGATCGCCAATTTTTGAAAATATTTCCAAAATCACAATAAAAATGTACATAAGGTATACATATCAGAGTGTGAGAAAAACAATTGTGTTGACCTGTGTAATTGTACATATTGAACGTACAAAGAGCTGACAATACCAATATAATTTGTGTTCAGTGTTCGGCAAAAATCTGATATGCTTGTGGCAGAACATACGTAACCAGTACTTATAGAATATAGCACCAGTATAGATAGATAGATAGATACTTTATTTATACACTGTGGTGTGATATATACATATACATATAGATAAAACATTGAGACAAAACATTCAAATAAATAAACAACAAGTACAACAAACTGTTACCCAATTTAAAATTGTACGTACATATATAAATAAATAATCCCTTCAATTGGTCAGTGTACAGAGCCGTCCCCACAATAGAACTCCTCCAAAGAATAATAGTTCTTCTTATTTAAAAATAGTTTCAGACGAGACCTGAACTGGTGCGCTGGACCGATTTTTACATTGGCAGGTAAAGCATTGTAAATTCCAACTGCCAATCGAATGTGGGAGGCATAAAATTTACTGGATCTAGAGAGATCGCATCTAATAAAGTCTGGGTATCTTGTACTGTACATATGAGTACCCGAATTCGTCGCAAATTGCTCCAAGTTATAATGAACGTAACATGCCGCTAGCAGTATAAATAAATTGTAAACTGTGGGGATCCCCAACTCTATGAAGTAGTTCCTACATGAATCAGTCGGTTTTAAATTGCAGATTATACGTATGGCCTTCTTTTGCAATAGCAATACTGATTTTAGTTTAGTACTGCCCCAAAGCAGTAATCCATAATAGAGATGTGAGTTAAAATGAGCATAGTAAATCATTTTTAAAGTATTGATGTCACACGTTTCTTTCATTTTCCTTAGAACATACAAAGATTTATTTAATTTTAATGCGACCGAATTCATGTGAGAATCCCAGTGTAAATCACTGTCAATGGTCAATCCCAACAGTTTACATTCACCAGCAATGGTGAACGTCATATCGCATATAGTTAAGCTTTCTTCAGTACACTTTTCACCAAAACGTAAGATTTTAGTTTTTCCAATATTTAATACTAGTTTATTTTTATTAAACCATTTCAGTAACTCCTCTAAAACAGTAATGCAATTTGTTTCTAGTTCCTCTCTAGTCCTCCCAGTAACCGTAACCGTCGTATCGTCTGCGTACATCGTGACACCACCAGACACGGAAAGGGGCAAGTCGTTGACATAGATCAAGAACAACAGAGGTCCCAATATTGAACCTTGTGGAACCCCGGCTGATATGTCAAGAATATTAGACCTATAGTGGCTTATACAACCACTATCCGCTCTATGTGCAATTTCGGTATATTGCTTGCGACCAGAAAGATAGGACTCAAACAAAGACAACGCGCTTCCTCGAACCCCGTAGGCACACAATTTTTCGAGAAGAATGTTGTGATCCACAAGATCAAAAGCACAAGAAAGATCACAAGCAACGCAAGCAACGTACTTGCGAGCATTAAGATTTCTAAGAATACCGTCTACGATGTTTGTCAATGCAGTGGTAGTAGACCTACCCTTAACAAAACCATGCTGACATGTTGAAATTAGATTATTCGATGTTAAGAAACTATTCAACTGTAAGTGCATTACTTTTTCAAAGATTTTTGAAAGTGCTGGTAAAATTGCAATGGGTCTATAATTTTCGACACCATGTCTGTCGCCTCTTTTATGAAGTGGAATGATTTTAGATATCTTAAATGTACTTGGAAACACACTGACCTCGATGAATCTATTAATTATATCCTGTAAAGGTAAACATATGATATGAGCAGTTTTCTTAAAGATATGGATTGGCATTTCATCCATTCCTGTAGCGTGGGTATTATTTAGATTATATATTATATGTCGTAGCTCATTCGCGGTAATAGCAGTAAGAAACATTGAATGAGGAGAAGAACTCGAAAAGTGCGAAGTAGTATGATCATTAACGCCACCCTGCCCGCACCTCTCCATTGATTCCACAAAATGCTCATTAAAAACGTTCCCAACGCCACACGGATCCGTCACCAACTCACTATTTTCATTAATTACCTCTAAATTACTATGCGGAAACTGCTGCTTAGTCTGATGTCTGATAATGTCCCATGTTGTTTTGAGGATGTTGCTAGATGTATTTATTTTACGCTGTACATGTAAGCGTTTAGACAGTTTAATAGTTTGCTTTAGTACACAACAGTATTTTTTATAATAGTTAGTAATTACCGGATCCGGAAACATTCTCTGGAGCGCATACAACCCTCGCTTAGTGCGACATGAAACCCTAATCCCAGGGGACATCCAGAATCTGTCATAATTAGTTCGATGTTTACGAAATGGAAAACAAATGTTAAAATGATATTGTATGACATCATAGAACAATAATAATTTTAAATCAGGATTTACTTCCGCATAAACAGGTTGCCAATCCACAGACTCAACTGCAAGAACAAACTGTTCCATGTTTGATTGAGTATAAGAACGTTTAAATTGATAATCCTTGACAGTAGAGGAACTGCAACCAAGCGTAAGTAATAGATAATTATGATCAGATAAATCGCTGATGTTGTTTACTACTTGATATTGATAGTAAGTTCTTGCGAAAATATTATCTATGCAAGTCGCTGTCGACTCACATACACGAGTCGGTGTAGTTACTGTCGGAACCAACTTATAGGACAGCATAAGTTTTGAAAAGTTTTTAGCGGAAGCTGTATTCTGTAGCAGGTTGATATTAAAATCCCCGCAAACTAATAAATTTTGACATTTTTTGTGGTATCCTAAAACATAATCTAGTTTTTCAAAAAATATCTCTAGCGAACCTTTTGGGGATTTATAAAAACATAACACAGTTATTGACGGACTCTTAACCCTAATGCCACAGTACTCAAAATCAAATTCTTGAGCTATGTCCGGGATGGTCACGCTGCACACAGACAAAGCTCTTTTGACTAAAATCAAAGTACCACCATGTTTGGAAACACTTCGTGCAAAATAAGTAGCTACGTAATAGTTATTAAAAGTTAAACATCCTACCTTACACGAATTCTGCCAATGCTCACCAATACAAGCCACGTCGACGTCATTACAGACTAAAAACTCCTCAAGCAGGTCAACTTTGGAGGAAAGACTCTGTACATTAAGACTAAGGACCCTTAAGCCACCTTGTCGGCGAGACGCTGAAAATCCGTTTTGCGCGGAGGTGTTTGCTCAAGTACTGTATCAGCCGACGAAAGTGAAGTGAAGGAGTCGTCCAGGTCAGAAGCAGAAGGCAAATTCTCGTCTTGTTCGTCGTTCATGATAGTTTGTGCATCAAGCTTACCAAGCAAATCCGTTTCATGGAACATATCACCAGCGTCATCGACGTGCATTGTGTTAAGCATGTTGCCAATATTCTTATTATACTCTTCTTTACCAGAACTGCTAGTTAAAGTGTTGATAGTCTGTACTGTCACCAAATTATTGAAGTTTATATATCTTAATGCACATGCGTTTTCAGTATAATAATTGCCAATATATTGAATACGCTCGACAATTTTGGTCACTAACTTATGTTTTCCAGCATTATTCAAGTGAAGACCACTTTTCTGAAAATCATTTATCTTGAGTACCTTATTAGTGTCAATTATAGTGACATTGCTAAATAATGCCGCCGACATACGAAAACTATGATTAATGTCCTTGATAAAGTTCTGAAGTACAGGCCGACCGTGCCATAATGGAATTAACAGTAATATAACATTTGTATGGTTTAATTTTTCTAACGTCTGCTGTATCGTTTCGAATGATGGTTGTTTTCCTTGAAGAGCATCATTTACGCCGCCACACAGTACTACAAAGTCACGTTGAGTATAATGAGAAGTCAGTCCACCAACATCACCAACTATACTTGAAAACATCGCATTTGGCTTAAACAAGCAGTCAATAGACATATTCGGCATTTTTTCTTTAACGATACTGCTCAATTTTCGCCCATGACTATCGGCTAGAATTAAAACATTACCATCACAACCCAAAGACCTATCCGATACATCCGCTGAAACAGTGCCATCCAGTTTTATTGCGTCCCTAATCTTATTTCTGTTTTTTATGTTCGTTAAGATTGTAGTTTCGTCATTAGGTTTAAGACCTGTATTCACTAGATTTATTGAAGTATTATAATTTAGACTATCCTCATCTATATTTTCCTCCTGCGTTCGGGTGGAATTAAGTTTCTCATTTGAAGTTTCTGAAGTATTATACGGCGTCAGGCAGTTGATAGACTTGTTTTTTTGCTCTCCGCTCTTGTAACAAAACACTGCGTCATTAATAGAGTGATTATTGATCTCTTGTATTCGTTGTAATTTATTCTTTATTTCTAATACATATATCTATATACATATATGTATGTATATAGTGGAACTAGTATACCATTGTGTTCAACGTTTAACTAGACGCTTACGTTGATTGTCTGTAATTTGCAATTTTTTTACTAGATTGATCATCGCATCGATTCTTACCGAAAATTATCAATTTGGGTAATGCTGCATAAAGAACAATTGGATGACATAAACAATAATTGCATTACAAAAAAACTTGTGGGTGTTTTAAACAAAGATGAAGTTTTGCATATATTCGATATAATTGCGACTATCAACCAGCAACAACCGTTAAAAAATCCAATTGACAACGGCGGCCTAATTATAAGAAACTCATCGAGTTTGCTCGATTAGACTCGTACGCTACGACACTATATGTACATATATGCAAGAAAGAAAATGCCGCTTTATCATTAAATCTTTTACACACTTCTAAATGCTTTTAATTTTATTCATTTAGATACAATTCCACACTGAAACCTGATTGCATAAGTACATATTATGCAATATTAGATAATGATATTACTGTTAAAAGTAACTACCTACTGATTGTATACTCATGTTATTTGAAACCCTGCTTTATCAGTAAACGAGTCCGTGTGATTCAAGATTGTAAATTGAATGAGGAATAATGTTGCATATCTTTAAATTATCTAGTTTTGAAGATCATATCGTCGCATCACAGTTGATATAAACAGATAATTGTAGGATTCTTGACAAAAATTAATAGTTAATAGCAGTTACGCATACTTAAAGAATTAACGTCTACACGGCCGTTAAGATATATTTGTTGCACGTTAACAGAGGATGTAGGTTCAGACCCTATTTCAGAGATAAATTTTGTATTTACTTCTTATGCATTTATTCCTTAGAAACTGTTGCAAAGAAGATGCTTTCAGCATCCATTGTATAGCTGTTATTGCCAGTTCTTTTTCCATACTAAGTTGAAAGTTGATTTCATACATACGTGCATTGAATATACCTCACCGGTCTCGTTCAATTTCTTTAGTGGTTCGAATTTTATATTTGACACAGCTTCGATAGTCTTCGCAATTGCTTTGATATGAAAGGAGATGAAAGGAATAAGTATATTTTTTTATGATGGTTTCGGGTTTTAATCATGTGTAATATGTGTAAGTAGCTGACAGTGTAAAAAGTGGGTAAGGAATATCAAGTCACGATAATTCGATGGGTTATCCACCAAGAGGCAAAACCCTTCGCCGAATTACCGTCATCTCCTAACACACTTCACCTATCAGAAGATTTTCGCCTCTAGCGCAATTTTGACGGCTAGTTATCGTAACCCTCTGGTATCCCGTACTCACTTTTCGTTCTTGAAGAAGCCACCTACATTAGTGGCAAAAGGTCAACTTGGTATATTTTGTATTTTTGTGCATTTATTTTAGTTTATTTTGTACTGTACATTTTGTACTGGGCATTAGTACGAGAAAGTTCAATTACTCCTGTATAATAAAAGAAATGAGAAAATGTTATGGGGGCTATAACCTAAAAATATTTTTAACTATAGGTACAGGGTGTCAAATAAGGACAGGGTAAACTAAACTTACTTTATTTTAAATGGAACACCCTGTATATTTTATTGGTTACGATTCTTCTAGGTGTTACCTTTATTATAATATAGGGTTTTGCTATGTTGTTCAGTTTACTTTAGAAGGTATGGGAAGTTTTGCATGAATTTTATACCAAAGTTGGCGTCTCCTACCGTACTACGGCTCCCACATAAAATAATTCATTAGCGCTAGAAACATTTCTACTGTGATCTTCTTTCATTAAAAGTTATTTATTTATCGGCGTATTCAATATTTATATACAGGGCGAGTCATAACTCGGAATGTTGATTTTCTCACCTACTTCAAATGGAATACTCTGTATTTTATTATTGAAGTAAACTCTTCTCTTCACGAACTTTATTATTTATTAAACATTCCCTATAGCTAAATGTGATAGTTTTTGAGTTATTTGCGATTCTATAACAAAAACATGATTTGAAACAAAAACGGGTTTCATTTTAATTGGTTCACCGTGATGCTGAGCTAAGAAATAATAAACTACCTATAGTACTACGGTTGCAGTTTTTTTACAATGGAAATAGTAGCAAAACAATTAGTAGTTAAGATTCTTAAGTATTATCTCAGACAGATGTGAATTGTGAATATTGATATTGATATTGAGCTTGAAGTTTTGATATAACAGAATAATTTTATTGCTGTTTAAAAGTATAGATTGATATGGTTTTTGTGTTGGGAGAAAGTAATCAGAATATTTTGCTGACAAGAAGACTTTATCATCAGCAATTCTCTAGTAGACGACAACCAAGAACAAAAGCTTTTGAAATTTTCTTGCAACAGTTTTGTCGGACTGAAACTATAAATTATGAAAAATCTAAATGAACCAATACCGTTTAAATAGAAGAATAAATACATCTATGTATATTATGTGCAACGTCACCAAGAGTTGACTGATGACGACCATAAAAATAAATACACAAAAATAAATAATCCTGTAATTAATCGATGGTTTTAGCCTTTAGTTTGTGGTACATTTTGTAATATAAAATAAATAATACTTTACTTTGTTAAACCACTTTATTTAATATTGTTTACTGCTGTTTCAATCTTCTTGGGCCATTCTCAAAACTAAAGTCTTTAGTTGACCTAAGAAGGTTGAAACTGTAGTAGACAATACCATATTAAATAAAGTGGTTTAACAAAGTAAGGTATTATTTATTTTAAATTCTGTAATTCGTTCCTACTTTACTTTTTTTTGTTTTTTCAAGTTTCATAATTAAATGTTATCTTATTAACACTTTGCATTTACTATTTTATGTCATTTTCCCATTTAAGCAACTTGTAATTTTAAAATAAATTTCTCACAGGTGAATCATAGCTAATACTGTTTTTTTTTCACTCAACTTTACGTCAGATAATGATAATTTCAGCGATTTAGGTATAGAATTGTATTTTCCCAGATAAAGGGCAGTTTTCGTCTAAGATTGCTATTCAACTAATCAAAATCAAACCCGTTTTTTACTTAAAATCATGTTGTCGACCTATAGAAACGCAAATTACAACATTTAGTTATAGGGAATGTTTAATAAATATGTAATAAAGTACGTGAGAGAGAAGTTTACTCCAATAATAAAGTACGGAGTGTTCCATTTGAAATAGGCGACACAAAAAAACATACTGAGTTTTGACTCGCCCTGTATATAAATATTGAATACTGCGATAAATAAATAATTTCTGGTGAAAGGAGATCACATTAGAACTGTTTCTATCGCAAATGAATTATTTTATGTGGAAGCCGTAGTACGGTAGGAGGCGCCAACTTTGTTATTAAATTCATGCAAAACTTCCCATGTCTTCTAAAGTAAACTGAATAACATAGCAATCGGGCAAATAATTGCAAGTATTTAAGTAGAAGATACCTTAAAGATGTACTTCGGAAAATAGTGCACTTATTACTTGAAGATTATTAGAGAAAAAGTAGTTACCGTTGCTATTTTTTCTGCTATCACTTTTGACAGAATATTATAAATTAAGGAAATAGAAACTTTTCTAATGAAGAATAATTCATGCAATTTAACCGAATTTGTATATACTAAACTAACTTTTGCAAAAGAGTAAAAAAAATAATAATAATGAATTAAACTAATGTCTTACAGTACTGATGTTTTAGTAAACACATTTTATATAAAAGAGTTCCTTGTCGTTCAAGGTTACATGTTTTCTTATTAGAATAGGTATTTATGTTGCTAATGGACTTTCAAATCTTAGTTTAAACTCAACTAATTATGGTATAATTATGCTTGCTGTACTATTTTGTAATTACGTGCAGAAATTCACTACATCATTGTCATAAAACGTGATCATTTGAATATATTAGTTACAATTGAACCAGAAGTTCATAAATACCGCTGTTTAATAAAAACTTTCTTACATTTTATTAAGTAAGCTGTATGCACCTTTTATGTTTCTCTAAAATTATTTTATGATTTTTTAGAATTTGCAATAATAATCTGGTCGCTTTTGTAACTCATAATGTTTACCTAACAACTAATTTGAGTTGTTAAAACTGAAGGTTGACAAGAAATTTTTTTCGATTCCCTAAAAGTTGATAACATTTCAACACTAGCGGTTCGCAAAGTAGAAAACTTATTTGTTAGTAACACTCCAGGAGCGGCTGTTTAGTTTGCCACTTTATAGTTAACCTCATTTTTCAAAGATGTTCGGTTTAATAAGAAGAGAAAGTTAAATTTAGGTGCTACAAGAAAGGTAAAATAAATGATAAAAATATGTTTTATAAAAAGATATGAAGGAAGATTTTATGTTATGTTGTGTTGATTTTATTGTATGATTTTATGTTGTTTTATGTTTTTATGATGTTATGTTCATTTTCAGCGTTTGACCACCTCTCAAAATTTGTGAAGAATGCGATGCAAGAGGTTGTGACATTTTCTGTGTTTGATGTCATTTCATTGGAGATATGAACTGAATGAAAGAAAATTACTTGGTGGTCAATCATGGTTCAAAGTTGGTCAATCCTATCCTGCGACAAAATGTTAGTGTTTGTAGTAACAAAAATCGAAAAATAAAAAAATAAAACAATTTCGAAAAAAATTTTTTTGAAACTTTTGAAAATGTGAAAGGTAGTCAAACATGGTCAAACGATGGTCAATCTTATTCGATGAACAAAGTGTCTATATTGGCTACTTTCAGCATTTTAGCCATTAGACCCCAAAATATGGGCATAGCGGCTGTAGCCTAAACAAAATGTGGTCAATCGAAATCGCTGATGGTCAATAGTGGTCAATACATCGTAGAATTTTTGGTCGATTTTCGACCGCTTTGTGGTGCCAACTTCGCGGACCCTATTATATGTAGTTGTCGATTTCTACCAATTAGAAACGTGTAACGCGTGGTAAGATCCGCCAGCTCTATAAATTACTTTAACACCATTGTATATTAGATCTGGAAATTGTCTGATTTTATTTACATTGTCCGCGCACAGCAGCCGGTTACGATTTCATTTTGTATACATACTCACGATTAATAACTTTATTTGATCTTCGATATGCTTTAATGTAAATTATTCAAAGTATCTTTGAAGTAGTACTATAATTGGATGCCATCCAAATACAGTGTGTGTAGCAGTAGGACCAGGATTAAAAATATCACACGTTAACACGAGAAGAAATGAAATGGTAAGATAGGATTAAGAGAGATACATACATTGAATCGTATAATATCCACGTCTTCGTGATTTGGGGTTGGTAGCAAGACTTGCAGTGTAGCCACATAACGAACAATAAAATTGCCATTTATAAAAAATGGCATGAGGTACCCATGCCGCCCCATGCCATTGTGATCAACTGGATCAATTTAGCAAGTTTTCTGTTGTAGATATTAGGTACACAATAGAGAAATAAAAGCGAGTTCCAAAAAAGTTGCTAAAAGTAAGAAGCTAGTAAACCATTATTATTAACAACGAAAAGTTACAGAATCAACCTGAATATTTGTCTAAAATATATAATATTATATCAAATGTTTATACGATTTGGCGGTAATAGAAAGACCATGCGGTAAACTTTCGCATTTACAGTATTCAAATGTACAGATTTTCTGCCACAAACAATAAATGTTACTACCTGGCACACGACATAGAACGACAAGCTCCAATGAGGAAGTTTCACTATTGCAAGAGTTTTATCTGATAGTTCCTTCCTTATTATCTGACATCTTAGAAGTATTTTTTTTATATTAGCTGAACTAGAAAATTAAAATAAATTGCAGACAAATAATAAAATGCATATGTATATCTGTATGTATGTATATGTAAACAAGCAAAATATTAATTAAGAATGAAAAGATAAACAAAGGATACCAACGAAACGCAGTTACCAACTGCAATGAGAGCATTGTAAGAGTCTTAGGTTAATCTTCAAAACTAGTTTGTTGGTCAAATATATTAATTAATTATGGTTAGGCGGCTGACTATTGTTGTGAGAGGACGATAGGTGCCGGGGTTCAATTCTCTGGAGGGACGGTGACATTTTTTCAGAGAGTTTAATCCCGGATCGACTTGCCATTCGCTGTTGGGAGCAAAGTGATTAACAGCGCGGCATCATAAAAGGCGATATGATGTTGTCACAAAGCCATTTAAACACAACTTACACACACTAAACTACACCGCAAGAGTTGCAGTGATTGCCAGACAAGTAATACAGCTTACGGAGTCACTGCAACTAAGCACCCACCACACATTAAAAAAAAAAAAAAATATATATATAACTTGTTACCAGGTTGATACAGAAAGTTACTATATTAGCACATTTGACATAAATTACAGACAGATTATTATCCAGCATTAAATTTTAGTTTTATTTATGATGACCTTGAACTTGAAGAATACACTTTCACTCCTTGTCTTATTTCAAACTTTAGATTCTTCGTTATCTGTTCGCCACGTGTTGGAATTTTCTTTGTACCATATTTTTCAAATTAAATGCGAATCTTTTAGCGAGGAATTTCCTTTTAGTAAATAAAAGCTTTAGTATAAAGCAAATTTTATATGTTTAAAAGAGATTACTAAACTTCTAGCAATTAAATTAGCTTTAAAGAAAAGGCTTTATTTACTAAAAACAGATTCTGTAAAATTCGTATTTAATTTGTAAAAGATGGTAAATGTCATTTATGATGCCGTTCTTTATTCCTATTTCCTTTAGTACTTTTCAAGTGTAATTTTTTTGAAATATGTTACACGTATTTTCAACATCTGTGAAACATAAACGTAATTATTCATTCTTTTCTATTCTATAGTTGCTGCATCCTTTGTTATCACCTTTATTTATATATTGCTATGATGATGGCACTTTTTCCGTACTTCGGAATTTTTCTCTCTGTGAGTATCGCGCTCACTATTTCTACCAGGTCTCTGATATATTCTCTTCCCATGTATTTTATTATTTCCGGGGTGATATCGTGTTTACCCAGTGCCTCACCTAATTTTATCTTTCCTGTAGCGTCTTCTATTTCCCGGTCTCTTATGTTTCCTAGGTCCCTGAATACCAGTTGCTTTTCCATTTTCTTCACCTCGGTTTTGTATATAAATGTACGTTAGTGCTTTGAAGTACTCTCCCCCACCTTTCCAATTTTTTTCTGATTTGTTTTATGTCGTCCATATTGCCTGTTATATTCAGCATATTGCGTTGTTTCTTTAGTCTACTTTTTAATTTTCTCTGTAGTTCTTTGTCTTTTTATGTCCGAATTGCTTTTATGACTTTCTTTTTCTCCTCTCAGTCCCTCATAATTCTCAGGTTTTCTTGTAGTTAGTTATTTTTTGTATTTCTCCTTCTTGGTTTTTATTTTTGCTTTCGTTAGTTAAAAGCTTTCCTTATGTTACTGTATTTTTGTTTTATCACAGCCCTCCTCCACTGCTATCAATATACCATATTGTTTCAGTTTATCTTCTCATTTCTCTTGGTATAGATTTTGATAGAACATGCCATCACATTCTTGGCAAAAAAACCACTGGTACCACTTCAATCAGCACACACCAATCATTTTGATAGGTTACTATTTGCATTTTTAACGTGTAAGTAATGTTGTGTTGTCATTAATTTTAAATTTTAACAACTTCAACATGTTGGAAAAGTAATCTATAGTCATCCTGTGTTTTATAGTAGTTTATGCCATATATTTTCTCTTAACGAGTTTAAAAATTGTAAGTAACAATTGTAAACATTTATTTTAACGTTATTAGCCATGGTTTTATCCTTGTAGTTGTGCCCTGATGGAGCACTGAAGACAGTGCGAAATATTGGCTAAAAAAAAAATAGAAAACTCAATTTAAAATTTGATTTTTATTTGTTGTCCTTTGTTCCTGTATTGAACTCCACCTGCAAAGACTCCTCGTCTGTTTCGTTTTATTTTATGTATGTATTACATACAAATATTTGAATAGTCACATACGTTGTATAGATATTATCTCATCATACATAATTTTACTCTTCAAATAAACTTCTTTAGTATATACATAGATGTATTTACGAAAATGCATTCTGTTAAATACAGTTCTTGAATATTGATTCGATTATAAAAGAACAACAATTCGACAAACTGTACCAATATCTATAAACTGGTTCGAGAACAAAGTTCTTATAAGAGTTATTTACTTAAAGATGGTTTACTGGCGAGAAAGATAGTAGACGTACGAATAGAAACGTATTGGAACGGAAGGGAGAAGAAAAAATTACAAGGTATAGTATATTGGAACGAAAGGGAATAGAAAGATCGGAAGTAAGATAAAACGAAAAGAAAAACATTTAATTATTTTTACAAACACAAATACATACAAGCAAAATACGAGAGAATATACAATTACAGCTGTATTTGCTGTTGTATTCGCATTGTGGATGTTAAAAATAGTAAAGAAATGTATTTGTCAATAGCATGGATTGCGTTTAATCCTAACTAATTTGTATTCAACTCAAAGAAGCGGTCTTTCGTGAATTACAATTCTTTTTCGAATGCATCCAAGTTTAACTTTATTTGTGTTTTTGACTTCTTGATTTTATGCTATTGTGTTATGGTAAATAAGATAACTAAATTGTTTCTATATTCACATGGAGGCCTATGATACGTCGAAAATATTCCTTCGCTTCGTAATTCACAATCATCATTACATGATTATAATATTTCTGTAGATATGAATTCTAGGAGTGAACTTATTTTGGAAAATATACAACAAAATTGTATTTTATTTATAAAATAGTCTATGTTACCTGTGTCATTTGTAGAAAGTCGTGGATTTCAAAGATTACCGTCATATAATTTCCGGTTATGAATTTCCACTGCGTGTAATTCGCATAACATAACAACAACAATTATAAACGAACGTGAAAGATCCATAAAAAAACTTACTACGGAAATGGTCAATACAAATATATGTCACTTATGGACAACAATGTGTTAGGTGCGCGGAGTTAGTAGTAAAAAATCCACAAAAGTTACGGAAATGATTGACCGTTTATTAACTACTATTGACTGTCAGCGATTTCGATTGGCCACCTTTCGTGTAGGCCCCTAAATAGAAATACAGAAATTTTGTTCATCAAGTATGGCTCAAGAATGTTTCCAGATATTTTCAAGTTAAGAAAATGTATTAGCAAGAATTTTATTTTCTTTAAGGACAACATTTTTGTCATAGAATAGGATTTTTTTCATGTGTGGTGGGTGCTTGGATGCAATGACTTCATAAGCTGTATCGCTTGTCTGACACTATTACTGTAACTCTCGTGGTGTAGTTTTTGAGTGTGTATAATTATGCTGAAATGGCTTTGTGATAGTATTATACCACCTTTTATAATGCCGCGCTGTTAATCACTTTGCTCCCAACAGCGAATGGTAAATCGATCGTATTTTAATTCTCAGAGAAAAATATCACCGTCTTTCCGGGGAATTGAAACTCGGCTCCTATCGTTCTGCTACAACGATAGTCGGCCGCCCAACAACTGCGGCTATTGGGGATTTAAGAGATTGTGAGAGATTTCGAAAATCGTCTTTTATAGCCACTGGTAAATTTTTATTTGACCTTGAAGCTATGTATATATAACAAAGTTGTTATAACAGAGTTTATCGCACTTTTCACTAATTTTGAAGGGTGGTCAAACGCTGAAATTACAACATTACAACTTGTAGTGATATGTTTTGAGATCATAAAAACTCAAAAATTATTGCTTGACCACCCGCCAATATACCGACTAAATATTTTGAGAGATCGTCATAGCTGAAAATTATAACAAATCATCGTTTGATCACCTATCGGTTAACTTTTATCCGACCTTGAAGTTACATACACATAATAGAGTTTTCAAAATTCATCGCACTTTTCAGACTTCGATAAGTGGTCCGACTCTGAAAATGATACAACGTGTTGTCTCATGTCTGTAGACCACAAAAAATCGAAACTGATCATTTGACCACTCACCTGTTAATTTTGATCCAACATTGGAGTTACATATAACAGAGTTTTCAATCCTAAATTCATTAAATAAAATGAATTTATTTTGTTTGTTAAAATACTTCATCTAGCAAAAATATTTTCTGTATATTATAATGATCTGACTGGAATAGATTATTACAAATCAATATTTTTGTAAACGTCTTAAATTTTCTAAAAAGTGTAATTTTAAATGGAATTGCAATTTATTCATTATCTATTAGTGTATCTACGATTTTACCATGCAAAAAATTTAGATACGTAGGATATTTTCCGAGAGGAGTCTAGGATTGAGATACGTATTATACTAAATTTATCCATCATCTAGGGCAAGCTTATTGTGTATGTACAGAATGTTATGGATAATTTGTAATTATCCTTTAATTACAGTTTAATGATGCGACCTTTTCATGAGTATATATTTATTATTTGAATAAAATCGCCATTTGCAAGTACGTAAATACTTGACTGCTATTATATACGGAGTTCCAATGACAGGACATTACGCCTCCAATCTCTATAGTCTTGCTCAACTCGTCACCTTTGAATAGAATAGTTTGTCTTATTCCATTTTCACGTCTCCGATCAACAGTATGTAGATATACAGATACGAGTATTTCAAACAATATAATTATAATTTTAATATAACCCTCCTACTGAATATTTTTTTATGGGTTCTTATTTGTTTGTATATTACTATTCAAATAACAAAAAATAAGTACTTAATTTGTAATGAATCGATTAAAAATAGTTTTATTAAAATGCACTATTTATGTGAGAATCATTTCGGTAATAGCATTTTTAGTTATTATTATTATTATTATAGTTTCCAATTATTAATTATGTATTTTTAAGTATCGGGTATTGAGTTTATGTGAACAATTGTTACGGAACCCATTGAAGGTTATATCGCAGTCCCCATCACCAAAGTAGTGGCGCTACTCTGGATAGGCTAGGCAAGTAATTATGTTAGCGGTTTTATTATTATTAAACAATAAGTATTTTCCTTTTGCTTTTACGATGTTTTGCTAGATGCAAAATAATGTTTCAACATTTTTGTATACATTTCGCGTAATGCAAGTACTGTTCATGTAAAGAGAAATTTAATTAGATTGAGTCAAGGTAGCAGTTAAGTGAATTATTGACAACAAGAAATTGGGGCATTGCTTTAATCATATACAATACATATTGCAGTTGTATGCTTGCGCAAATACCTTGCAATTAAAAAAAATGGTATTTCAATATAAAACTGAGTAAATGTGCTGAAAGGAAGTAAATATGAGAATATAGCGACATAATAATCATTTAGCGGTAAAAATTCCGTAATGTATCAATTCCGTAAAAATTTTCAACAATTCGCATACGCGTAAGCAGGACCGTAGCTAGAACATTACACAGGACGGGCAATCATATTACATGGGAGCGCAATAGTAATAAAAACAAAGAAAGTTAAACGTATAATACCAACATATTAATTTTATTCTTTAAGGTAGTAAGTAGTGGAGGATTTATTAAAGCACCTTATAACTTCTATTAAATTTTAACCGTTTATTTTTATTTAAAATTTCTTTAAAAATATAAAACAATCGTTGCTGAGGATCTATTCTAGTAAGAACAGAAAATGTTGATTCACACAAAGTTGTGTTACATCCAAAGGTTTGCGCAGTGGCTGATACTTTCAAATGCTACATTCTCGGAGTACACGTTTGCAAAATATATAAACATTTTTATTTTTTGCTAAATAACATTGAATTACAATTAATTTTTCTGTAGATGGCCACAAAGCTCCTAAAGAAGATAAGTATTGAATATTATTATTGCCCAACCTTTCAGGCATCGAAAATGATTTTTGAAAATTATTTATTATTACTACATCGATTAGATGTTTATTAAGTTGCCGGTTTAATTTCACCATAAAACATTATGAATCCCCAAAATAGATAGATAATGATAACCAATACAAGTTAGGAAGCCGTTGAACCTCCAATAAAAAAGGAAAGAAACATTACAACACATATACCTTTAGTATGTCAGTGATGTGCTTTAGTACTGACTCAAAGTGCCATAAAATTTTATAAATATAACCCTAATATAATAAATATGTGTACGACGATAGATAGCCGACTGCCCTCGAGGGGTGAGTCAGTACATCACTGTACTTATGGTTTAATTTCAGATATCTTTTAACTTGCCGGTCAATAAAACAGGAATCAACTAAACATACTACTTTAACGAGACGTTATTAGCGAATATGTCTATTCATTTTGCGTTAAATAGTAAATACATAGATCAAAGATGGCACTTAATCCAAAATCAAACCAATTTACACAAAAGCAAAATCATTTTGTTACAATTTAGCATAATTACAAAATATACAATAGTCAGTATAGGGTCAGAAAGTACGTCTCTCCATGTGTGGCACACAATAGTTATTTGCTTATCATTACTGCTTTCAAACTTTGAGTTAAGTTGATGTTTAACTAAAGATTAAAAATTAACAATTATTGAAGTGAAGTGTTAAAGTATGCAAATATGGTGGCCAGATACCTTCCGCATTCTACCGAGAAACGTCAAGATAATAAGTATTTATAAGAAAGAAGAAATAACATCCAGAACCAGGAAAAAAAAGATACTGGGCTGCCATCCCAGTATCTTTTTCCTGTTTCTGGATCTTAACGTTCTACTGCCAGTACTTCTACTCTACCTCAGAAGAAATAACGTCAGGTGTTTCCTTTGCAGCTCTAGGACCGCAAAAAAACTAGTTTCAGTCTGATAGATTAGAGACGTAATGAATTATTTTCAGATAAGGTAGGGGGAAATACATTTTCAGAGCAGCAATACGTTCTCAATTATTTGTAGGTTATAACCTACGACCTTAAGGTCGGATAAAATTTAGCCGGCGGATGGTCGAGAACTATGTACAATGTTTATAGTCGAGGGTTACAGAACAATAACTCGCACCATTTTCAACGTTTCACCACCCTTCAAAGTGTGAGAAAAGTGCGATAAACTTCAAACTCTGTTATATAGATCTTCAAGGTCGGGTGAAATTTAATCCGTGGGTGGTCAAACGATGATGTGGTTTGCTGTGATTAAGTGGCCTGAAGCAAAAGGTTGTTGTATTTTCTGCGTTTGACCTAATTTTAATTTAAAGATATTAATTTGTTTTTATCGACTATTGTTAAGATTTCAAAAAAATTGTTTGGTGGTCAAAGATGATCAAACGTTGGTCAATCCTATCATGCAACAAAAATTTTGTCTTTATAGTAAAACAATGTAATTTTCTTTTTGAGAATTTTGAAAATGTTAAAAGTGCTTAAACATGGTCAAACGATGGTCAATCGTATGCGATGAACAACAAATTTCTATATTTCCAATTTTTAGTATTTTCGCCATTAGATTCCAAAATACGGAGCCTAAGCAGAAAGTGATCAATTGAAATCGCTGATGGTCAATAGTGGTCAATAAATGGTTAATCCTTCCTATCATTTTTGTCAATTTTTGACCACTTTATGGGCCAGCTTCGCGGACCTGCTTTCCTCTAGTCCTTGAACAGATTTCTTTGACCTTGACAATAAATACATTGATATAGGGATAATTAAATTTATTTTTATAAGTAAATTAAATTTATATTGGTAAGTGTTTTAATATTCTACGCGATTTCTTTGTTTTTATACATTTTTGTTAAACATGGTTGTATGTAGTTTTCTAATTGATTTTTATTGATATGTAAGTGCAAAGGTATCTGGGATTAAAAAGTAATCTAAAAATAAATAACTGTTCTGAAATGTGCGGAATTATTAATTTGAAAATTCCTGTATTCTGTATAATGCTTTTCAATTGTAAGTTTGATGCATGCCTAATGTAAAATACAGTCTAAGTTTGTATTACTCTGAGTTTTATGTCCTCTGTATATATCTTTTCTTATATAATGAATATACATCCGCTGTTGTGATTTAAATTGTATAGGTTTCAGTGTATCTATACGATAAACAGTGATTAACTTTTATATTTGACTGGTACTGTATATCTTGTGAAATACGCACTAGTCCTTAAAGAAAATAATATGCAAATCCAAACTTGTTATCTAGTAATTCAAACAGATAACGAAAAATGACTAACAAATTTTTAATATTGCGTATATATAAAATTATTCAAACTTACTTTTTTTATTAATAAAAACAATATTCAGCAAGATACCACTTTTTACTAATTTACTAACCTTTTTGCTGAAGAAATCTTACGACTTAAGTGGGGAAAAACGTGTCAACAAAAGCAAGAAATATTACATTCCCCAACGAAAATTATTGGTAATACATACTTTACACTATAGGACAAGTAGAAATTCACAGTCGTAAAATCAAAGCAACAATTTGTAAGCACTCGATTCATTTAATAATTAAGAAGTTAATATTATGATATCTACTAAATTCTACAAGAATTCAATTTATATATTGCCTGTAAAACAATTTGCAGACGGTAAAAAGGAAAATAATTTTATACATAGAGCTGTTTCACTTTGTTAATGACGTCTACAAATCAGTATTATATTATTTCATAAACGAACGATGTTGACGTCACAATCTTTGCAACGGGATTTATACTGATTTTTTATATGTATGCATTAAGTCCAGCGCGTAATCCTTGTTGTTTGTATTTACCATGAAAGATGTAAAGTGGTTGGTAGAAAAATTGGCGTAATATTTTTATAATCAGTGCAAATAAAATAATCCTGTTTAGTTTAGGCCGTGTTATATTCTGAAAACGATAAAACCCTCTGGTACAGAATTTGTGGTTTTGGTATGGTGGTCGTAATACAGGAGTCATATATAGGATTTGATACATTTAACGTAAAATGGGTGGATCGAAATATTAGAGAATCCGGTGCAATTCAAACCATACCAAATGAGGAATGTAGAATTAGTTCATTAACAGCAGGAATCAATGTGGTTGACATAAAATCAAAATCTATACCTGTTTTCGAACATGTAACTATACAGGTTATTTATTTTAGTAACATGCGATTTAAATCAGTAGTCAATAAACAAACGATATTTGTGACGAATGATGATGTATTAAATAATATACTATACTTTCACTAATACACATTTCTTCGTAGAGAATACACCCTTCACATTCTTGACAATAACAACTTGGAAAGATCCAAATTTACTGCAGATGCCTAACAAACTATACAACTAACAAGTTGATAAATTAGAAACGGGATATTAAGGTGACGCTAATTCTGGGAATTTCCGAGAACTTTTTATTTTGCAATAATACTAAGCTTTAAGGCCAACTATCTGTAGATATGATCTCTTAAAAAATATGTAAATTCTGAATAAATATAGCTGAGAATATGTAAATACGATACGGTTATTTATTTAAGAAGTTGTGGTTAACGTTGGCATTCCATTACTTCAGATAGCTCACTGTTTTAGAACTATTGTCAAGGAAATGAAAATTAACTGGAAAATGACAAAAATATCCTAGAAATATTTATTGCATAATAAACTTTCATAAAAATGTTGCTGCGAAAGTGAAATGTGCTGGATACCTACATTTATTGTGATTCGTAAATGTTAACACAACGTAATAGATTAAGGCGAATCTGAAAATTTCCTCGTAAGCTCCTTCAGACGGGGCCCTTTCAAATCAATATAATTTAAATAAAATATAGTTTTTATTACTTAAAGAGGAACAAGTTTTCAAAAAAAGCGGATACCAATATATAATGACAACAATAACTGTTTAAAAGAATACACATACATACATATAATACGTCACGTAAATAACTTTTCAATGCAACTAATAACAATAATAACTGTTCTTACAAGGTTTTCAAACTAATTTATTACACTTTCAATATGAAAAACTGTACTATAACGCAATTGTTTTATTTTATGAGTTATAAAACTTACAAAAACAAAAGAATGGTGGGAGTTTTCCGTTTCTAAGATTCCTTCTATTCGATACCTCTCCGAATATGGTTGCGAGCTGTTTACTAATATTTCATCTTATCCCGCACAAAAGGAATCTCGTTTAGTTGCCGCCCCTCCCAATACAACAATTATAAGAAGATCCGCACGCAGAAATCGTAAACAACAGTTATTAAGTAGCAAGATGTAGGAAGGGCATCAAACAGCTAACCACATCAACGAGACACCTTGGACTTTCTAAGAACGAACACCAGAAAAATGCACACAACAATAAACAACTCACAAACACACTTTTCGATATATTAATAGATGCTATTTTAATTTACACAAACTATTGATGATATCACGACGGTCGCCAGGAGAAGTTTATTATAATGATAACGTGTCGCTGATATTAAATCTAATTATGTTTTAAATAAATAGAAATAAAATCGGAAATCGAAACGGTTTGTTTGCTGCTACACGACTGTCACGAACGATACTGCCTCAAACAAACCTTACTCCATTCCACTAGAGTCGAAGATTTTCGCCGAACTACCTTTACGTTAACATTTAGGTGTGTGCTTGTGTGCGTCTTCATGTGCATTAAGTCAAAAGGAGAAGGCGACAATGACGAGAGAGGCAGAAAACAGTAGTGGGAGATGGGTTGCCTGTTGCGCTTGCGATTCAAACATGTGAGTTCTACTTAAGCCACATTTATGCGGGCGCTACACGATGCGTAGAACATTTAAGTTGAATTAAATCAGCTCGACAGTTGGTGTGATGTTTCTGTTATACGGTTGACCAAATAAAACATCTAGTAATGCAAACGTTCGTTGTTTACAATAATGAGGGCTTGCTGATTTTGCAACTGACCGTCGTTTATTACTGACAAAGAAAAAAACCGTAAATGAAAAATGTAAACTTTGCCATTAAGCAAACATAATATTTTAGGTACAATTTTTCCTTATTTTTTTTATGAACTTATTAAATAATACGGAAATATGATTTGCTGTTTGAAAGATATAAATATCTTCTACTTAAAAGTATTTGCTATTATTAATTGCATGAATCGTGTAGCTGTGCAACAAATGTTTTCCTTCGAATATCGGCAGAAGGCGTTTGACTCGTATTAAAAATACCGACAAAAGTTCGAACATATTAAAGACGAATCATTGCTAATATTGGCATATTTGTACGACATACATACATAGCGGGAGAGATCTCGAGCGTTATCAGACTTGCTCGCCGTACGTATGAAAAGACCCTTGAATTGCCAATAGGGAACAATCATTTTTGGAAACATTTTATTTTTGATTTTGCGCTATAAAATTGCGTAAATATACAGGTTCTTTCACGAAACCCGTTAGTTAGAAAGTTTATGGAATCTACTTTTAGTACAATTCTGAAATTTTGACAGTTGCATTTGTGGAAACGAGGCAACATTATAGGGCAATAAAAAATTTTAATGCGTTACCAGAATATATGAAGTTATACTTTTATACTAGCGCAAACCTTAGATTTAAATTTAACTTGAAGAAATACTTGTTGGAGAAGGCGTTTTATAACCTGGACGTATTCTTGGGAAACAGTAGGTAATTAATTATCTATGTAATTTTATGTATTAGGTATTTTTATTATTGTAACTATTGGCACTGCCAATGTTTTTTTCACTGAAATTCACGACAATAGACATTATTATTATTCTCGTAAAGGTAGATTGATAATTGCATCGCATTATTCCGGATTTATTACAAAAATTAATTTTTTTAAATAATAAATTGCAATTCACTTTAGAAATTGATATCTAAATGTTAATTCCTTCCGACCCCTTATACAATACATAAACACAAAAACATACAAAACGATCAAACTTACATTCAATTCCTGTCGAAATTCTACAATTCTCTAATAATATGCTACTTACTGTATTTTTAAATATTCTAATTAAATTTATATTCTATATACAACAATAACTTTTTACTTTTACAGCAGATGTCCTCCATTTTAGGCATTCACCTCTCCTGTTTTAAATAAAACATTGACAATCATCATCAGTCATTTATACAAATTTAATGTCTGCAGTAGTATGAACTTAAATTAAACAATACTTATCGTCAATTTTATTCGTATAAGTGTAGTCCCATGAATGACGAAACTTTTAACAAAAAAGTTCCGGAGAGCACTATACCTACTGTTAGGAGAACCCGGAGCAGAACAGTACCTTGAAGTACAACGAAACCACCAATTTATTTCCTATATAGAATAGTGCACTCTAGTAAAGCTTTAGTAATAATGATAATGAAGAAAACAGCGCTATTGCAGATTCTCTGTGTACGGCGATGTGATGTACACACTGACTAATTTTTTTCGTTGTGTCGATTTATATCAAATATGTGATGCTAAACAACTTCGGTATTTAATTTCCCGTTAAGACATTTCTAAAAAGTACCTACATCTTTAGTGCATTTTTATGTATTAAACTTATTGCCTTCTTTTTAATTATAATGAATCATTAAGAATGGCCAGTGGACATATTCTCCACTGACAGTAGTTTTAAGGATAAACAAGGGCATTCGAAAAGCTTCTGTACAATTTAACCTCTCAAAAACGATTTTGCGGAGGGCTGCTCAAAATAAACAAAGAGATTATTATTGACAAATCAAAAGGAAATTCGAATGTGTATTTGAAAAGCTTTGAATTTATCGATAATTTCACGAATGCTTGTTGCATAGCGACGAAGACGAGTGTCAGTTTGACAAGCATTTAAATCACGACAGCCCGTAGGGCTGGAGTCGTTTAATTGTCAAATTGACACGAGTCGAAGTCGTTATGCAGGAAGTATGAGTGAAATATGGAGGATTCTGTATTTAAGAGCAAGGATCAACTTAATTTTGTATTTTAAAGGATGGTTTGACATAAAGTGAAGGAAGCTTCCAGAACTATAGAGCGTCTCAACCTTAGTATTCAGTACGGTCTCTTATGGGATATATACCTCTCATATTATCTTAAACGATTTGTAATAAACTGTCTCTTTTTATATCAAGGCGAAGTTGTCAGTTCGGTTTATTATCGAGCGTGTTTAAGGTTGGTATTTGTCAAAAAAACGGACGCCAATGAATAAATAAACATGAAAAATGACATATTATGTTCACTAATTTTTGTATACTGCTAACTTCGCACGCATAAATGGAAATAAGTACACACTTATCGACTTGGGAAAGTAGTTTTTTTCAGACAATCTTTCTCGATTGCCCGATAGTTTCATTTTAGAGTAACCTAACCTACAAGTATTTAAAATGTCATGTTGTTTAAAATGACTTACCAACCTAACTTGTCATTGGCGAACTGGCATCTATGTAGTGTATCTGCATAAGACACATACTGAATACTAAGGTTGAGACGGTCATAGTAGGTTTGCAGTACTAGTCAAGTTTGACTATGTTATTATTATCTCTTATCACAGTGGTATCTAAAAAGGGTAAAATGCGATCTTTCTCGGTTTCGACGGTGAATTTAAGATTTACGTTAAAGTTGTTAAAGATGTTAAGTACATTATCAAGCTCTGTCTCGGGAAGAGACAAAAGTATGTCGTCAACGTACTACCGTCAACTACCTCCCATAGGGCGACCCTTGATTTGTGAATAAAATGTTTTGTCATTGCAGAAATAGGTAGAACAAAAGAGAAAAGTGATTATATGGGTAAACAGATCTTGGGGTATGGAGGTATATTGCGGGAAGGAATTGTAATATACTTCCATACCCCAAGATCTGTTTATATCTGTTTTTATAATCACTTTCCTCTTTTGTTAATCGTGCATCCACCTTGCTCTTTGCCTACATACTGAAGAGATGGGCCACACTTTTGATTTTGACAATATTGAGGTCTTGGATTTTGAACGTAATAAATTAAAACGTAATTTCTTGGAAATGTGTTTTATACAGAAGACTAGTACTTCAGTTAATTTTAGGAAAGATGTTGATAACCTAAGTGCCATTTATTCTGATCTAATCACTTAATTCTTAATTGGCTTTGTTTTACCTTTTTTCTTCTTCTTTTGTAATTTCTTTCATTTAAAAATTGCCATTTTCTTTTGATACCGGACTGTATTTATAACTGCATTTTTCGTTTTAAAAACGACTGTAACTTGTTTCGTTTTAAATCTTTACACGGAACTGTTTTTTTGGATGTTATTGAATATTGTTTTTAATATCTTTACTCTGGTAAAACCTCGACACAACGTCTTTGTATTTAAGCATGGTTTTAGAATTTACACAGTTGTTTTAATAATTTTATAATACAAAATTACAACGTCGAATAATTTTAATTTAATATTATAGTTCTATTGTTGTAAGTAGCCTCACATATAATTCTATTCTATATTTCTTATGTTCTATTGTTATTTAACAGTTGCCCTGAAGAAATTCCTATTCACGAACGAAAACTCGACATTTTCAATAAAGAACTTTATCGATAACTGGGCCTTTTTATCTGGCCTAAGATTATTTGGAGTATCAAGCGTTAATACTATTGCATATAGGAGAATATTTATAAAAAATTCAAGTAAACTTAATGTAATAGTTCTAAGCTACAATGGTTTCTTTAGAGCACATAGGTAAACGGGTGAAATAAAATATACGGCTATAAGATTATAAGATCGTTTACCTACGAGTGAAAATACGTTCTGTCGCCAGCAATGCCCTCAGCAGACGATGTTTCTTACATCCATGCTACAGATAGTTGACCAAACTTGAAAATATCATTTTTTTTCAAAGAAATGTGCAGTAAGTGAGTGAGACGTTCGAATTCGCTCCATTTTACGGTACCTACCTAATTCTTTTAGTAAAACGCCAGACCCTATTAATCGAGATATTATCTGTAGCCTTAGTAAGTATTGGGTCGGCTGGCCATTACAACTTGTTTTCGGTGGAACAGTTAAGCCATGCCAATTTCCACAACGGATACATCAAAAGGAAAGTGAAGTGAAAGTACCTTAGCTGATTGAGAGTTGGTTTTGAATCGACTGTTTTCTCAGTCAGTTCAAAAGCAGCTCGTTGTGAAAGTATCTTAGCTATTCAAAACCAGCCCACTATCAGGACAACATCCGTTCACAACCAGGTCTTAATCGCATGGGCTCTTTTTGATAGATTCTAATACTTGGAAGTAGGCGTGGTTTAATTTGTCAACGGTACCGAAAAAGTTCTGATGACAAACTTTCTGCATATCTAATAACCTTCAAATAAGACATAGTATTCGCATAGGTTTATAGAATTTGGATAAAACGCATAACTAATGACAATTGTGGCAGTGAGAAGTTACACAGTTACCATCCGTAGACAGTTTAGTGGGGCATCGTTGCTTCATCATATATGCAAACGGTATATGGTAACGGTAAATTCTGCTATCGGGTTTTATTTGATTAAATATAGGTAATTTGCAATATGATGATACATAAATATAATTAAAATACACCTTCAAGTGTTAAATTTTTATATAAGATATATATAAAATACATTAAACTGCTCTTCGTCCACGTAGAAATTTTAACGTTTTTTTCATGCGCGTCAAATCTTCCCTGTCCGTGTACTTTTTCAAGTACTGGTCAAAATTTGCTTCTTTGCTTAGTACTTTATACAGTCTTTCGCCATACTTCCTGTTGTAATAATCATAATGAAATAAATAAGTATTAACATTAATCACATCCGTTACCTGGTTTCCAGATTTTTATCCTCAAGAAATTTAATCATATTAGTAAATATCCTTTTCCGTGTATGTTCATTACTTATAGGATTCAAAATGATGTCTGGACCAGCTATGACAACTGCGCAAATTATAAGACGTACCGTAGCACAACGGACCAAATGATTTTTATGCGAAGGCCCTTTTGAACATAAGGCTCTGATGGCATGAAAAGTTGAAATATGAGTTACCATACAATCTAAAGCCAGATTAGCATCTTGACGAATAAATTTGTTAGAGTCTGCCGTTTTATTAAGAAGTGTATCTACGATATCATTGAATTCCTGCAAACAGATAAAGAAAAAAAAAATTGTCATCAGATAGATAGTTTAAAAAGTATTGAGCGCCAGTATATTATGTATTTTAATAAAAATACTGTAAGCTTGATTTTTTGTTGTTGCTTTCGTGTAGATAAATGTGTAGAGAATATTTAACTGCTATATTTCAATTGCGTTTATTAATTTAATTTTTGAATTTGTAGTTCATGATAATAAAGTAAATACCACACAGGCGTAACCAGATGATGAATAATACTTGTTCGTATGGGAAATAAATTGAATATACGAAGTGATCATTTTGAAGTGTCGTGAGTTAGCCGCACTAATTTTAATTGACTTGTAATGTTATATTGCTAAAAGGGTGCAGTTACAATATACGCATCCTGTTGTATCGTAAAAGGCAGTGGATATACAAACTAAATTGTCTTGAAAAAGATAGAAAAGCAGCAATAAAACACGAAGAAAATATGAAAGTATAAGACATTACAACAATACAATACACAAATACTGACAACTAATAGATAAGTGTTTTTTTTTTAATGTGTGGTGGGTGCTTAGTTGCAGTGACTCCGTAAGCTGTATTACTTGTCTGGATATCACTGCAACTCTTGCGGTGTAGTTTGGTGTGTGTAAGTTGTGTTTAAATGGCTTTGTGACAGCATCATATCGCCTTTTATGATGCCGCGCTGTTAATCACTTTGCTCCCAACAGCGAATGGCAAGTCGATCCGGGATTAAACACTCTGAAAAAATGTCACCGTCCTTCCAGAGAATCGAACCCCGGCACCTATCGTCCTCTCACAACGATAGTCAGCCGCCTAACCACTGTGGCCATCGACCCGTTAACATACTTTTTGACTTTTGACATACATACATTCTGTATGGACAATTTGCAGAAGTAATACCTATACATATACTAGTTTTTAATAATCCTAACTTAATAACTCAAGGCAGTTTAAAAAGATCACTTCGTAAGTATGTGAAACAAAGTAAACTAAAACTAATTGAAAATAAAAACCAACATTTATTGGAGATGTTGCATGTGTAATCAGAAAAACAGCACAAAACATATGTACTGGGTGGCCAACTAAAAATGGCACTCGGCCATATGTCAGGAACGGTTTGTAGTACAGCTTCGGGAAAATATCACTGACTAAAGTGACTCCGGGAAACATCTGGAAATTATTTTGGGAAGTGTAGGATAACTGTTAGATGGCTTAACTGCACCAAAAATTTAAATTACTTGTATTTAAAATCTTTAAAAATATATTAAACCGTTTACAGTTTAATTGCCAATATGAAACACTTGAACTGCTTAAGTGCCAGTAAGCATATATTATTTGCAACTAAAGTGTTTAATACTTGTATTTAAAATTTTTAGTTCCAACAATTAACGTTTAATTCCGGCAACTAAACTATTTAATACTGTTTACTGAACTGTTTAATTAGTAACTATACAATGTTTTACTAAGAGAAACACTTTAGTATACATAATAATAATAAATAATGTTAGTTTATTTTTGAAAGAATAAAGTATTTGCTGCAGATATATGTAAACTGAATGATTATTTTATGTGTTACAGATAAACTGTGCACTTATCACGTCTCCAGATTTTTTTTTAATCATAACAATTACAATTTGAATCCTGAAAAATATCGTTCTTTCTCATTGTATCATATGGAGTACGAAAATCATATACAGTTGTAATAAAGATAGATTTTTTTTGTTAACATTATTAGTATAAAAATTATATAAAAAAAGTGTATTTACCAGAGATCGACATGAAAATTTCAAAGTTAAACTGTGTGAAAATTCTGTAGGTCTTTTATAAGATTCAAACACAAAGAAGGTAATAGAGATTTCACAAGAAATAGAGCAAAACCTTTAATGGGCAGCACTTAAACGTTGCTCACAATTTCTATTATTACAAGCTAATACTGAAGTCTATGTAAAGAGACAGAAGTATCACTAATTCTTATTTATGGGCATGTGAACACTTTCATCAGAACACGTCTGCCATAGAAAAGAGGTATCCAGGCAAATGTTGGACAACTATTGTTGAAAAATCAAGAGAGATGCTCCTCAGAATGTTTTGATATTGTGTAGAATATAGTATTAAAATTGAAACCATAAATGCCTATCTCTCGGAAACCTTGCCTGATGGGGAAAGCTCGAGATCATATTTGAATTCAGAAAAGAGAATACCTACTACAAGAATCACATTTCTTTTTATCTGAGACAAAGAATGTAATTTGATGAAGATTAGGTATATGTGTTTATTAACTCGTGAAAAGAATCAACATGAGGAGTAATCGTGGATGAGACCTTAAATTTGCAGGCACCTGCACAAATAAACATACGTAGGCAGCATTAGAGTAGCAGCATTCTCATAAACCTCCAGAAAATTACAGTGGCTTGAGCTGTTTGTAAACTATGTTGAAGTCTTCCGGATGTTGACGCGTAGATAAGATTACACTTGAAGTTTTGCTGATCATGCTGTCAACTTCTTCAGAAGGTTTGTAAGGATTGATGTTATTTTTCTTCGCGTCGCTGATTCGTTACAGTTCGATGAGCTGCATCCGTTTCGGTATTGTGATTACGTCGACGATCTTGAAAAGTTATTCGCCAGATTATAGAGAAAGTCCTAGTAAAGGGATTGAACTTCGCAGTTGCTCCCACTAAGATACCAAAGGAAGACATTATCCCCCAAGTTGAATCTGTCATAAGAAATTTATCGACCCAAGAGGCAAAAGAAATCAGACATGAGACGTACCGAATACTACAAAACGCCAAACCACCGACCAGGAATATAACTAAAGACGAATGAAGGAATAGCGAATCAGCGAAGCGAAGAAGAAATAAAGTATACAGGGTCATTCACGGTACTGGTTCGTTAGAACTTTTGATGTTCTTGAAATTCAACATTTCTGAAAACTTGTAATTATAATTGATATCATCTGGACTCATCAGCAAAGTTATTTGCGCCATTGTACTACTTCAGTTTACCGGAAGTTAAAGTCAACTTTCTTAATTTAAATAGCGTGATATATTTTTTATGAGTTTTTTGTATCGGGCATACAATTCTGTATCAAAACTAAGACATCCTATGTAAAAAATCAGCCGTTTTTGAGTTATTCAATTTTTTTCAAATATAGGGCCAATTGCAACGTTATGTTCAAAAATCTGTATTTCTGACGGCATTGTAGCTAAAGATCTCATATTTGGCATGTTATTAGCCGAAATAGCATACATCAAATTTAGGTCCTAAAATTTATCATAATTTATACAGGGTTGTCCAAAAATAACATTCATTTCAGCCAACTTTACAACGATAAAAGTCACTTTTTTTAAATATGTAGAACACCCGATATATTATTGGATTTTTGAATACACTTAATAATTCTCTATCATTCCTTATTAAACAAATTAGCTTGTATTCTTTACAGTTTCCGAGTTATAAGTACTTTTCTGGTGAAAGTCCGAAAAATATGCTTTTTAATGCATTTAAAATCTTAGTCTTAGTCTCTTTAAATCTTGTCAAAATAATTGATATTGCATTTGAAGCGCTCGGGGGAAAATAGTAATAAGCCACATTTTATTCAATTTTTCTTTTTTTTTTTTTGAAAATTAAAAAGCAATCTTCATTTCGTCATTGAATTTTAAAGAGACCGATAGCCGCTTTTATATACCAAAAAATTGAACAGAACTCTTTAAAACTCATATTTCAGGATTTAATCATAATATACATTCTAGCTTTTCTCAAAATTAAGATAATGTGGCTTATTACTGTGTTCCCCCGAGCGCTTCATTTGTACTATAAATACACATAGATTGTAGCTGTCAAGCAAAATAACAAATGAAATACATTACAGTAAAGAAACGACATTTTAGATTTACTTTCCATTCATGGAGAATATAATAGGATTATAAATAGTACATGTACAGTATTTGATAATTAATAATTGATTTTGTAATATCATTACAAAAACTCAAACAAGAAAATTAAACAAAATAGCGTTGTAAAAGACAAAATTTAATATGATCAGATCACGATGACATATAAAACACACTTCACTTATTCTTTTCCAAAGCTTTTTTGTTTAACATTCTTTTATGGCTTCTTGTATTGATATTTTTAGGTCATAAAATGCATAAATGTGGATATCTGTCGTCACATACTCGACCTGTGTTACTACAGTCTTCATGAATGGAAAATAAATCTAAAATATCGTTTCTTTTCCGTAATATATTTCATTTGCAATTTTGTTTGACAGATATCAACTATGTATATTTATAGTACAAATACAATATCAATTATTTTTACATAAAAGGATTACTGATATTTTAAATAAATCTCTAATAACTCTTAAACCGTAAAAGATAGAAGCTAATATGATAATAATCAATGATAGAAATTATTAATGTATTCAAAAATGCAATAATAACTATTCCATTAAAACAAAAGTGACTTTTATTGTTAAACCGTGGACGACCCTAAATTATAAGCCAAAGATAGAGGCGTAGCTAATTATGTTAATGAAAATCAAAAAAATATAATCTTTCTCAACCTAACACACACAGAACCTGCCACATGTTACCAGATAGAAATTATCATCGATATTTGAAAAGAGGTTCCAAAGATAGGGAAGACATTACCTAAGACCTTAGCTATATTCTAAGAAAAATTGAAAAAAAAAATATTCCTTTTAAAGCTAACACACACAGACGCGGCACACCTCCCACATGTTACCAGATAGACGTTTGCTGCAAATATAATCGATTTGCAAAGGGTTCCAGGGGGACATTACCTAAGACCATTTTACTAAAAAATTAAAAAATTATATTCTTTTTCAAGCTAACACACACAGACGCGGCACACCTGCCACATGTTACCAGATAGACGTTTGCTGCAAATATAATCGATTTGCAAAGGGTCCCAGGGGGACATTACCTAAGACCATTTTACTAAAAAATTAAAAAATTATATTCTTTTTCAAGCTAACACATACAGACGCGGCACACCTGCCACATGTTACCAGATAGACGTTTGCTGCAAATATAATCGACTTGCAAAAGGGTCCCAGGGGGACATTACCTAAGACCACTTTACTAAACAATTAAAAAATTATATTCTTTTTCAAGCTAACACATACAGACGCGGCACACCTGCCACATGTTACCAGATAGACGTTTGCTGCAAATATAATCGATTTGCAAAGGGTCCCAGGGGGACATTACCTAAGACCACTTTACTAAAAAATTAAAAAATTATATTCTTTTTCAAGCTAACACATACAGACGCGGCACACCTGCCACATGTTACCAGATAGACGTTTGCTGCAAATATAATCGATTTGCAAAGGGTCCCAGGGGGACATTACCTGAGACCACTTTACTAAAAAATTAAAAAATTATATTCTTTTTCAAGCTAACACATACAGACGCGGCACACCTGCCACATGTTACCAGATAGACGTTTGCTGCAAATATAATCGATTTGCAAAGGGTCCCAGGGGGACATTACCTGAGACCACTTTACTAAAAAATTAAAAAATTATATTCTTTTTCAAGCTAACACATACAGACGCGGCACACCTGCCACATGTTACCAGATAGACGTTTGCTGCAAATATAATCGATTTGCAAAGGGTCCCAGGGGGACATTACCTGAGACCACTTTACTAAAAAATTAAAAAATTATATTCTTTTTCAAGCTAACACATACAGACGCGGCACACCTGCCACATGTTACCAGATAGACGTTTGCTGCAAATATAATCGATTTGCAAAGGGTCCCAGGGGGACATTACCTGAGACCACTTTACTAAAAAATTAAAAAATTATATTCTTTTTCAAGCTAACACATACAGACGCGGCACACCTGCCACATGTTACCAGATAGACGTTTGCTGCAAATATAATCGATTTGCAAAGGGTCCCAGGGGGACATTACCTGAGACCACTTTACTAAAAAATTAAAAAATTATATTCTTTTCAAGCTAACACATACAGACGCGGCACACCTGCCACATGTTACCAGATAGACGTTTGCTGCAAATATAATCGATTTGCAAAGGGTCCCAGGGGGACATTACCTGAGACCACTTTACTAAAAAATTAAAAAATTATATTCTTTTTCAAGCTAACACATACAGACGCGGCACACCTGCCACATGTTACCAGATAGACGTTTGCTGCAAATATAATCGATTTGCAAAAGGGTCCCAGGGGGACATTACCTGAGACCACTTTACTAAAAAATTAAAAAATTATATTCTTTTTCAAGCTAACACATACAGACGCGGCACACCTGCCACATGTTACCAGATAGACGTTTGCTGCAAATATAATCGATTTGCAAAGGGTCCCAGGGGACATTACCTGAGACCACTTTACTAAAAATTAAAAAATTATATTCTTTTTCAAGCTAACACATACAGACGCGGCACACCTGCCACATGTTACCAGATAGACGTTTGCTGCAAATATAATCGATTTGCAAAGGGTCCCAGGGGGACATTACCTGAGACTACTTTACTAAAAAATTAAAAAATTATATTCTTTTTCAAGCTAACACATACAGACGCGGCACACCTGCCACATGTTACCAGATAGACGTTTGCTACAAATATAATCGATTTGCAAAGGGTCCCAGGGGTACATTACCTGAGACCACTTTACTAAAAAATTCAAAAATTATATTCTTTTTCAAGCTAACACATACAGACGCGGCACACCTGCCATATGTTACCAGATAGACATTTGCTGCAAATATAATCGATTTGCAAAGGGTCCCAGGGGACATTACCTAAGACCACTTTACTAAAAAATTAAATAATTATATTCCTTTTCAAGCTAACACATACAGACGCGGCACACCTGCCACATGTTACCAGATAGACGTTTGCTGCAAATATAATCGATTTGCAAAAGGGTCCCAGGGGACATTACCTGAGACCACATTACTAAAAAATTAAAAAATTATATTCTTTTTCAAGCTAACACATACAGACGCGGCACAACTGCCACATGTTACCAGATAGACGTTTGCTACAAATATAATCGATTTGCAAAGGGTCCCAGGGGGACATTACCTAAGACCACTTTACTAAACAATTAAAAAATTATATTCTTTTTCAAGCTAACACATACAGACGCGGCACAACTGCCACATGTTACCAGATAGACGTTTGCTACAAATATAATCGATTTGCAAAGGGTCCCAGGGGACATTACCTAAGACCACTTTACTAAACAATTAAAAAATTATATTCTTTTTCAAGCTAACACATACAGACGCGGCACACCTGCCACATGTTACCAGATAGACGTTTGCTGCAAATATAATCGACTTGCAAAGGGGTCCCAGGGGGACATTACCTAAGACCACTTTACTAAAAAATTAAAAAATTATATTCTTTTTCAAGCTAACACATACAGACGCGGCACACCTGCCACATGTTACCAGATAGATGTTTGCTGCAAATATAATCGACTTGCAAAGGGTCCCAGGGGGACATTACCTGAGACCACTTTACTAAAAAATTAAAAAATTATATTCTTTTTCAAGCTAACACATACAGACGCGGCACACCTGCCACATGTTGCCAGATAGACGTTTGCTGCAAATATAATCGATTTGCAAAGGGTCCCAGGGGGACATTACCTGAGACCACTTTACTAAAAAATTAAAAAATTATATTCTTTTTAAAGCTAACACATACAGACGCGGCACACCTGCCACATGTTACCAGATAACGTTTGCTACAAATATAATCGATTTGCAAAGGGTCCCAGGGGGACATTACCTGAGACCACTTTACTGAAAAAATTAAAAAATTGTATTCTTTTTAAAGTAACACATACAGACGCGGAACCCTTTACCAGATAGACGTTTGCTGCAAATATAATATTTGCAAAGTCCCAAACGACCACTTTCTATTCTGGTAAACATACAGACGCGGCACACCTGCCGCGTTCTGTATGTACAAATATAATCGATTTGCAAAGGGTCCCCGGGGGACATTACCTGAGACTACTTTACTAAAAAATTAAAAAATTATATTCTTTTCAAGCTAACACATACAGACGCGGCACACCTGCCACATGTTACCAGATAGACGTTTGCTACAAATATAATCGACTTGCAAAGGGTCCCAGGTAATGTCCCCCTGGGACCACTTTACTAAAAAAAATTCAAAAATTATATTTTCAAGCTAACACATACAGACTGGCACACCTGCCATATGTTACCAGATGTGCCATTTGCTGCAAATATAATCGATTTGCAAAGGGTCCCAGGGGAATACCTAACTTTACTAAAAAACTAAATAATTATATTCCTTTTCAAGCTAACACATACAGACGCGGCACACCTGCCACATGTTACCAGATAGACGTTTGCTGCAAATATAATCGATTTGCAAGGGTCCCATGGGGACATTATCTGAGACCACATTACTAAAAAATTAAAAAATTATATTCTTTTTCAAGCTAACACATACAGTGGTCACAACTGCCACATGTCCCCCAGATAGACGTTTGCTACAAATATAATCGATTTGCAAAGGGTCCCGGGGACATTACCTGACCAGCTAAACAATTAAAAAATTATATTCTTTTTCAAGCTAACACATACAGGTGTGCCACGTCTGTATGTGTTAGCAGATAGACGTTTGCTACATTTTTAATTTTTTGCAAAGTGGTCCCAGGGAATTCCTAAGACCACTTTACTAAACAATTAAAAAATTATATTCTTTTTCAAGCTAACGTCATACAGACGCGGCACACCTGCCAGGTTACCAGATAGACGTTTGCTGCAAATATAATCGACTTGCAAAGGGTCCCAGGGGGACAACCTAAGACCACTTTACTAAAAAATTAAAAAATTATATTCTTTTTCAAGCTAACACATACAGACGTGGCACACCTGCCACATGTTACCAGATAGATGTTTGCTGCAAATATAATCGACTTGCAAAGGGTCCCAGGGGGACATTACCTAAGACCACTTTACTAAACAATTAAAAAATTATATTCTTTTTCAAGCTAACACATACAGACGCGGCACACCTGCCACATGTTAGCCAGATAGACGTTTGCTGCAAATATAATCGATTTGCAAAAGGGTCCCAGGGGGACATTACCTGAGACCACTTTACTAAAAAATTAAAAAATTATATTCTTTTTCAAGCTAACAATATAGTCTATCATGGTTACCAGATAGACCTTTGCTACAAATATAATCGATTTGCAAAGGGTCTGGACATTACCTGTGACCACTTTACTAAAAAATTAAAAAATTATAATTTTTTCAAGCTAACACATACAGACGCGGCACACCTGCCACATGTTACCAGATAGACGTTTGCTGCAAATATAATCGATTTGCAAAGGGTCCCAGGGGACATTACCTGAGACCACTTTACTAAAAAATTAAAAAATTATATTTTTTTCAAGCTAACACATACAGACGCGGCACAACTGCCACATGTTACCAGATAGATGTTTGCTGCAAATATAATCGATTTGCAAAGGGTCCCCGGGGGACACACAGATATTAAAAGTGTTTTATCCGATCTGCTATATTGTATTCACAACAGAAATTGTAGGGATAAGAGATCTGTATATGGTCAGTTATGTGTACAATTAAAAACAAAAAATATATATAAAAATAGAATGAAATTTTATTTATGGTGGCATCATATTATTGCAAACTTTAATTGTCTTATAAATTTCAATGTAAATGAATGCTGTTCATACGCCACAACATTTTCTTCTTCAGTTTGTCATTCAACACCGGTTGATGCATGTTGTGGTGTAAGCGATGATCGGGAACAGTTTTCTATCAACAATATTGCACACGGCAATCATAGTCAAGATTCATGTGGCAGGTGTGCCGCGTCTGTATGTGTTAGCTTGAAAAAGAATATAATTTTTTAATTTTTTAGTAAAGTGGTCTCAGGTAATGTCCCCCTGGGACCCTTTGCAAATCGATTATATTTGCAGCAAACGTCTATCTGGTAACATGTGGCAGGTGTGCCGCGTCTGTATGTGTTAGCTTGAAAAAGAATATAATTTTTTAATTTTTTAGTAAAGTGGTCTCAGGTAATGTCCCCCGGGGAACCCTTTGCAAATCGATGATATTTGCAGCAAACGTCTATCTGGTAACATGTGGCAGGTGTGCCGCGTCTGTATGTGTTAGCTTGAAAAAGAATATAATTTTTTTTAATTTTTTAGTAAAGTGGTCTCAGGTAATGTCCCCTGGGACCCTTTTGCAAATCGATTATATTTGCAGCAAACGTCTATCTGGTAACATGTGGCAGGTGTGCCGCGTCTGTATGTGTTAGCTTGAAAAAGAATATAATTTTTTAATTTTTTAGTAAAGTGGTCTCAGGTAATGTCCCCTGGGACCCTTTGCAAATCGATTATATTTGCAGCAAACGTCTATCTGGTAACATGTGGCAGGTGTGCCGCGTCTGTATGTGTTAGCTTGAATATAAAAAGAATATAATTTTTTAATTTTTAGTAAAGTGGTCTCAGGTAATGTCCCCTGGAACCCTTTGCAAATCGATGATATTTGCAGCAAACATCTATCTGGTAACATGTGGCAGGTGTGCCGCG
Source organism: Holotrichia oblita (assembly GCA_023690525.1). Lineage (NCBI taxonomy): Eukaryota > Metazoa > Arthropoda > Insecta > Coleoptera > Scarabaeidae > Holotrichia > Holotrichia oblita. The sequence continues at coordinate 35,174,938 of CM043020.1, forward strand.
TCTGTATGTGTTAGCTTGAAAAGAATATAATTTTTTAATTTTTAGTAAAGTGGTCTCAGGTAATGTCCCCCTGGGACCTTTTTGCAAATCGATTATATTTGTAGCAAATGTCTATCTGGTAACATGTGGCAGGTGTGCCGCGTCTATATGTGTTAGCTTGAAAAAAGAATATAATTTTTAATTTTTTAGTAAAGTGGTCTCAGGTAATGTCCCCTGGGACCCTTTGCAAATCGATTATATTTGCAGCAAACGTCTATCTGGTAACATGTGGCAGGTGTGCCGCGTCTGTATGTGTTAGCTTGAAAAAGAATATAATTTTTTAATTGTTTAGTAAAGTGGTCTTAGGTAATGTCCCCCTGGGACCCTTTGCAAATCGATTATATTTGCAGCAAACATCTATCTGGTAACATGTGGCAGGTGTGCCGCGTCTGTATGTGTTAGCTTGAAAAAGAATATAATTTTTTAATTTTTTAGTAAAGTGGTCTCAGGTAATGTCCCCTGGGACCCTTTGCAAATCGATTATATTTGCAGCAAACGTCTATCTGGTAACATGTGGCAGGTGTGCCGCGTCTGTATGTGTTAGCTTGAAAAAGAATATAATTTTTTAATTTTTTAGTAAAGTGGTCTCAGGTAATGTCCCCCTGGGACCCTTTGCAAATCGATTATATTTGCAGCAAACGTCTATCTGGTAACATGTGGCAGGTGTGCCGCGTCTGTATGTGTTAGCTTGAAAAAGAATATAATTTTTTAATTTTTTAGTAAAGTGGTCTCAGGTAATGTCCCCCTGGGACCCTTTGCAAATCGATTATATTTGTAGCAAATGTCTATCTGGTAACATGTGGCAGGTGTGCCGCGTCTATATGTGTTAGCTTGAAAAAGAATATAATTTTTTAATTTTTTTAGTAAAGTGGTCTTAGGTAATGTCCCCCTGGGACCCTTTGCAAGTCGATTATATTTGCAGCAAACGTCTATCTGGTAACATGTGGCAGGTGTGCCGCGTCTGTATGTGTTAGCTTGAAAAAGAATATAATTTTTTAATTGTTTAGTAAAGTGGTCTTAGGTAATGTCCCCCGGGGACCCTTTGCAAATCGATTATATTTGCAGCAAACGTCTATCTAGTAACATGTGGGAGGTGTGCCGCGTCTGTGTGTGTTAGCTTTAAAAGGAATATCATTTTTTAATTTTTTTGTAAAGTGGTCTTAGGTAGTGTCCCCCTGGAACCCTTTGCAAATCGATGATATTTGCAGCAAACGTCTATCTGGTAACATGTGGCAGGTGTGCCGCGTCTGTGTGTGTTAGGTTGAGAAAGATTATATTTTTTTGATTTTCAATTAAAATGGTCTTAGATAATATAGCTAAGCAGTACGCCTATGTACGTTCGGGTATCTTCGGAAAAATTGGCTGCTATCTTTGGCTGCTCTTTTCACGCCGGTATAAATTATGATAAATTTTAGGACGTAAATTTGATGTATGCTATTTCGGCTAATAACATACCGAATATGAGGTCTTTAGCTGGAATACCTTCAGAAATACAGAATTTTGAACATAACCTTGCAATTGGTTCTATATTTGAAAAAAATTGAATAACTCAAAAACGGCTGATTTTTTACATAGGGTGCCTTAGTAAGTTTTGATGTACACTCGCTTGCAATAAAATTTCGTACACTTTTTTACAGCTATGTGATTTAGATGTAATCTGTCATCTATAATTTGTCAAAATTTTATTCTAGATAGTTGTCAATCTATCATCTGCTATATTGTTATATTAAAACGTATTACGCTGTCAACTTGATATTTTAACCTCATTTTAAAAAGTACATCTCAATACATCGAAAAAACATGGAAATTGGCACAAGACTTGTACGCAAATTTATTGCAGCGACTGTACAATTGTATGCCTGATACAAAAAACTCGTAAAAAATATACCATGCTATTTAAATTAAGTCCAGATGATATCAGTTATAATTACAAGTTTTGAGAAACGTTGAATTTCGAGAACATCAGAAAGTTCTAATGAACCAGTTCCGTGAATGACCCTGTATAAAGAGGAGCAGAAGACAACATCAGTTTTTAGAAATCTTTTGAAGAAGTTGACAGTATGATCAGCGAAACGACAAATGGAAACTTATCTACGCAACAACATCCGGAAGACGTCAACACAGTAAACGACGGTCTTGAAAACCTACGCTCAACTGTCTGTAAACTGCTCTGATTGTATGTATGTGTTAATGATTAAATGTAAGTTTTACCCAAATTTGTTCGATGAAAAAAGTATATAGTGTTCATAATGACAAAATCTAATTATAGAAATCACCACCACGGTTACTTGCTTTATCTCGCCACAAAACGGGAAATACATTACCAATACAATTATATACTCACTGGACCACGAGTATCTTTCATAGACTCAAACAAATGCCCAGCAGCTTGGCAAGCAGTTCTACAAACATGCGACCTAGGACTACGTAGTAACTCAAGCATTTTTTGATTTATAGTAATCATGTGCGGCATCATCAGTTCTGCATCTGTTGTTCGACAAAGGTCTGTAACGTCAGCCAGAGCTTTAAGTGACACATTCCTGAAAATTAAAATTTAACTATTAGTAAATATTTGAATTTGTAACATACCTATCATTTACCAGTTTTCATCTTGAATTCGATTTAATAGATCGGTTAATGAAATCTCGGATGAATATATAGATATGGCATCGGTAGCTCGAGTTCTAGCGCTAATGCTGTCCTTAAATAAAAGTAGTGTTAATGCAGAAAGATCAAACAACACTAACATAATAAATTCGTCTTCTTTCGAAATGCATTATACCTACATCAGATGGTAAAAGCGTCAAGCTCATTTGATCAATCCGCATCATATCCCTTTTAAAATCAGCAGCAGGTAAAACTGGAGATATTTTGGGAGGAGTTTTTGCACGCTCAATCAAACTCTTTCGTTCTTTTGTGGGAGAATGTCTACGACGGAAAATTTCCGATCTACTTTGATCAATATATGGAATTCGTTCAGCCTCCAGTCTAAATATCTCCACCCTATTAGAAGCTTTTGGATTAGGACTAATAGATCTACCACGTCTTGTAGGCGATATCAACCTCCTCAGGTTTCGCACCTCATCTATTTTACTTTTTTGTTCACTGGAAACGGTTGGAAGCATAAAAGAATTGCTTCTTCTGTTTCGATAAGCAGCTTTTGGGCTCTCATAAATAGTATCCCTATATGTTATGTTGAGGTGGTTCCTTTCGCGAATATTTTTTACAGTAAAACGAGTGTACTGTGGCTGTCTTCTTTCTAAATGCGGCGATAAATAAGTTGGATGATAATTATCTACTACAGATTGACTTTTAAAATTATGATTAGTCGACATGCTAATTGGTTCTTCGTCAATGTGAATACTATTTGGATTGTTTGGTTGAACATATTTAATAATTTCTCTACTTGTGGATTCCCGAGACTTGGATACATTGTTCATGCGATGTCTTGACTTTTCCAAATAAGTTTCAATTAACGATTTCCTTGGATATTCTCCGCTCACAGAAACGACTGGCGGAGGAACACTTTTTTTATCGATTTCGTTGGTCTGTTCTAGACTTTGAAAGTAATTCGCTACTGTAGCTTTAGTAGAAGGTTTGCATGAATTGTAGTCATCAAATGATCCGTCTAAAGTAAAATTTTCAAAATTAGAACTGCTGTAATCGGCGTTGTAATTGCGAGGTGTCGGCGAAAGACTGTCAGGGCTCATTTCTCCCGTCTCGATTTTGGCTAATTGTATAATAGTTTTGCTAGTCTGTGTACTAGAATCTTTAACTTCATCAAAATTGTAGTTTTTATAAATAATTTGTCCACCTTTTTCATCAGTATCACACTTATCAACTAGAGAGAGAAGAGAACACGTATTTAATGAATTGGAAGGGGGTTTACAGTCGGATTCTTTTTGATGAAAGGATGAAACTGCTAATGATTCAAAAGGCCTGTGACTTTTTAACGTTTTCCTATCAGTAATAATAGCAGGTTGCCTAAGTTTATTAACAATATCTTCCACATTCCTGTTATTCTTTTCTTCCTAGGAGAAGTAAGCCGGTAAGTAAAAAGTAAATATTTGCTTTTTATGAATAATTACCATATGTGGGGATCCATCAATGAATCATTTTTAATTTTCAAATGTGACAGCAATCAAATATTTTGTCATTACATAAAACCTAAAAATGTACTAAACATCTAAAAGTGACCAAAAAATTTCACTTTTGACATATATGTATACGTATACACATAAGCTGTCATTTACAATAAGTCTATTTTATCAATGCGAATATTATTGTGTATGTACGAGAGAATTTTGTATTAATATATACCAAGTGTGCGACAATCTAATAATACACTACACACGCTGTAAGAGATAATGAGCGAACATACTAATAATATGTATAAAACTAACAATAATAGTTTGTGTAAGTAGCTGTGATGACTATTAGCGTTAGCGTGTTTTTTTAAAATTGCTGTTACTGCTCCAATAGCATTCGACCATTCAAACGTCAATTTTTAAACGTGGCTATCGACATTTTAGTATGCGAGCGCTAATAATTAGAACTGTGAAAGAACACACGTCACACGAGGATGAAAGGATGTGATGTGGACAATTCATTCGAGGTGCACAGCAATTTAGAATCTTTTAAAATGTTATATTGCTTATTAAAATTTCTGAAGGATTTGCTCCGTATTGTATACCTACATTTATTAAGACAAATAACGTTAGGCTTTAGGAAATCATGATATATTCTGTTTTAGATACGTTCTATAACAAGGACTAGGTATACTTATAACAAGAAAAGAATAATTAAGTATAACCCCTTCGCCATCTGTCAAAAATTTTATACATTCGATATGTCAAATAGTAAAGCTGTATGTAGACAACTTTTTAAAATTTTAGTATTATAAAATAATCAAAAAATGCCATATATACTAATATTCGATCACTATTTGTTTTCAAGATACAGGATGTTAAAAGTATGTTATTAATTAATTAATTAAAAAGTCGTCATCAGGACGTCAAATTTCATATTTTTAAGACCAGAAGACGTCCTCAAGAAGAATGCACAGGAAGGAATGTATGACGTACTTATGTCACATCCCCACGACGTCATTGTAAGACATTGTGTGACATACACGTCTGTGAGGACGTTTATACACGTCTTTGACGACGTATATACACGTCTTTGAGGACGTCTATACACTTCTTTGACGACGTCTATACACGTCTCCAAAGACGTCTGTATACGTCTCCAAGGACGTCTATGCACATCTTCGAAGACGTGTGGTAGTCGGAATCACGAAAGAAGAGCCCTGCGTCTCAAATTGCCGCGTCTAGTAACGACACACATTTCCAAAATTATTAGTCAAGATACTTTAAAAGATAAAGATAACAACATAAACGTATGTCATTCGTCCGTAACATATCTGTAGGACAGACGTTTCATTGACCTGGTGTCCCCAGCAATGTACAAGACAAACAGAGAAATGTAACAAAAATGAGATTTCTATACCAACTACAGATAGCCGCACTTCGAGACGTAATTTGATTAACGTTGTTTTACTGGTTTTCGAATTTCAAATAGGTTATGTTTGTAATCTATCACTTGTATTACAACTGACGTTAACCTTAAAGTTTGACACTTCGTTATGTGCGTGCCATTGCAATTTTGAAATTCTACGGAAGTACGATATCTAATATGACGCTGAAGTACCGATTTGATTCATACGTTAATTTATTAATGACTCAGGGCTCTTCTTTCGTGATTCCAATAGATATTTTATTTCTACAGATATAAATCAAATTTAGGTCAATAAAACAACAAATATAAATCGATTTTGATGTATTTTAAAATAATACTCCCTCCGTCCGAAAATATCGTATACATTTGAAGATAAATTAAACATTAATGAGAGGTATCAAAAAAATTATAGACAAGTGCTCTTATTTATAAATTCATGCACTAGTTAAGCTATTGATATATAGATGGCAGGTTTTTGATTTTGTCAGTGTCAAAAACGTCAGCACATTTCAATCATCATTCGCGGAAAAACAGTTTTGGACCCGCTCTGTGTAAAAAATGGAAGCTATTCATGCGAATAATGAACAGTTGAATAGGAATTCTAAGTCCAAGCAATTAACTACTCATCGACGTACCGGTACATTGCAAAAACTATTGCAATTTAAAAAAGGAAAGAGGCTGAAGTCCCGATTTAAATGTGTTAGATCTTGGCTTTTTAATTCGATAGAATCTTTGCAACATAAAGCTTCGCCAAATACAGTTGACGAACTGACCCAATCCGTCGAAAACGCCTTCAATGAATTAGACTTGATAATGTTCTTCTGACATTACAGTCCTGCATGGAATGGTGGTGATGGTTGATGAAAGTCATATAAGGTTCCTCATATTAATAAGGCTACGCTTCGGCGCGAAAGACGGTTACCAACTAGTTTAATGTGTTCAAAAGAAGCACTGAAAAAGGCCAGATCCCACTTAGATTGAACGTCGTTTATATAATTCAATTTCAATTAAAGTTATGAATGTATACTGTTGATAATGTAGCTATCTATAAGCAGCAATTCTATTTACATAGTGTACTATAATATTAACAGTTGGTAGTTCTAAAAAGAACTGTTCAGAGTGATATCATGTAACCATGTAGTAAGCGTTTTTGTAAGTCGTAACATTTACGTAGTAGTAAAATAAAGACACTGTTAAAACCAACAAATCAATTTTACTTTAATTATAATCTCTACAGGTTATGGGCCCAGATAACGTAACGTAACGTAGTTCGTTGAAAAGTAAAATTGTGTACTTTGAAAAGGTGGTTCAGTCGGTTTTAGTGAAACGTGAACACGTGCTCTTTGAACGAAAAGAAAATGTCGACAGGAAATAATAATATCATCACAGTAAAACCCTTCGACGGTAATGGATTTGGAAATTGGGAATTTCGTGTGAAAATGCTTCTAGAATACAACGAAGTGTTAAAAGTAATTTCTGAGGATCCACCAACTGATGATACCCTATTGGAAACATGGAATAAAAAGGACTTGAAAGCAAGAAATTTAATAGTACAGTGTTTGAGTGATAATGTACTAGAAATGGTTAAAGCTAAAACAACAGCAAAGCAAATCATGGATGCCCTCAGTCAAACATACTTAAAAAGTGGTGTTGCAAGCCAAGTACAACTTCAAAGAAAATTAAGAAATATGGAATTTAAAGGTAGGGATTCTTTAAATGAATATATTGTAGAATTTGAGAAAACAGTAACAGAATTAAAAAATGCCGGTGGAAAAATTGGTGATCTTGAGGTTATATCGCAGCTGCTAGCCTCTATGCCCGATCAGTACCAAAGTGTAGTAACAGCATTAGATGTATTACTTTCTCAAGCGAACAGTACTGTAACGTTGGACTTTGTGAAAAGTAGATTGTTAAGTGAAGAACTAAGGCTTAAGAAAAATAACAAAAGTGAAGATAGTTCCGCTGTATTTTATTCCCAAAATAAGAAGTTCAAAAAGAAATTTCCATTTAAATGCTACAATTGTGGCATCAAAGGCCATAAAAAATCAGAATGTCGAAAGAAAAAAGATGAAAAGAAGGTTAGTATGGCAGAAGATGAAAATGAAGTTACTTTCATCACGTGTGTGTCAAATGAAAAATGTGACACTGAAACACTCAACTGCATCAAATTCGTTGTTGATTCGGGATGTACCAACCACTTAGTCACATCCAAATTTGCACAGTTTCTGTCACAAAAGAAAAAGGTATCACATTCTATCAAAGTAGCCAAAGAAGGAGAAAGCGTAACATCTGATATCGAAGGTACCTTACATTTAAAAACAGATAATGGATTAAGAATAAAATTAGAAAATGTACTGGTATGTAAAAACTTGACACACAACTTATTATCGGTTAAAAAGATCGAATCTAAGGGCATGAAAGTTATATTTCAAAATGGAAAGATTACAGTAAGAAAGGATAATAGCATAATAATAACAGGAAATCTTGAAGGGAATTTGTACATGTTAAATCTAACAGTCGCAGAAAATTGTGAGGTGAACATCGGAATGACAGAGGAAAAGGATTTGTGGCACAGAAGAATGGGTCATTCTTCTAGGTATGCTTCTTCAAAAGTATGTGAGATTTGTTTGAAAGGAAAGCAAACCAGGAAACCATTTAAAAATTTGCCTGATAATAGAAAAACAAAGAAGTTACTTGAATGTGTCTCAAGCGATATTGTTGGACCAATAACCCCTATGTCACACAGTGGTAAGAAGTATTTCATTACTTTTATAGATAATTATTCTCACTTCGCAGCAGTTTATTTAATGGAAAGTAAAAGTCAATCATTTGCAAAACTTAAGGAGTATTTAGCTATGATACAAAATAAATTTAAGGAGTTACCCGAAAGAATTAGGTGTGATAACGGAGGTGAGTATATCTCTCATGAATTCAGGAATTTTTGTAGACAAAAAGGAATAAAATTGGAATATACAATTCCACGAACGCCAGAACAAAATGGCATAGCAGAGAGATATAATCGTACTCTGTTAAACAAAGCAAGGTGCTTAATCTTCGATTCTGGCTTGGGAAAAGATTTTTGGGAAGAAGCCATTGCAACTTCGCTATATCTGACGAATCGTACTCCCACCTCTACGGTAGATAATAGTAAAACGCCTGCAGAATTGTGGTATAAACAAACGCCAGACTTGGGAAAGATAAGAGTCTTTGGTAGTACATCGTATGTACACATTCCTGCTGAAGACAGAAGAAGTAAGTTGGATCCTAGAAGTCAGAAGATGTATCTCGTGGGATACACGGACAATGGATACCGTCTATGGAACCCTATAAAAAGAAAAATTATTTCAGCAAGAGATGTCATATTTGACGAGAAGATGATGTATAATGGAAATACAAGCGAAGAACACAGATCAATTGAAAATAATGAAAACTCGGAAATCAACACTGAAGAGTACCACTTAGATAATGAGATAAATGAAAAAAATAAATCAAAAATACACAAGAAGAAAACGAGAATGAAAATACACAAGAAGAAAACGAGAATGAAAATACACAAGAAGAAATGCTAAGAAATAAGGATGATGGAAGACCAAGAAGAAAAGTTAACAAACCTTTAAGATTCAAAGACTATGATATGAGTGAAGACAGTATTGACAACATGATGGCAGCACTTTTTACAGACAATCTCGAGTTTGAAACACCCCAAACCTACTCTGAAGCAATTTGTTGTGGACGCGGTTGGAAAGAAGCAATTCAAAGCGAACTGGATGCTTTGAAGAAAAATGAAACTTGGGAAGTGGTAACAAGACCTGAAAATGTGAAAGTGATAGACTCCAGGTGGGTTTTCCGTCAGAAAAGTGTGAATGGTGAAATTCTAAAAAAGGCTAGACTTGTGGCGCGTGGTTGTCAACAAGAAGACTATAACAGTATCGACGTTTATTCTCCAGTGGCCCGTATGCTTACTATTCGAGTATTACTGTCATTATATGTGGAAGAAGATATGTTCATAAATCAGTTAGATGTAAAATGTGCATTTCTAAATGGAGAACTCTCAGAACCGGTGTATATGGAGATTCCAGAAGGATTTGAAACAATACGTATGCCTAAATCTAAGTATATATGTAAACTTAAAAAAGCCCTGTATGGCTTACGTGAAGCACCAAAATGTTGGTATGATAAGCTTCATTCGCATTTAATTAATTCAAACTTTAAACGATCTCTATCAGATCCATGTTTATATTTCAATGTTGACACTTATTTAATTGTTCATATAGATGATATCATTATATTTTGTAAATGTCAAGAAAAACTAAATGCCATCAAAAAGAAGCTTATGTTAAAATTCGAAATGAGGGATCTGTCTCCCAGAAATCAAAATAACTTTTCATTAACTTTTTTAGGCATAACAATCGAAAGATTAGGTAGTGAATTGTTTTTAAATCAAAAATTACTAATACAAAGGGTATTGAATAAATTTAATATGGAAAATTGTAAAAGTTCAACTGTTCCGATACAGCCAAAGCTAAACTTGAAAAATAATTTTGTAAAATCAAACAATGCAAATAATGTACCTTATAGAGAACTCGTAGGTTTCTTAATGTATATAATGTTGGGAACAAGACCAGATTTGTGTTATTCAATTTATTATTTTAGTCGCTTTCAAAATTGTTTTACACAAGAACATTGGACATATTTAAAGAATGTTTTAAGATATTTAAAAGCAACAAAAACTTACGGTCTGAAATATAAAAAATCGATAGGTCAGAACAGTCAGCTAATAAGTGCTTATGTAGATGCTGATTATGCAAACGATATTAACGATAGAAAAAGCATTTCAGGTTACGGAATCAAAATATTTAATAACTTTGTCTTTTGGAAGTCAAAAAAACAGGCAGCAATATCACTTAGTAGCGCTGAAGCAGAATATATTGCACTTTCTGATTGTACAACCGAATGTATTTTTATCGGTCAGTTACTTACTGAAATCTTAAACCAGAATGCTTTTCCTATAACAATATATGAAGACAACCAGTCTTGCATTAAAATGGCAAGTACCTTAGAAACTAAACGCAGTAAACACATTGATGTGAAATATCACTTCATTCGCGAATGTGTTTGCAATAATAAAATAAATCTGCACTATGTGTCAACTACCGAACAGATTGCAGATATTTTCACTAAATCTTTGACTGCGTCAAAGTTAAATTATTTTAAAGATAAGTTAGGTGTGTGTTGTTTATATAATATTTAATTTAAGGTTTCTGTAAACTTATGTAAGTTCTATCCTTTACTAAAAATAAGAATTGAGGGGGTGTGTTGATAATGTAGCTATCTATAAGCAGCAATTCTATTTACATAGTGTACTATAATATTAACAGTTGGTAGTTCTAAAAAGAACTGTTCAGAGTGATATCATGTAACCATGTAGTAAGCGTTTTTGTAAGTCGTAACATTTACGTAGTAGTAAAATAAAGACACTGTTAAAACCAACAAATCAATTTTACTTTAATTATAATCTCTACATATACCATAATTTCGGACAAAAATAAAATTCAAATGTATATCATATTTTCGGACGGAGGGAGTAGTATTTATTTTATACGGAGGAAAAGTAACCTTTCCTCCACATAAAATATGCTAATTTTTCTTCAAACGCCGTAAATTTATGCAAAAATATCTATTTCTAATTGAAGATAGGCAGGTTTGGTAGGATGTTTGGACGTTTAGACCATGTTTAGACCGATGATTTTTGCGAGTTGTTTCTATAGTAACTCATTATAAAACTGTTAAGTAGACATTGTCAACATTGAAATTATGTGTTTGTACGTTGCTATAATAGCACTTTTCCCTCCGGCGCGGCGGCGGAAAACTGAAAAGTAAACCTCCGGCGGAGGAAAAGTGACACTTTGCGGCCGACTACTCAGTCGAAAAATGTCAGTTTTATTAACGTTTGAAGAAAAAGTACATTTATAGTCGATTTATTGTCCTAAAGTGATTTTATATCTGACGAAACAAAATATAACATATAATAGTACGGTCGACCGTCCTAGGGTCAGTCGATGTCATCCGAACAGGTATGCAAAACATCACAGCCGCGTTCACAGACAGATTCAGTTTTTTGCTGTCAATTTGACAGTTTCGCTCCTTTGTATATGTATTTCCATTGTATTTATTGTTGTTCTCCTATTATTACTTTTCTTTTTAATAATGAATATGTTCTCCTCGCCGCATAATTAAGAATTTTGAAAAACATGGTTGTTTGTACTCACATCGTCATATAAAGACTCTAATACCACAAACTGAGCAAAGGGATTTTAGGGTCATATTTATAGTCCGTGCTTGAGGTTGTGCCGATGCTTGAGCACGCGATTTTGACAGATTTGTAATGACATTTACGCCAAAATCGCGTGCTCAAGCATCGGTACAACCTCAAGGACTATAAATATGACCCTTAATTTGTGCCGCAGTAGAAGAAACTCGCGTACATCTAGCAGAAAAATTGCAGAGCAGCTGAATGTTTCACACAATATACGGTCTTGAGAGTTTAGAAAAAAGAAATATCGATCCTACAAGTTAAATAAAGCAAATGAAATATTTCCTAATGATGAACTTGACAGATTCGACTTTTATGAACCACTTATCGGACTTTGCATCAATGACGAAAACTTTGTCAAAAACATTTTATTCACTGATGAATCCTCTTTCGTATTGCATGGACGTCACGCTATTGGTCTAAAGATAATCAACACGTAACTTACAACGCTTACACTCAATATCCCCAAAAGATGAATGTGTGGGCAGGTCTTTTAGGAGACCACATAATTGGCCTCTTTTTTATTGAAGGCAATTTGAACGCGGAAAGATATTTACAGCTCTACAATATACTGTGTTACCGTACATTGGAAACCTTCAAAACGTGGCAATGCGCTATGTTCGGTTTCAGCAAGACGGCTGTCCGGCTCATAACGCAATTATTATCGTACGAAGATACTTAGAGGAAGTCTTTGATAATCGGCTGATCACCGGGTGGAGTGTCATTCGGTGGCCTCCTAAGTCCCCCGATCTAGCTCCACACGATTTTTTCTTATGGAGTTGTGTAAAGTCCTCAATTTATGGATTTGAAAATAATAGAGCTCATTCTATTGAAGAGTTACGTGAAAAGATAATAGAATGCATGCGAAACATATCAGCCGAAACATTGGCCAATGTCCGTAAAAATTTTGCTGATTTCTTTTTGAAAGGAATATATTTAGTAGTATTTTTCTACTGTTAAAAGCAGCTTGGGAATATTTATCATTCGTTAAAATTGTATTTATTTCCATAAGAATTGCAGATTACAGCATTGCATCAAATATTGCATCATGTCATTACGTCAACGTCAATATACACGTCTTCCAATAAATGTATAATATACGCATTACTTTTCTCTTCACAGATAGTACTTACCTTTATATTTCTTTTTCTTATAAGAGGAAACACTTGTTATTTATTAGATGTTAAACGAATATTATTTTAGATGCTGAAACTGTTAAAAAAATATATAACTAAGATATAATCAGGTTTAAGTAAATGTAGTGAAGAACAAATTCATATATATGTTTGTTACTACTTTATTAAAGGTTCGCTTGTTATCAAAATATGACTTAATAAGAGTTAACGTTATAAACGACCCCAAATATACAGGGTCGCTGATATATATGGAAACGGTCGATTATTGGGTAAAATATACGAGATACCGGAAAAAGTTAAATACAAAAGTGTTAGGGTTTTTAAATGCTTATTAGCTAAGAATAATTTTAGGTATATAGGGTCGGTGGTAAAGTCCTGTATATTATTAGATAATTCAATTCTTTCTTCAATTTTAAGTAAAAATTGTAATACACATAATGGACCTAAATCCAACCGTTTCCGAGTTATCGATTTTTTAAAATATTACTTAAAATAAAATCTAGGTATAGCCTGTATTTGAAAAAAAGTATGTAAGTATGTAATTGTAAAATTTAGGTTAGGAAACGGTTGGATTTAGCTACATTATGTGTATTACAATTTTTACTTAAAATTGAAGAAGGAATTGAATTATTTAATAATATGCAGGTGGTTCCATTTAAAAAAATGTAACTTTGACGTGCCACGACTTTACCACCGACCCTGTATACCTAAAATTATTATTATTAATTATTTTGTTTATAGGTTAAAAAATTATCTTAACATTTCTTTTAGAAAATTTGTCGCTCTTCTATATCTCATACCTATACAAAAATTGCTACTTGATTAAATTGACCTTTAAAAACAACAACATAACCCAACAAAGAACAACAACGATTAAACGTTAAAAAATATAAGGTAAAAAACTGTTCAAATTCTTGGATACATTTTTCCTATCTTACTATTAACACTTTCGCTGCTCACTTTAAATTGAGAGGTATGCCAGGAGCGATAATAGTTTTCTTGATGAATGTGATACAATTTAACTGAATTTAATGTCAGAATCAATTTTTGTCTGACATAAAAAATATGATGACGCTTATCTGTTTTTGACGGGTGACTCCGATCGGCATCACGCCCACCTGGTTCAAATTTCTTGCATTTCGTGCTCACTGACGCCGATTGGATTTATTGGAAATTTAGATTATTTTACGAGAAAAATAGAAGTATGGGATGTACCATTGCGGCCAGTATAATCTGTGATTTGACATTGCATGACTTTTTCATGAAATTTGGTAAATCAGGCTTTGCTACAATCTACGTTACTCTGGATACGCACTTAGGACATGAGCCATCATGTCATGGTTATCTCAATAATCATTACCTTAAAAAGTGTTGTCTTTTAATTGAAATTAGTTTGGTTTTGACCAACCATATCATTGTTCTTAAATTAAATTGAAAATTTTGATGTTTTTTTTAGAAACGAAAAACATAAACAAATGATATAAAAAATTAATATTTTGTAGCAGCTCCATTTTTTTCAATAACATTATTTAACCTTCTGGGCATTGATGCTACTAATTCTGCAGTATAATTTGGAGTTAATTCGATCCATGCTTCTTGAACTCTTTCCCATTATTCCCTTTATAAATTTGTTTACTGTCAAACCTCACATATTTTCAATGGGGTTCAAGTCCGGGCTACGTGAAGGTCAAGGTAGAACTTGTATGTTCTGTTGCTGCATCCAGTTTGAGGTCATTCTGGCTGTATGAATGGGGCTATTATCATGTTGATATATAAAATTATTTCGGGGAAGGACTGCACTTATGGAGGGCAGCATGATATTTTCCAATATTCCAACATAGAGCTCTGCATTGCATCTACCTCTTATATGTGCTCCGGGTCCTTGGGCGCGCATCCAGACCTAGACATTGGCAGAAAAACGACCGCTTGTGTGTGATTTATGGGTATAACGTTCATCAAAGCGAGAGTCGTAGCTCTATAAACTCTAACGTGTCCGTCAAAACACGATTTAAATACTTTCTCATCTGTGAAAACAACATTCTGCCAGAAATGTAACACTTCTAAGGAGTATTGCAACGCAAAACCTACTCGTTGTTCCTTATTTTGCGGAGTTAGAAAAGGTTTTTTCGCTGCAGAACGACTACGTAGATCAGATCCATTTTTGATGCGACGCCTTGCCGTTCGAACAGACCCTGGAAAGTTTGTTTCAGCCTGTGCGTCTACCGCACAATGGAAGGGATTTTCGCGAATAAAATCAACCAAATTACCATCATCAACCTCCATTGTAACTCTGGGCCTACCACTACCCAATCTTCTATCAAACGTTTGTCTCTCATCCCATATTCTCTTAATGTTATGCACAGTACTCTTTGGTATTTGGAATCTTAATGCGACACGACGTCCCAACCACCCCTCTCCCAGTAACGTCACAACCTTCAATCTCTGGGCCAAAGATAAATGTGGCATTATATCAATGCCAGATTTATCAATTATATAATTGACGTTTTTCATCAATCAATATGACAGTATAGTTTTCCAGGCGACTTTTTTATGTAACAATTAAAATCCATTTACAGTGGGAAAAAACTGCTGCCCAGATAATATTGGCCGCAACCGTACCTGTCCGCTGTGAGATAACACAAAACATGTAAAGCAACCACATGAACGAAAATAGTTTTACTATATAAATCAAATACAATATCTCTACTACAAAAAACAGGTAGGTAACTGAAATAGTAGCATTCGCGTTAGTAAAAAGATTAAAAAAAAAACACAAAAACTTACATAAAAACATGTAAAACAAAATTGATTGCAAATATTATAAAATAAAGTAACGAAAAATCTATTCCCCATGTTTGTTGACTAAACATTCTATACAAAATCCTGGCATACTGGGACAAATTTCGCAATGGTATCTTTCCGTATTTTTTGTTGAAAATATATCTTGCAACGTTTCCTCTTCCGTTGTTACCTTTCGAAGAAATTTTTGTCAGCACATGTCTTTCCGCTTTCTTCATGGATCTGTTTTGGGTTCTTCTTCTATCTTTAGAAGACTACACAAAACTGATAGTCGAAAATCGTATAGAGACATTTTATGACCAGAGTATTTTTGGTAGAATAAATAGGAATTGAGGAGCATCAGCTAGATATAATGGATTCCTAATATTAATAATAAATTTAAAGAAACTTCTTGGTCAATCGGCTGGTTGATGAAATGAACTTAGTAGTATTGTTTTTTTACATATTTGTTTTAATATTTCATCAACCAGCCGATTGACCAAGAAGTTTCTTTAAATATATATGAAATCACGGCTAAGAAAAACTCCGAAATAAATTAAATTAATAATAAAGTTTTTCGTTGACTGATGATCAACACCACATATGCTTGTTATAATACAAAATTGCAGCCGGTTGTGTTCTTTCTCGCTCCCTCTTGTCAACATACTCCACTCCAATAGTTACTGCATAATACAGATGATTTATAAGTAAATATGGCATAGACGGGCCACACACACATAGACAGGATATGCTTCGAGCGTTATCGGTCGGCAACAGCACCGGCTAGCTGGGTGAAGAATATAGCAACCTTGAATTGCAAATTAGTGTGCAATCGAGTAATATATGTATAAATGTGTGACGATCCGTGAGCACACTTAATCGTGCAATGGTGCATACATTGCGTAAATTTGGTTGTCATGGAGCCCGTCTGCGGTCTACTTGGGCATGACACACGACAGCCGACTCACACTCCGTTTATTGTTTTTGTTATGCCGGGCTTCAATTCTATGATAGGGTGGTGACATTTTTCTAGGAGAATTGGATTTCGAAGTGATTAACAGCGCGGCATTATAAACGGCAAAATACTGCTGCCACATATGAACACAATTATATACACACAAACTCTACCGCAAGAGTTGCATGGTGGTAATCGTATAACTGATACAGCTTAAAAAGACACTGCAATTAAAACTCATCACTAGACTCGGCAATTTGGCATTTGTTCCCTTCTGGAGCAATTATTCGGAGTATACATTACCAAATCGGGCATTGATAAAAAAAACGTTACCTATGCCATCTGTTTGTGACTATGTTGAAAGAAGAACTATAATTGAAAGATAAAATATTGTGGATGTATTATTTTTTATGTATGGTAGGTACTTAGTTGCAGTGACTCCGTAAGCTGTATCACTTGTAAAACTGCAACCCTCGAGGTATAATTACGTGTTGAAATGGCTTTGTGACAGCATCATACCGCCTTTTATAATGCTGCGCTGTTAATCACTTTGCTCCCAATAGCGAATGGTAAGTCGATTCGGATTTCCATTCTGCGAGAAAAGTACCACTGTCTTTCCGGAGAATTGAAACCCGACTCCTATCGTTTCGCCACAACGATAGTCAGCCGCCTAACCCCTGCGGCTATCAACCCGATTTGAAAGTTATTGACAAGGATTCAGATTTTATCGTACTAAGGGAAATTTGTGAAGGTGCGTCGAAAGATCCATTAAGTTTTCACAAGAGTTTCTTTAAATTTGCAAATATAACATCACTACGGCCGTTTTCATCATTAAAAGATATTTACTCCACACGCCGTACTCATTTGACAGAAAGAAGTGTGGAAACATATTTAATGATTCAAATATTTAAGAGTTTGTTATTTCATGGAAGTTTCTTAAAACAGTAAGTGTTTCAGCACCTTATATGATATATTTTTTTGTCATTATCTTATGTGTAAATATTCATGCGTTCGTATCGCCTATATTTACTCATGAGTCACAAACGTAAATTATGTAAGTACGTAAACATTACTGAATGCTCGCCTCCGCACTGCACTGAAACTTGCCCCTCTTTGCCGACTCTACTCATAACACATTAAAAAAAGGTAAATAATACAACATAATTATTAAAACATTTAATATATATCACTTCTTCTTGTAGTTTACATAGACAACAAATACAAGTACTTTTTAAAAAGTATCATACATTATAACTAGATGTGCTCAAGTCAACAGTTGCAAGGATACAAGGTTCATTCAAATAGATTTTTTTGGTATTACAAATTGTGGTATAAAAATAAAAATCAGGTCATCTATACTGTAGCGTATAATTATACATATATACACAACATTGATATTCCTCTACAAATGGAATATTTCAGGTTTTATTACACTTTTGGCTATCTGAGTGGTGCGGAAATAGGATATGACAATTTCTATAACGTTTTTGCGTAGTTTGTAAAAATGACATAAACTTCATCGCTGGATTATGATTCAAACTTCTTTAGCGAAAACATTACCAGCTATTATCATTTACGAAAACCATAGTCGTAGCCATTTCCGTTAAATATAGCAGTCAGGAGTATTATATGAAGTGTAGTGTCAAAGGCCAAATAAATCTTTGAAAAATAGATAAATAGTGTATATGGGACACAAAGAGTTGAGAATTAAGAGTTAATGTAAAAATTTTACATTTCGAAAGCTACATAATCAACCAAGAACTTGTCACACATAAAAAAAAACATGGAAATACCACTTTTTAAATATTCATGAGAAACTTTATCGTCAATCGACTTATTAACTAAATATGGTGCAGGTTTAGTAATAAACGGGACTACCATTATTGGAATTGAGGCTTACATGAAAGACAGAGCAATGTGCAATCACTTATTTCAAATCTGGTTAATTTTGACTGAAACTTTCAAAAAACGAAAGGAAATATGAACCTGAAATGAAAAATCAAAACGCAAAAGCATTCTGACTCATGAATAGGATGAAACAGCACAAGACATGCAACCTGAAGAAAAGCTGTCGTTAGAACTTGAATCTATTAAAGGAAAACCAGAAGTTGATAAATTTTTCTGAAATTTTCTGCCATTTATGTATTGGTTATAACTACCAAAAATCATACAGCTCTCGTAACATTTACAAGTAATGTTGTTACAATTGATTTTCATTAAAGACCAAGTGTTACAAATCAGTAAAAGTTTACCTTGAAATATGTTGTATAATAAATGCAAATGCAATGATAGGGTCAAAGTAAATAACTTAGATCATTTATTCACAAAGGGCTTACATTAGCGTTCGTTATAAGAATCCGTCTGAATATGTCTGTTGGCGCACATATACTTTCGATATGCGCCTGTACTACTTTCAGTATGAAATTTACTCCAGATAGGTATGCTATTGATATTTTTAATTTTTGTGATCTTCGTTTTATTCTAAGCATGTACGAAATGTTAAATGATATGGAAGGCTTCCACGATTCGAGTCTCTATTATGAGTTTGACCGTGTTATAGTATAATATACATACAGGGTGTCCCAGCGAGATCGTTTATTAGAAGTTTATGCGGTTCTGGCCAAAATACAAATTTTAAATTTCAGAATTAGGTGTAATCGATTGTGTTCTCTTCAATTAAAATATTGTTGGATTTCTAGCGCTTCCGGTTGTACCGAAAGTCGCCATTTATTTTATTATTTTAAATTGAACACCCTGTATATTTTTACTTACTTGGATTTACTTATTTTTCAGGTTTACAAGTACCTTTACCTTTTGCAAGTTGATGCGGGCGTTGTGTAGTTATTCGATTTATTCAAAAAAAAATTGCTATAGCAGACATTTATTCAAGAAATCAGAGAACACTCGATTTTTCGGATATAAATTTAGGATTCATAATATGTATGCTTAAACAACATGTTGGAGTATATCTTGGTGCCGAGAACGGCTATCTACGTTGTGCGGTTATTTTACTATGGCATGTTCACTTTTCGAAATTTTGAAGAACCATAACTTTTCAATTGGCACGTCCATATTTTATTACTTAGTTGTCTTCGGCGTCTAATTTTACATCTTTTATACTCCACATATTCAATACCTGAAATTGATAGTTTAGGAGATAATAATGTTTTTTTGAACAATGTACACATAACTCATCGATACTTATCCAGTATGCCATGGAAAATAAACGTTCTCAAATATTTATTGTCAAAGTTACACTTCATCGTTTGATGCTTGTGAGTTAATAATTATTTTTTAAGTGCTTTTCTTTAAATGAGTATATGTAAAAAACTAGAAAGAAATTCTAGTTGTTCAAAATGGTGGTCGTTCGCATTCAAGCACGGTGTTAAGCGTGTCTTTCTAGTTCTTGAGAAGAGAACCTGTCGAATGCTGCTCGTACACGTGCTCTAACTCCTCTTCCGTGTTCATCGGTGTCTGGTAGACCAGATCCTTGATATGTCTTCAAAGGAAAAAGTCCACAGGTGTCATATCTGGAAACCTTCCAGGCCAATTCCACGGTCCTAACCGCCTTACCCACCTGTCTTCGACATTCAGGCGAGTTCTTGAGATACCCACTGGGTGCAATGGGCCGGAGCTCGATCCAGTTGATACCAACAGCTTCTTCTCAAGTTCAAAGGCAGGTTGTCAAGAAAATCTTCACTCACAGTGCGTAACAAATTCAGGTAATTCATTGCCGTTAACACGCAGTCATAAGTGACGTAAGAGAAGCTGTCATTCATCATAAGGCACAAGACATTGAAGCTAAACGTGATCTGATGATTTCTTTCTTGGAGCGCATGCGGATTGACTGAAGCCCAGATTTGGTTATTACGCCAGTTAAAAAATCCTTCACAAAAAGTCTTTGAAATGTCCATCCAGCTATTTTTTTTTTTTTTCAAAAAGTTCGCATCCTTTTGACGTCGAAGATATACATCAGTTAACTCAGTCGTCAGCGTCTTGAGGACAAAGGTATTATACTAACGAAAACTTGTAGTCGTGGAAGTGACGCCTCTTCAAAACTGATTTCCAGATCTTCTTTGGCAGCTCAAACTGAAGCGTTGGAATTGATCTCGAAATAAGGTATTCAACTCTTCCTCTTCATTATCGACTCTACTTTTCTGTCAATTGCACACATGATCAATCCGTCCGAAATCTACAAAATTTGCTTCTATTCTTTTAAGTGTACCTCTTATCATCGGAGGTAAATGTGGATAGCTTTCGTTAAATATTCTGCAAGTTCTACTAAGAAGTTTGTCGCACTTTTCGTGTATGAAAAATAAATTAAGAATTTCTTGATTTATGTAAACATTGCTTTTGTTATTATTATCTCACAAGCATCAAACGACGAAGTGTGACTTTGATGTTAGACTTTGACAATAAATCTTTGGGAACGCTTATTTTCCATGGCACACTGGATAACTATTGATGAGTTGTGTGCATTTTCAAAAAAAATCTCCTAAGCTATCAATTCTAGGTAGGGGGCATGTGGGGTACAAAAGATGTAAAATTAGACGTCGAAGACTACTAAGTAGTATAAAATGTGAGGGTGCCATTTGAAAAGATTAAATTATGGTTCTTCAAAGCAATCCCACAATGTAAACAGCCATTCTCGGCGGCAAAACATACTCCAATGGGTTGCTTAAGCATATTATGAATTCTAAATTGATATCCGAAAAATCGAGTGTTCTCTGATATTTTGAATACGTCTACTGCAGTATTTTTTTTTTTAGAAAAAATCGAATAACTACAAAACGTCCGAATCAAATTACAAAAAATAAAGATATTTATAAAGCTTAAAAATAGATAAATTCAAATGTACAGAGTGTTCAATTAAACATAAAGTGGATTGCGACTTCCAGCATAACCGCAAGCGCTAGAAATCTGATCATATTTTAATTTAAGAGAACACAATCGACTATATATAATTCTGAATTTTCAAATTTATATTTTGGCTATAAACTTCTAATGAACGGTCTCGCTAATTCACACTGTATACAATACAAAAATAAACTAAATAGGAAATACACAGAAATTCAAAATCAGCTAACTCAACGTTTCGCCAGTAATGTAAGTGGCTTCTTCAAATAAAGCCAGTTTTTGCTCCTGAAGAAACTCTTCACATTAGTGACGAAACGTCGAGTTAGTGGATTTTATAATTTGTGGTTTTACTTGTACTTTATTTTGTATTTAGTTTATTTTTATATTGTATATACATATATCGGACTATTATAACGCAGTCAAAATTCGGAATCCCTCGTAATATCTACGAAATTTTTAATTTTTTTGTAAGAAACGTCCTATTCTATTACCGTACCTACTGTAAGTGTAACATATTTCGACGATTGTAATGTAATATTAAATAATAAAGTTCACGGCACATTAAAAGCTATAAGCTTTAACCTTAACACTTATAAGAAGATTATAGGATAAAGGATGTTTGGCACTGTTTCTACGGTATAAAAAATAAAGGAATCGCTTAAGTATAAAAGTTTTTAAATTACTAGAAAAATACGCATATTATTTTTGTATAGGTTTGTAAACGTCAATACATTTTATCATATATACATAGCGTATATGTATGCAACATTCAGAGAAAAGTATCTTGTGATTTATTAGGAATGCAGCAATATAATATTTGAATAAATTCGGAATACATCTACAACAAAGTGCAACAATTCAGTTTCACTGAAAGAATGGAAACATAGATGGAGATAAGGTAAATCGATTGCATCGATTGTATGTACAGACCAGTTGCTGTTTGTAAAAATTTATGTTCGAGACGTAAAGATGAGAATAAATAAAATAATAGGGTCAGATAACAAACAATTGATGCCAATTCAGAGCTATCGAATTCTATATGTTGACATAACCACATTACACCATCAAAAGCTTTTACACACGAAAATAGAAACATATTTAGTAGTATGACAGATTAAATATTAAAATTAATGAGGAGTTTTAATTAAAAACAAAATTTTTAGAATATTGCAATGAAAATAGAGAGACAATGTATTTAGCATGCGTTACATGCAGTTTTCTTTTATGTATAAATTGCTGTTTTAAGTCGGCACCAACGACAGCAGTTGCTTCTGTTTCATCTATCAAAACTTAACAGTTAGCTATTTCTGCTTTAATCTAGCTATTAAAAGCTATTATTAGGATGCCGAGATAAAACAATTAGTGGGGAGATAGGCATTACTACTTTACACATTAGAAAAGTAGATAATGTTATACAAATTATCTGTATAAGATTCGTACCCCGTGCAGCAATTTTAGCTTGTTCGGAAATACTCAAAAGGTAGAAATAAGGATTGTGGCAATTCAACCCCATTGTCATCATTATCTAGAAGATATTGAAATACACACATATGTATGTATAAATGAAAATAATTTATCAATTTTATCATGCATTTCTTTAAGTAATCATTTTACTGAAATTTTAAACAAATAATCAACATATTTATTATGAATCTCAATTAGTTTCATAGCAGTTTCATATTCATAACTTTCAGCTCATAGTGAAAATGTGATTTTTATAGGATTGGTGGTATAAAAACGGTCCTGGAACTAACAAACAAGACAGTTTTTCATAATAAATCATATAGCACATCCTGCTATTTGGTTTTATCATGTTTATTTATTTAAAATATGTTATAGTACAAAACCGATATTCAGATCGATATCTTTTATCATGCGGACAACTATATTTTCATAAAGAAACTTATATGTAGTTTTTCATTACTTACTTGTTTCAGTATACAATGATTAATTAAATAATGAATACATCATTTACTGCGCATATACATATCATATTTGAAGGATTAATTCATGAAGTCTAAAATTAAACAAAATTATTTATTACATGTAACTATATCATTCACGAATGTTACGTTTTTTTCTTAATTTTATAAAGACATATAATGTCATACTTTATTAAATATTCGATCCTAAAGACTAGAAAAATTAAAAATTCGATATGTTCTTTTTGGTGGCCACGAAATACAATTACTATAAACTAATAATTCTACAAGAATGTCTAGTACCCTGATATATGATCCCAACTTTTCGATTAACTTTCAACTGCCATCGACTAAATATTTTCAAACAAAAGTTATGAATCACATCAATTTACAGAATAGTTCGGTTTATCAATACCATATATCAAATCAAAGAATTACTTTGACAGTTGCCATTAATAAAAGAGAATATTTGGCAGTTTTATAGATAGTTTGCAAATAGAATTTGGATCCACTAACACATATTACCCTAACTACCATTTGCCCCATTACATCGACATACATATGTATGATTGTTCCTTTCCCTATTACCTAATTATGTCTTACTTTGGCATCGTGCTAATATTTAAATGATGCCAAGAAATTTGAATGGCTGATAACAACATTGGACACTATAAGGTCTTCAATCTCCATCCCATTAATCATTTGTTCTCTTGATAATAAAACTTCATAACTGCTTTCTGGAGTAACAAACACAACTTTTTGTCTTCGCGTTTGTAGCATATTTCCTACAACAAGTTTATGTTTATATTTATTAAGCGAATCTCTTGCTTTGGCAATTAAAATATTTTCATCAGTCTCCAACTTAAACGAAACAACAAATGCTTGTGGAACCCATAGGCTAACCAATGGTGCGAGCAGCTTCGGAACAAGCTGGAGCGAAATGGTCGGTGCTCCAACTGAAGATTGAATTTTATGTGTTGGCTGTTTAAGAAAAGAAATAGTTTAGCATTACAATCGATAAGATTATTTAGATAAAAATAATAATTATCATTATTATAAAATGCAAAGTATACAAAAAAAGCAATAAGATTTTCCTATTTCGTATAATTTATTTATTTCTTGTATTCGTATGAACATATCACTTCACACATATTATCAAGTTAACACCGCTGTAATGGATATGATTTGTGCATATTCAAGTATAATAAAAAAAGCGTTATCGAACGAGTGAAACGGGTGGGTCATTAGGTAGGTAAGTACTTCGTTAATATAATCTTTGCTTTAGCGTACTTTATCTATAAATAATGAATTTTAATCGTCCTCTCACAACAAACTTCTACCTACATACAAGAGGCGTATTTTTACAATAACTTTATTGTAGATACAGATACGGATATTTTAAATTTATTTTCCACGATGGCGTACTTACAAAGGAATGAAAGATGATAAAGAATCCTGGTTTTCGACAATCTGTATGGTGGTTAAAATTATATTATTATACTCGTATTGTATGCCTTCAATAAGTGAGTGACGTCATCAGCTGTCATATCATAATATTTCTAATAATAATTTTTTTAATGAAACATTGTACAGAGTGGGTCAAATTCGATTCTTTTAATAGGGCACTTATGTTTCTGAAAGAATTGGACAAAAACTAACCTATGTTTCTGGAGCTCGATTTTTAAAAGAAATTGATTGATGTAATCCATCTTTTTATATCTTCCTTAATTTAAGCAATACGGAGCGTTTTATAAAAATATGCAGTTCTTAAAAACCCTTGTAACTTTGTGAAAATGCTTGATTTATATAAAAACTTTATTAGGGCACTTTTTGACGCGGAATTCTACGATCTCAATTATTTTTCTTTTAAACTCGTATTTTTTGAAATATCAAGTCTTGTGTTTTTTTTAAATAATGAACACCCTATATATTTTTACAGTATTGAAAATCACATAAAATTGCCTTTAAAATGATATAGCACACTTGATATTTTATTTAAACAGTTTTTTACATTATTTGATTTTGTGTTTGCAATTTCACAGTATTTTAAGATGGCTATGGATGGTAATTAAGCAATGTGCTCCGCATTTATTTGATATTGTCAATATCAATTTTCAAACGTCAGTTTGCATTAATATTACCGCTTTGTTGTCTTATAATTCAAAAATGTATGAAAATTATGAAAAGTACATTTTAAAATATGTTATAGAAGCAGGTGAAAATGCGGATGTGGATAAATATCCCGAAAGACAAGAACCATTCAGACATTTTCTCCAGATTAAAGAAAAATTTAATAAATGGATCCTTTCAAGAACCGAGACCGAAAAACTATGTAGCTCAAAACAGAGATAAAGAATTAGCGGAGATTGCTGTTTTAGGGGAAATTAAGAATAACCCAACATATTCTACTCGCCAGATGGAGCAAGCAACAGGTTTAGGGAGAACTTCGCCAAGGAGCATTTAAAAAAAAGCATAAAATGAAACCCTATCGAACAAGAAAAATGCATCACCTTTTTGCCGCTAATTTGGAGCCTCGTATGATATATGTATTGTCAATAGTTTTTGGGAAAATGTGAGGAAAACCAGAATTTTGCTCTAAATTGTATATGGACGGACCAAAGTAACGTAATAATATACTTAATAGTGTAATTCTTATACTTTGGTCGCGTGAAAATCCCCATATTACTGTTGAGACAAGAAACCAAGGACGATATACTTTCAATGTGTTGTTAGGAATTTTCCGTGGCAGGATAATTGGATTCTACATATACAGACTGTCCCGTAAAAAACGCCAACAATCATAATTCCGTTATTTATTGTCCGATTTTATTTAAACAAAAACTAAATTTAATGGCATCAAAAGTACTATAGAATAGCAGCGTTTTATTTGTTTTCAGTTGTTTTCATTAATGTCAAACGATAGTCAATTTTTTTATTTTAAATGGCAACATATATATTTTTGGTTATATTCGGATTGGATTTCTTTTTCTGAATTCAACGATGTATAATATGTCTATTTTTCATAAACGTTTACTAAAGAAAAAAACCATTTCTCAAAATCAACTTTGTTTTTAATAAATTATTTGTAAATTTTCGAATGTACCATGAAACATTGGAAATGTAACTATTATAAGAAACAAAACAAACCATTTTACAATAATTGTTCAAATTGCCCGCTACCTTGCTCAACACACATCGCACATCTCCGAATTACTCCACGACTCGCATTTAAAAGACAAACGGCAGGTATTTCTTGACAAGTGTTCATAATTCTTTGTCTTAAAATGTTAACATTTTCTGGATTTGTTAAATAAACTCGATCTTGTAGATAAGCCCACAACCAAAAATCCAGGGGAGTAAGATCCGGTGAACGCGCAGGCCACGCGATAGGACCAGATGTTCCTATCCATCTATTTCCAAATTGAATGTTCAACCAATCAGTATTAACCCTGGCATTGTGCGCGGGAGCTCCATCTTGTTGATAAAATATTCTGTTTAAATTTATCAAAGCTAATTCATCTAAAAAGTTTTGGAGATTTTCGTTTAATAAAGTGTGATATTTTTCTTGATTTAAGCAACCATCTATGAAAAATGGCCCAATTAATTGATCGCCTAAAATGCCACACCAAACATTTACACTGAAACGTCTTTGAAAATTATTTTCAATGACAAACCTCGGATTATCTTGGCTCCATTGCCGATGTATGTTTCTATTGAAAATACCATTGTTGGTAAAAGTGCATTCATCAGACCAGATTATCATTCTGTAAAAATTCGGGTCTTGTTCTAGCGCATTTAAATAAAAACGACAAAACTGTATTCTTCGGCCAGGATCATTTTGTTCTAATGCATGAACTTTTCGAGCTACGTACGGTTTAAATTTGTGTTTTCTTAATATACCATGAACTGTTGTTTTTGATACTCCAATATTATGTGCAATTTCGCGAGTCGAAGTTTGAGAATTTTCTTGTACTGCAAGAAGAACATTTAATTCCTTGTTATGAGGGCTTCCGGGTTTTGACCGCGTCATAGTAAAGTACATATATACAATACAAAATAAAATAAAGCAAAAATGAAAAGGAAAATTACAAAAAATATATACAACTTACTCAAACCCGGAAGCCCTCATAACAGAGACTCAAACCGTGGAAGCCTTCGATATCATTTAATTCCTTATCTTCGGAGAATTTACGTTTTTGCGTATTTGGTTTCTTAAATGATCCATAATTTCTTAAATTCGTTTCAATTCTCTGAAATATTTTCGAATCTGGAATTTCTCTGTCCGGAAAACGAACACTGTAACGACGAACAGCTTCAAGACTTGTAACATGTCCGTTAACTCATTGTTATCCATTTTTACGTGTTGTAGCAAAACGTTCAAACGGGACAATAAAAAAGATTTAATAAAGTCACATTGACACTTATCAATGTTTATAGCATTTTTGTTACTTCATGGCATACTCAAAAATTTATAAATAATAGAACACAAAGATGAATTATATTAAATGTAATTTTTTCCAATAAATGTTTATCAAAAATAGACATGTTATACATCGTTGAATTCAGAAAAAAAATCCAATCCGAATATAACCAAAAATATATATGTTGCCATTTAAAATAAAAAAAATGAATATCGTTTGACATTAATGAAAACAACTGAAAACAAATAAAACGCTGCTATTCTATAGTACTTTTGATGCCATTAAATTTAGTTTTTGTTTAAATAAAATCGGACAATAAATAACGGAATTATGATTGTTGGCGTTTTTTACGGGACAGTCTGTATAACGGAATTCTTAACTTCGAAATACAGTTGAATATAAAAAATAATAAAACCCAACTTCACTTGAATGTGTATTTAATTGAATGGCCATTTCGTTACATACTACGTAACATCTTCAGCATGACTAACTTAAACCAAAACATTTCTTTTCTTAAATATACGGTACATATTTCAGTGGGTATCTGTGTTGTGTAATACTATATGAGGGTGTAGAAAATATATAAGTACGTTCGAACACACACGGCGGTTCGTAAAGTATCCTAAATAACACTTAAGAGAATGCTGTTTTGAATAAGAGGTGACAGGTCATTATTCATTAACACATTTCTGTATTTTTGCATATGTATTGCCTCCAACATGTCTAAATTATAACTAGAACTATTTTTTAATAATGTAGCATTATGATTTTTGATTATGATTTTGATTATTAAAAAATAGTTCTAGTTATAATTTAGACATGTTGGAGGCAATACATATGCCAAAATACAGAAATGTGTTAATGAATAATGACCTGTCACCTCTTATTCAAAACAGCATTCTCTTAAGTGTTATTTAGGATACTTTACGAACCGCCGTGTGTGTTCGAACGTACTTATATATTTTCTACACCCTCATATAGTATTACACAACACAGATACCCACTGAAATATGTACCGTATATTTAAGAAAAGAAATGTTTTGGTTTAAGTTAGTCATGCTGAAGATGTTACGTAGTATGTAACGAAATGGCCATTCAATTAAATACACATTCAAGTGAAGTTGGGTTTTATTATTTTTTATATTCAACTGTATGTTAGATACTTCACTAGCTCATCAATCTATATATACTTAACTTCGAAAGCTAGTTGCAAATTTTGCGACAATTTATTGAACCTTTGGTAGATGAAATACTACTACACAATAACTAAATCAATTGCAATTCGTTTACTTCCAACATGACGGAGCGCCACCTCACAAAGCTGTCCGGATTAATGAGTTTCTAACTCAATAATTAGGTAACAATTAGATCGGGAATCAAGGACCAATATATTGGCTGGCAAGCTCGTCAGATTTAACAGCATTGGACTTTTTCCTTTGGGGAAGAATTAAGCTGAAAGAAGCTGCAGTTTTGCAAGCTTTCGACTCCCTATCTCCGCTCGAGTTGGTGAACTCAGCTCAGAACGTAAGAAAACGGTGTCGATTTTGTTTACAACAGAACGGAGGACAATTCGAACACTTGTTGTAATTTATCATGTTTACACATTTTTTAGGATATAAAGGTATATTCCGAAAATATTCCGTTTAAAAATGTCGATAAGAATTTTGGAAACCAACAGCGGCGTAGCAAGACTTTTGTTGGCCTGTGTGCCATTGGGATTTAGGGGTTTCTCCTTACTCCTTGCATTATTCAAAATTTTAATGTTCTTTTGACTCATTGTAAGTCCTAAATGTCATCTTAATTTTTTAATTCGTGCCTGTGGCTTATTTGAAAAAATGTTTCAAATAAAAGTTGTTTTATTCTTGTAATAATCAAAATTAAAGTGAAATACCCAAAGAAACAACTTGCCAACAAATAATATGTATGCACCGAATAATTATGAATTCTGTGTTCCATGATCTAATTGTTAGTGTTGGGACATTCGAGTTAAAAATAACCTGTCATCCGGTAAAATAACCTAAGTTGTCCAGGTACGCTATTTGGTATATTTTCTTGTGGATCTGAATCAATGCCATAATTTAAATTTTGTGCTTAATGGTGCAGTATCCAATGTTATATATCCAATGTTTGCTACTAGTATTAAAAGGTGGGCTAAGACGGAAAGTAAAAAAAATACACTGAAAAGATTAAATCCAACTCGCTGGTCGTCCAGGAACGATGCTCTGTTTGCTCTTAAATTTAATTTTTATAATATAATTCGGACATTAACAGAAATAATACTTAGTATAGCAATAACGTAAGTGAAAAGAATGATGGAATAAATTTAAAAAAGAAAATGGAACGATTTGAAACGGTATTCCACATTGTCATGCAAACCGAATTATTAACATCAATTAATGCTGCTTCTAAATTATTGCAAACTAAAAATTTTGATTTGAAACAAGCATTAATTAATTTAAATACAGCATACGACTATGTGATTACTCTCAGAAATAATTTCAAAACTAATTCTGAGATTTTAGCAAAAAAATGGAAAATAGAACCTATATTTGAAAACAGACGCGTTCGAAAAATAAAAACACATTTTGATGAACTTTCTGAAGATTTTCTATTTAACAGTTCAGAAGATAATTTTAGGATAAACGTTTTTAACGCTATATATATTGTAATTGCACAATTAAAAGATAAACTTTCAAGTTTTACGGAAATAAATAAATTGTTTGGCGTAATTTTCCCGGAAAATTTAATCTGATGATGAAATAATTGATTTATGCCAACGTTTACTAGGCAAATATACATACTAACGATTTAACCACAGATTTTAAGCCACAGATACTAACTTTCAGGAAAACCTTAAAAAAACAGAAAATATTAATTCGGTATTTGAATTAGGAGAACTAATATTTACAAAATATATCTCTTTTTTTTAATGTGTGGGTGCTTAGTTGCAGTGACTCCGTAAGCTGTATTACTTGTCTGGCTATCACGGCACCTGTTGCGGTGTAGTTTGGTGTGTGTAAGTTGTGTTTAAATGGCTTTGTGACAGTATTATATCGCCTTTTATGATGCCGCGCTGTTAATCACTTTACTCCCAACAGCGAATGGTAAGCCGATCCGGGATTAAAGTCTGAAAAAATGTCACCGTCCCTCCAGAGAATTGAACCCCGGCACCTATCGTCCTCTCACAACGATAGTTAGCCGCCTAACCACTGCGGCCACCGACTAGTTTAGTTCGGCATTTCCGGACCTTTGTACTGTTCTTACTTTGTTCTTAACATTCCCCGTATCAGCTTCTAGCGCCGAAAGATCATTTTCAAAATTAAAACTTATTAAAACATATTTAAGAAACTCTATGGGGCAGAAGCGCTTATCAAATTTATCAATTTTGAGCATTGAAAATGAAAGAGCACGTAAATTAAATTTAAGTGAAATAATTAGCATCTTTGCAATGAAAGCAAGAAAAGTTAAGTTTAGTTAAAGTAAATGAAGTCTAAACCTAAACTTTATATTTAATTTGTACTGTATGTTTTTGTGTTTGTAAACTTAAAAGAATCTAACAAAATGTATTTAATCCTAGGAATTGTATTTTTTCCTTTTCGGTTATTTATCACAAAAAAATTAAAATAAACAAAAATAGTAAGTATTAAATAAGGCCCCATTGGCACTTGGCTCGTGAGCCCCTCTAGCTCATAGGCCCCTTGTGCATCGCACTTCTTGCACCCCGGTTGCTACGCCGCTGGAAACCACCTTCTTTTAGTTCTAACCATGATTAATCTCAATATATTATAAATTTCTACAGTGTAAACCCTCTTAATTCTCTAGTTATAATATCAGTAATCCTATTAATGGTTTCGTTAGTGTAGTTTTGTTTGAATTATTTGTAGTAGGTACTTAATATTAAAATATTTGTTCTGCCTTGATGAAATCTTTTATTTGTTCATTCAGCAGCATTCATAGCCATCTTAAAATACTATGAAATTGCAAACATAAAATCAAATAATTTTAAAACTATTTAAATAAAATATTAAGTGTGCTATATCATTTTAAAGGCAATTTTATGTGTTGTTCAATACTGTAAAAAATATATAGGGTGTTCCATATTAAAAAAACACAAGTCTTGATAATATTTAAAAAAATGTGAGGCAAAATTCGCGTGCGAACCCTCTGTAACGCGAGTCGCACGCGATTTTCGCCTCTATTTCGTAAAGTAAAAAATTCATAACTTTGGAACCGCTGCAGATAATCAAACCAAATTTGGAATGTTGTATGAACAAATCATACTCTTTCTTTTAGTGACACAAATTTAATTCAACTTTCACCACAAAGGAGGGATGAATTTTTCCATGTGTACTTCAATGCTTGTAACTTTGTTCATAATTAACTTATTAGAGAAATACTCCACATTTAAGCTCTTCTTGTCGTTAATGATCGATTTGTGGCAAAAGAAATCGTTTCTCATCTTCTATTTGTAAAACAAGCGATAATATACTGTACTGCTATTATGTTGCACAGAGGTGTATGTATAACATATAATAACGAACCAAAGTCTATTTCAAATGTAGCATGTAACTGAAATGGTTGATAATTGCACTTATTTTAAGACAAAGGATAAAATGAGATACATATATATGAAACTTAAGGATAGAGTAAAATATGTCCTAATAAAATCAAAACAAAGTCAACTTCTAGATCCGGTGATCAAAATCAATTTGGTTTTTTGTGCTAATATTTATTCATTTTCAAAAAATTCGTAAGTGTTTTTCCTTCTAAAAGAATATCAAATGGTGTTGAAACAGCACAACTTAGGTTCAATGTGTGATTACCAAAATTACTTCTTTGACATCAACTAAACTCCAATACAACTACTTTATTATTGATTTAATGACAATAGTGTATTGAAGCTTTTATATCACAAATAAAATTATCTTTCTAAATATGTACAAATATACAGGGTATTCCATTTAAAAAATGATAAATTTTTAAATTTCTCAGAAATACTAATCTACTACATACTAATCAGCGATAAAAACACTAATAATTTGCTAATTTGACCAAAACTGTAGCTCAAAAAATAACGGAGATAGCAATAGTGCACCGATAACTTTGGACGCGGTGTATATTATTGAGAAAAAGTCACGGCAAATTAAATTTGGCGAAGGCACTTTGTAGATAACTGGCAAAAATAGATCATTTAATAGATCATTTTTGTTTGATTTGTTGGTTTTAGAGTAGTATCTTAAGTACTGTACTGTCAGAATTATTTCATGTATTGTTAGATTATATGGTTTTCCAAACTAACTTATTTATATAACTTAGATAACTTATTTATTATAGCAACTATGAAGTTGGTTAAATTAGCAAGAAGGTGGCATTTTTTGTTTTGACTAAGCTAATGAAAATAGAAAAATTGTTGAAAATTTCGTTTCTGATAAACTGATAAACAAATAATGAAAGTTGAAAGTTATATTACACAAATTTAGAATTTCTCAACCAATAAAAAATCAATCAATGTACAGACTCTTCCATTCCAAAATGCTAACTTAATATCACCGTTGCAACTGAATAAAACAGTCTATACAATGATAAAGATAAAAATAGAGCTCATTAATAGAAACATTTATCTATAATAATTATAACATATCGCACTAATAATACACTCTGTAAAGGGACCATGTCTTTTTTAATCTGGAAGGAGTAAGAATAACTCCAGCTAGATTCGTCGCCTATTTGGGAGTGATCATGGACGACAAGCTAAACACATAGTGGAGACAGTCGCCAAGACAGAGAAGAAGCTATCCATACTGACCAGACTAATGCCTAATGTTGGGGGACCAGGCAGCTGCAAGCGGTCTGTTCTATGCAGCGCCATGCAAAATATGGTATTCTACGGGGCCCCGATATGGGGGCAAGTGGTCGGGGTTTGCAATTGCAACGGCTCCACAGAAGTATGTTGTTGCGAGTAGCGTCCGCGTACAGAACGGTGTCTGGGATGGCACTGCAAGTGATAATCGGTAGAATACCTATAGACCTGTTGGTTCTTGAAAGGTGCTACCTACATGAGCACAGACATGAAGACGACCAGAAATTAACTAGGAAACAGGTAAAACAGGTTTCACTGCGTGCCTGGCAAAACAGATGGACGGAAGAATAAGAAAAGGTCCAATGGCCAAAGAGGCTGATGAATTCAGCAGACCCATCTACACGAAGATAGGGAATGATTTAACGCCCGAGACCCTCGTCCTTTCAATGATGGAAAGCAGATCCATCTGGGAATTCATACATAGTATGATAAGGTATATCATGACCCGAAAGGAGACAGAAGAACGTGTGAGGCAAAATCAGGGTCAGGAAAGAGGGAGATAGTCCACCAGTCGTACCTGATGTAATGTTCGTAGACGGTTCTGGGTACGACTGTGAATGTTTTTTTATGTGAGGCTGGAGGTTTTAGTGGTTAAACAGTACATTGCACACACCGTACTGGAGTTCCACACATCGTCGATAAAGGATTTCCTCCTGAGTAAAAAGAAATACACTCTGTATAAATATTTTAGCAGCAAACTAAAATAGCATTTTTAGTTAGCTTTAAACAGATTAATATTGCTAGATTCGTCCTAATGGAAATTACACGAGAAATAAAATAAATGTTAGATGTACTTTTACTCCTTTCTCTCCTTCTTTATTGAGATGCCCAATTACGTTTCACAAGTAATGTGGTTTTATTTGAAAAAAAAAGTAGTAAATTCTTCTTTCACTAAAGTATAATAAGGTATCAACGTTATAGTTACTCTATATATATATAATGTGTATATTTCTTGCATATTGTGTACAAGTTAAAATTCATTATATTAGCTATTATATCACATGAATCATTACAATGATTTATATTTATGAAAAAAAATGAGTTATACTTTTCAGTTACAAAAAATACTCCTAGATGGTCTTTTAAGTATACTTACTAGCTCGCTTGATGGAATGTAAAAGTCTGATACTGCTGCAGCTAAATATAGTAAAGCTTTTGGTCCTAATGGTCCTAAACATTCACAGGCTGCTCTTAACAGCCAGAAATAGTCAGATACTGTAGTAAATGTTACATATAAAATCTTTCCAGTTTCTTGGGCTGCTTTGTAATTTGCTAGGACGGGTGCTAATACATCCACGCTGTCAGGTTTAACTGTGGAATAAGACAGAATGCGTGTTAATACATCACGTCCTTAGATAATAAAGTATTTAAAGGTCAATTTTTCATCATAAATAAAACTATAGTAATTTACACTAGGTGACAGTAGAAATAACTGGTCTGGAATCCTAGGCATTCAAGTATGTCAGAAAATTAAAAGGCCGACTGAGTAACTCCGTTAGTACATACATACATAGAATAAACAGCAATGCTATTACTGATCGTAGGATTACAAATCGTCGAAGATTTCTTCAAAAAAATTACGGAATAATTTGCATGTCACACGATGGGCAAAATATGAAAAAAAGAAACCTTCATAGCTGGTAAGGATAGCGCGGAAGTTTTGAGTAATTATAAACCAATAGCACAATGAGCCTATAATTTTATTACGACTATCATATACGAGATTATCTTTCAAGAATAATTATCAGGTATTGCAGTCATTGGTTTAAATTGGATTAAAATTTGTTGGTTGCATATCAGCTTTCAATGATTTTATATTTCAACAGATCCATTGGCGGTTATTCGCAATTAACATTTATGAAGTATTCAAGTTTTGGGCAAGTACAATAGCATGAATGTTTTTTGGACAGCAAGTTTTGGCAACTAAGAGTTCCAAACAATAGAACGGTACAAGAATTAATTCAAATATTATTTTATCCAATCTCAACACTTTCGCTAAAAATTTTGGCGAAGTTCGCGTACATGAGAACTTGGCTTTGTATACAATAATATGTCTGTCAACTGAATAATAAATCAAACGCTATTGCTCAACTGGTTGCATATTCGTATGTCAACTAAATAATAAATCAAACGCTATTGCTCAACTGGTTGCATATTCGTATCTATTCCCTCTCTCCCCCTGAGCGATTGCGTCCATAGGTACACCGTACTAGGGTAAGTATTTTTTTCTACTCCCATACTTTAATTGTATTATTAGATATGCTGCACCTGTACTTTAATGATGTCCATTGCGATAGAGATTTTCATTATGATACAAGTTTACTTATATCCAATAGGAATACAGATTTTTCATTACGATACAAGTTTATATCCAATAGGAATGCGACATTCCAATATTCACTTCGGCATTATGTGTAACCTGGAACCTGAAAGTGACGATTTTGGTGCCTTGACTTTCTCGGGAAAATAGGCAACAAATACGGTTTCCAAACATTTACATATTTTCTTCGCATTACACCATTCTATGAAGTGGTCGCTTCTCATTGTCTTTGATTTTTCTGACAAAAAATTCAAACTTACGACTCTTGCAGCACTTTCGATCTCAGAAAGTGTACTCAGAATATCTTAATATCTCAGAATTTTCTTCAAATATATTTTAAGTTAACGCGCAAATTGCGAGAAATTATTGTGCTTTGCGATATGTCAATTTGAATGTTACATCCTGGTTGCTACTGACAACACGCAATTTTGTGTGACAGTCAGTGACGGTCATGTGACGGTCTTCGGTACCAAAACATCAACTTTTCGTTGTCAATGATAAGCAAAAAAGGATTCTTTGTCAAGTGATCGCAGAAAATATTATTATATTTATTATTTCATGATTTGGTATTATGAGTAAAGATAGTCGCTTAAGTGATCACAATTAAACCTCGAATGGCTCCATTTATTGTTTGAAGGAGCAAACCACCCAGCTGGTACAATCTGGTTCCATTTAACTGAAATGTCTATAAGTGTAAGTGGTCTGTGGTATAGACAATGGTATAGACGTATAGAGTGTGCGTTACCTAGCAATCATAATTTAAAACGTCAAATGTGGGGTGTATTACATTGCTCGCATATTTTGTCCTAAAAATGAGTTTTGTTGCTAATGAAAGCGATAATGATGAAAATTATACACCTCCAAATATTGTAGACGTTGCAAATGCAACATCTGCAAACTTAGTACCCGAAAAATGTAAGTGCTTGTTCACAATTCGGCGAACCACATAAGATATTCGTAATTCGTAAAGCTGAACCATGGGGAATCCATATGTTTGCTCACAATGACCTTGTTCACAATGGGTGACGTAAGACACAAGACGTAAAGATTGCGCTGCTGTTGACAATGACCCACAATGACCATTTAACGTAATACCACGTAAATTTTAAACCGTACGCAAGGCAACGAGAGATTTAGATCGTGTTTGGATTTGACAATTGACAATTTTTTGGTACATATCCGTTTCTCTGATGGCGTCTTTATATCTCTGATGGTATCAAACAGTGTCTTTTTGCTAATCTCAACTTCATTTGCTGTCTGATTAAGCCTTTGCCCACTTGTTACATGCCTGTACCTTGCATTTTGAGGAACCCGTGAGAGCAGCATTAGCCATAATTCACGTATTGACGTTTATCAAAAGCATAAGATGTATACAGGGTTTCCACGGCCGAGTGGGACATAGGGAAAATACATGTAAAATCGGTTTTCGGTGAATATTATCTCTAATACTACTTCATCCGAATTTAAGTGCCGAATATTATAACTGGGTTAACAATGAACATTTCCACAATCATAGTACAAAGTCATTTTAATAAAGCCAAAAAAATTAATATTTTTAAATCTATTGTACATGAATTCTAATAAGGCTTTTAACACGTTAGTTAGTGCAAGTGGCCGTGGCGCAGACGTTCATGTGACGCCTTAATAACGTAAGGCACAGATTGTTTGGAGTTCGAATCCGAGAAATGAATTTTATTTTTTTTTTTTTTAATCTTGATTAAGTTTTGTTGTTTATTTTGACAAATGATTCGTCGTTAGTAACAATTAAAAAATCGAATAATATAATAGCACGTGATCATTTTGTTATTGTAAAAATTATTCATTATTTACCTTAATCTTCAAAAAATCGATTTTATAGTCTTCAAAATCTGTGATTTTTGTAGTGTTATTGAATTTGTAGCATTATTGTTGGAGATAAAAAATAAAAAAAAAACAAAATTGCCGGGATTCGAACCCTAAACAATCCGTGCATTTGCGTTATTAAGCCGTCGCGCCATTGCGCCATGGACGCTTGAACTAAGTCTCGTATTAAAAGCCTTATTAGGAATTCACGAACAATAGATTTAAAAATAATAATTTTTTGGCTTTATTAAAATGACTTTCTTTGTACTATGATTGTGGAGATGTTCATTGTTAACCCAGTTAAAATATGCGGCCCTTAATTTTGAATGAAGTAGTATTAGGAGATAATATTCACCGAAAACCGATTTTACATGTATTCTGCCTATGTCCCACTTGGCCGTGGAAACCCTGTATAAGCAAGAAAATTTAAGGAAAACAGTTCAAACCGTGTCTTCAGTAAGTGAATATTATGATTCAAAAGCTCTAAAAAACTAATTTTGTATACCTAAAGAATCAAGATGAAATAAATAAAAAAAGAACAAAAAATCACAATAATCGCAATAGAACACAAACAACGCTCGCATAATATAATCTTTTTGACGTTTATGACATACATTATATGCAATTTTGACAAATTGTTCTTGTGTAAATGTGTATTTTAAAATCGTTCTCCTGCAAAATGAGGATTTTTGACATGTCACTTTTCTTGTGCACCGACGATATGTCTATTATACGTCATGTTTTACAGCCAATATTTGTCTGGTCATATGCATCCTCAACATTCTACTAACGGCAACATCTATATTTCACTTAAGAAACTATTCTTTGCACGTATACAGGATAACTACTTGAACTACGAAAAGCCTATTGCTAGGGAAGGTAGTGGGAGGTAAAATTAAATGTATCCATTTTAGTATTGTCAACTCCTTGTATGACAGGAATTTCAGTGGTTATGTCAAATACTATGACAAATTATAAAACCACTTTACAATTTGCACTT
Source organism: Holotrichia oblita (assembly GCA_023690525.1). Taxonomy (NCBI): domain Eukaryota; kingdom Metazoa; phylum Arthropoda; class Insecta; order Coleoptera; family Scarabaeidae; genus Holotrichia; species Holotrichia oblita. The sequence continues at coordinate 35,213,898 of CM043020.1, forward strand.
TTTCATTAATTGTGTATTCCATTAGGATAAAGTTTGATGGTATTTGATGATATTACAAAAAATTGTCAGTTGTCAAATCCAAGCACGATCTAAATCTATCGTTGCCTTGCGTACGGTTTACAATTTGCGTATTACGTTAAATGGTCATTGAGAGCAGCAGTGCAATCTTTACGTCTTCTGTATATCGATGTTTATGTATATCTTATGTCTTATGCCCATTGTCAACAAGGGCTAAAGAAATTTATGATCATATGGCGGTTTTGATACATTTGTAACGACATTTATGTAAACGCGGGCTACAGCATTAATTTCTGGGTATCTATCATGTACCTATTCTCTTTTAAGTTAATCCTGCAGCCGTAGAGAAATTATAGTCTTTAACTCGCCTATAATTTGGCTATTATTAACTCGGGTTGTAATTCCTACCCTCTTTAATAACAGCCGTCATTATACGCTCCTTGAAGAATATACTATTACATTAGCTAGGCATCTATTTTACGGATCTAGGAAAATTTCCCGGCAGGAAAATTCCTCGAGTAAAATTTCCCTTCAAACAATTCAACGAATGGAAAATGTCCCGACTTTATATTATAAAAATACCTTAACTAAAGCAAAACCTATAATCTAGTAAAATTATTAGAATTCTGATCTATGTAATGCTGATGTTACGATGCTCTGCTACATGCGCGCAATACGTGACTTATATTTTATTTAAAGAGATTGGTATTCTTTTGAATCTTTTAGATTACTTGCGCGGTATAGCCCACAACCTTATTTATTAAAGAGAATAAAAAGTAGTGGCCCTTGTACATAAGAGAAAACCCTTTAAGATTATTGTTGTTGTTATTACTATTGCCACATAATATAAAAAATAAAAAGAGGACAAAAAACTTCTATTACAGAAAAAACTAAAAAAAAATCGGAACACGCCAGTGTAATGCTGCTCGTTCTAAATCGAGGTAAAGTGGGAAAAGGAAATTCGTTATTGTGGGGGAATTTTTGATACGGTGAATTGTTTGTCGCGAATTTTACAGTTGGCTATTGCTTTTTTGGGAAAATGAGGAAAACCAGAATTTGCTCTAAATTGTATATGGACGGACCAAAGTAACGTACAATATACTTAATAGTAAAATTTTATACTTTGTCGCGTGAAAATCCCCATATTACTGTTGAGACAAGAAACTCAAGGACGATATACTTTCAATGTGTTGTTAGGAATTTTCCGTATAGGATAATTGGATTCTACATATACAGACTGTCCCGTAAAAACGCCAACAATCATAATTCCGTTATTTATTGTCCGATTTTATTTAAAAACAAAAACTAAATTTAATGGCATCAAAAGTACTATAGATATTACAGCGTTTTATTTGTTTTCAGTTGTTTTCATTAATGTCAAACGATAGTCAATTTTTATTTTAAATGGCAACATATATATTTTTGGTTATATTCGGATTGGATTTTCTTTTTCTGAATTCAACGATGTATAATATGTCTATTTTTCATAAACGTTTACTAAAGAAAAACCATTTCTAAAATCAACTTTGTTTTTAATAAATTATTTGTAAATTTTCGAATGTACCATGAAACATTGGAAATGTAACTATTATAAGAAACAAACAAACCATTTTACAATAATTGTCTAAATTGCCCGCTACCTTGCTCAACACACATCGTACATCTCCGAATTACTCCACGACTCGCATTTAAAAGACAAACGGCAGGTATTTTTGGACAAGTGTTCATAATTCTTTGTCTTAAAATGTTAACATTTTCTGGATTTGTTAAATAAACTCGATCTTGGTAGATAAGCCCCACAACCAAAAATCCAGGGGAGTAAGATCCGGTGAACGCGTATGCGGCCACGGCGATAGGACCCAGATGTTCCTATCCATCTATTTCCAAATTGAATGTTCAACCAATCAGTATTAACCCTGGCATTGTGCGGGAGCTCCATCTTGTTGATAAAATATTCTGTTTAAATTTATCAAAGCTAATTCATCTAAAAGTTTTGGAGATTTTCGTTTAATAAAGTGTATATTTTTCTTGATTTAAGCAACCATCTATGAAAATGGCCCAATTAATTGATCGCCTAAAATGCCACACCAAACATTTACACTGAAACGTCTTTGAAAATTATTTTCAATGAGCAAAACCCGGATTGATCTTGCTCCATTGCCGATGTATGTTTCTATTGAAAATACCATTGTTGGTAAAAGTGCATTCTACTAGACCAGATTACTTATTCTGTAAAATTTTGGGTCTTGTTCTAGCGCATTTAAATAAAAACGACAAAACTGTATTCTTCGGCCAGGATCATTTTGTTCTAATGCATGAACTTTTCGGTTACGTACGGTTTAAATTTGTGTTTTTCATTATACCATGTGAACTGTTGTTTTTGATACTCCAATATTATGTAGCAATTTCATGATTTATGTTTGAAAGAATTTTCTTGTACTGCAAGAAGAACATTTAATTCCTTGTTATGAGGGCTTCCGGGTTTTGACCGCGTCATAGTAAAGTACATATATACAATACAAAATAAAATAAAGCAAAAATGAAAAAGGAAAAATTACATAAAAAATATATACAACTTACTCAAACCCGGAAGCCCTCATAACAGAGACTCAAACCGTGGAAGCCTTCGATATCATTTAATTCCTTATATCTTCGGAGAATTTATGTTTTTGCGTATTTGGTTTCTTAAATGATCCATAATTTCTTAAATTCGTTTCAATTCTCTGAAATATTTTCGAATCTGAAATTTCTCTGTCCGAAAACGAACACTGTAACGACGAACAGCTTCAAGACTTGTAACATGTCCGTTAACTCATTGTTATCCATTTTTACGTGTTGTAGCAAAACGTTCAAACGGGACAATAAAAAGATTTAATAAAGTCACATTGACACTTATCAATGTTTATAGCATTTTTGTTACTTCATGGCATACTCAAAAATTTATAAATAATAGAACACAAAGATGAATTATATTAAATGTAATTTTTTTCCAATAAATGTTTATCAAAAATAGACATGTTATACATCGTTGAATTCAGAAAAAAAAATCCAATCCGGATATAACCAAAAATATATATGTTGCCATTTAAAATAAAAAAAATGAATATCGTTTGACATTAATGAAAACAACTGAAAACAAATAAAACGCTGCTATTCTATAGTACTTTTGATGCCATTAAATTTAGTTTTTGTTTAAATAAAATCGGACAATAAATAACGGAATTATGATTGTTGGCGTTTTTTACGGGACAGTCTGTATAACGGAATTCTTAACTTCGAAATACAGTTGAATATAAAAAATAAGTTCTCAATTCACTTGAATGTGTATTTTAATTTTGAATGGCCATTTCGTTACATACGTAACATTTTCAGCATGACTAACTTAAACCAAAACATTTCTTCTTCTTAGCAATATTTCAGTATCTGTGTTGTGTAATTTATATGAGGGGTAGAAAATATAGGTGTCGAGAGGGTGTAGAAAATATTTTGTTCGTAGCATCCTAAATAACACTTAAGAGAATGCTGTTTTGAATAAGAGGTGACAGGTCACATTCATTAACATTACTTCTGTATTTTTGCATATGTATTGCCTTCCAACATGTCTAAATTATAACTAGAACTATTTTTTAATAATGTAGCATTATGATTTTTGATTATGATTTTGATTATTAAAAAATAGTTCTAGTTATAATTTAGACATGTTGGAGGCAATACATATGTTAAAATACAGAAATGTGTTAATGAATAATGACCTGTCACCTCTTATTCAAAACAGCATTCTCTTAAGTGTTATTTAGGATACTTTACGAACCGCCGTGTGTGTTCGAACGTACTTATATATTTTCTACACCCTCATATAGTATTACACAACACAGATACCCACTGAAATATGTACCGTATATTTAAGAAAAGAAATGTTTTGGTTTAAGTTAGTCATGCTGAAGATGTTACGTAGTATGTAACGAAATGGCCATTCAATTAAATACACATTCAAGTGAAGTTGGGTTTTATTATTTTTTATATTCAACTGTATGTTAGATACTTCACTAGCTCATCAATCTATATATACTTAACTTCGAAAGCTAGTTGCAAATTTTGCGACAATTTATTGAACCTTTGGTAGATGAAATACTACTACACAATAACTAAATCAATTGCAATTCGTTTACTTCCAACATGACGGAGCGCCACCTCACAAAGTTGTCCGGATTAATGAGTTTCTAACTCAATAATTAGGTAACAATTAGATCGGGAATCAAGGACCAATATATTGGCTGGCAAGCTCGTCAGATTTAACAGCATTGACTTTTTCCTTTGGGGAAGAATTAAGCTGAAAGAAGCTGCAGTTTTGCAAGCTTTGACTCCCTATCTCCGCTCGAGTTGGTGAACTCAGCTCAGAACGTAAGAAAACGGTGTCGATTTTGTTTACAACAGAACGGAGGACAATTCGAACACTTGTTGTAATTTATCATGTTTACACATTTTTTTAGGATATAAAGGTATATTCCGAAAATATTCCGTTTAAAAATGTCGATAAGAATTTTGGAAACCAACAGCGGCGTAGCAAGACTTTGTTGGCCTGTGTGCCATTGGGATTTAGGTTTCTCCTTACCCTTGCATTATTCAAAATTTTAATGTTCTTTTGACTCATTGTAAGTCCTAAATGTCATCTTAATTTTTTTAATTGTGCTCTGTGGCTTATTTGAAAAAATGTTTCAAATAAAAGTTGTTTTATTCTTGTAATAATCAAAATTAAAGTGAAATACCCAAAGAAACAACTTGCCAACAAATAATATGTATGCACCGAATAATTATGAATTCTGTGTTCCATGATCTAATTGTTAGTGTTGGGACATTCGAGTTAAAAATAACCTGTCATCCGGTAAAATAACCTAAGTTGTCCAGGTACGCTATTTGGTATATTTTCTTGTGGATCTGAATCAATGCCATAATTTAAATTTTGTGCTTAATGGTGCAGTATCCAATGTTATATATCCAATGTTTGCTACTAGTATTAAAAGGTGGGCTAAGACGGAAAGTAAAAAAAATACACTGAAAAGATTAAATCCAACTCGCTGGTCGTCCAGGAACGATGCTCTGTTTGCTCTTAAATTTAATTTTTATAATATAATTCGGACATTAACAGAAATAATACTTAGTATAGCAATAACGTAAGTGAAAAGAATGATGGAATAAATTTAAAAAAGAAAATGGAACGATTTGAAACGGTATTCCACATTGTCATGCAAACCGAATTATTAACATCAATTAATGCTGCTTCTAAATTATTGCAAACTAAAAATTTTGATTTGAAACAAGCATTAATTAATTTAAATACAGCATACGACTATGTGATTACTCTCAGAAATAATTTCAAAACTAATTCTGAGATTTTAGCAAAAAAATGGAAAATAGAACCTATATTTGAAAACAGACGCGTTCGAAAAATAAAAACACATTTTGATGAACTTTCTGAAGATTTTCTATTTAACAGTTCAGAAGATAATTTTAGGATAAACGTTTTTAACGCTATATATATTGTAATTGCACAATTAAAAGATAAACTTTCAAGTTTTACGGAAATAAATAAATTGTTTGGCGTAATTTTCCCGGAAAATTTAATCTGATGATGAAATAATTGATTTATGCCAACGTTTACTAGGCAAATATACATACTAACGATTTAACCACAGATTTTAAGCCACAGATACTAACTTTCAGGAAAACCTAAAAAAAACAGAAAATATTAATTCGGTATTTGAATTAGGAGAACTAATATTTACAAAATATATTCTCTTTTTTTTTTAATGTGTGGGTGCTTAGTTGCAGTGACTCCGTAAGCTGTATTACTTGTCTGGCTATCACGGCACCTGTTGCGGTGTAGTTTGGTGTGTGTAAGTTGTGTTTAAATGGCTTTGTGACAGTATTATATCGCCTTTTATGATGCCGCGCTGTTAATCACTTTACTCCCAACAGCGAATGGTAAGCCGATCCGGGATTAAAGTCTGAAAAAATGTCACCGTCCCTCCAGAGAATTGAACCCCGGCACCTATCGTCCTCTCACAACGATAGTTAGCCGCCTAACCACTGCGGCCACCGACTAGTTTAGTTCGGCATTTCCGGACCTTTGTACTGTTCTTACTTTGTTCTTAACATTCCCCGTATCAGCTTCTAGCGCCGAAAGATCATTTTCAAAATTAAAACTTATTAAAACATATTTAAGAAACTCTATGGGGCAGAAGCGCTTATCAAATTTATCAATTTTGAGCATTGAAAATGAAAGAGCACGTAAATTAAATTTAAGTGAAATAATTAGCATCTTTGCAATGAAAGCAAGAAAAGTTAAGTTTAGTTAAAGTAAATGAAGTCTAAACCTAAACTTTATATTTAATTTGTACTGTATGTTTTTGTGTTTGTAAACTTAAAAGAATCTAACAAAATGTATTTAATCCTAGGAATTGTATTTTTTTCCTTTTCGGTTATTTATCACAAAAAAATTAAAATAAACAAAAATAGTAAGTATTAAATAAGGCCCCATTGGCACTTGGCTCGTGAGCCCCTCTAGCTCATAGGCCCCTTGTGCATCGCACTTCTTGCACCCCCCGGTTGCTACGCCGCTGGAAACCACCTTCTTTTAGTTCTAACCATGATTAATCTCAATATATTATAAATTTCTACAGTGTAAACCCTCTTAATTCTCTAGTTATAATATCAGTAATCCTATTAATGGTTTCGTTAGTGTAGTTTTGTTTGAATTATTTGTAGTAGGTACTTAATATTAAAATATTTGTTCTGCCTTGATGAAATCTTTTATTTGTTCATTCAGCAGCATTCATAGCCATCTTAAAATACTATGAAATTGCAAACATAAAATCAAATAATTTTAAAACTATTTAAATAAAATATTAAGTGTGCTATATCATTTTAAAGGCAATTTTATGTGTTGTTCAATACTGTAAAAAATATATAGGGTGTTCCATATTAAAAAAACACAAGTCTTGATAATATTTAAAAAAATGTGATAAAAAAATTCGCGTGCGAACCCTCTGTAACGCGAGTCGCACGCGATTTTCGCCTCTATTTCGTAAAGTAAAAAATTCATAACTTTGGAACCGCTGCAGATAATCAAACCAAATTTGGAATGTTGTATGAACAAATCATACTCTTTCTTTTAGTGACACAAATTTAATTCAACTTTCACCACAAAGGAGGGATGAATTTTTCCATGTGTACTTCAATGCTTGTAACTTTGTTCATAATTAACTTATTAGAGAAATACTCCACATTTAAGCTCTTCTTGTCGTTAATGATCGATTTGTGGCAAAAGAAATCGTTTCTCATCTTCTATTTGTAAAACAAGCGATAATATACTGTACTGCTATTATGTTGCACAGAGGTGTATGTATAACATATAATAACGAACCAAAGTCTATTTCAAATGTAGCATGTAACTGAAATGGTTGATAATTGCACTTATTTTAAGACAAAGGATAAAATGAGATACATATATATGAAACTTAAGGATAGAGTAAAATATGTCCTAATAAAATCAAAACAAAGTCAACTTCTAGATCCGGTGATCAAAATCAATTTGGTTTTTGTGCTAATATTTATTCATTTTCAAAAAATTCGTAAGTGTTTTTCCTTCTAAAAGAATATCAAATGGTGTTGAAACAGCACAACTTAGGTTCAATGTGTGATTACCAAAATTACTTCTTTGACATCAACTAAACTCCAATACAACTACTTTATTATTGATTTAATGACAATAGTGTATTGAAGCTTTTATATCACAAATAAAATTATCTTTCTAAATATGTACAAATATACAGGGTATTCCATTTAAAAAATGATAAATTTTTAAATTTCTCAGAAATACTAATCTACTACATACTAATCAGCGATAAAAACACTAATAATTTGCTAATTTGACCAAAACTGTAGCTCCAAAAAATAACGGAGATAGCAATAGTGCACCGATAACTTTGGACGCGGTGTATATTATTGAGAAAAAGTCACGGCAAATTAAATTTGGCGAAGGCACTTTGTAGATAACTGGCAAAAATAGATCATTTAATAGATCATTTTTGTTTGATTTGTTGGTTTTAGAGTAGTATCTTAAGTACTGTACTGTCAGAATTATTTCATGTATTGTTAGATTATATGGTTTTCCAAACTAACTTATTTATATAACTTAGATAACTTATTTATTATAGCAACTATGAAGTTGGTTAAATTAGCAAGAAGGTGGCATTTTTTGTTTTGACTAAGCTAATGAAAATAGAAAAATTGTTGAAAATTTCGTTTCTGATAAACTGATAAACAAATAATGAAAGTTGAAAGTTATATTACACAAATTTAGAATTTCTCAACCAATAAAAAATCAATCAATGTACAGACTCTTCCATTCCAAAATGCTAACTTAATATCACCGTTGCAACTGAATAAAACAGTCTATACAATGATAAAGATAAAAATAGAGCTCATTAATAGAAACATTTATCTATAATAATTATAACATATCGCACTAATAATACACTCTGTAAAGGGACCATGTCTTTTTTAATCTGGAAGGAGTAAGAATAACTCCAGCTAGATTCGTCGCCTATTTGGGAGTGATCATGGACGACAAGCTAAACACATAGTGGAGACAGTCGCCAAGACAGAGAAGAAGCTATCCATACTGACCAGACTAATGCCTAATGTTGGGGGACCAGGCAGCTGCAAGCGGTCTGTTCTATGCAGCGCCATGCAAAATATGGTATTCTACGGGGCCCCGATATGGGGGCAAGTGGTCGGGGTTTGCAATTGCAACGGCTCCACAGAAGTATGTTGTTGCGAGTAGCGTCCGCGTACAGAACGGTGTCTGGGATGGCACTGCAAGTGATAATCGGTAGAATACCTATAGACCTGTTGGTTCTTGAAAGGTGCTACCTACATGAGCACAGACATGAAGACGACCAGAAATTAACTAGGAAACAGGTAAAACAGGTTTCACTGCGTGCCTGGCAAAACAGATGGACGGAAGAATAAGAAAAGGTCCAATGGCCAAAGAGGCTGATGAATTCAGCAGACCCATCTACACGAAGATAGGGAATGATTTAACGCCCGAGACCCTCGTCCTTTCAATGATGGAAAGCAGATCCATCTGGGAATTCATACATAGTATGATAAGGTATATCATGACCCGAAAGGAGACAGAAGAACGTGTGAGGCAAAATCAGGGTCAGGAAAGAGGGAGATAGTCCACCAGTCGTACCTGATGTAATGTTCGTAGACGGTTCTGGGTACGACTGTGAATGTTTTTTTATGTGAGGCTGGAGGTTTTAGTGGTTAAACAGTACATTGCACACACCGTACTGGAGTTCCACACATCGTCGATAAAGGATTTCCTCCTGAGTAAAAAGAAATACACTCTGTATAAATATTTTAGCAGCAAACTAAAATAGCATTTTTAGTTAGCTTTAAACAGATTAATATTGCTAGATTCGTCCTAATGGAAATTACACGAGAAATAAAATAAATGTTAGATGTACTTTTACTCCTTTCTCTCCTTCTTTATTGAGATGCCCAATTACGTTTCACAAGTAATGTGGTTTTATTTGAAAAAAAAAAAGTAGTAAATTCTTCTTTCACTAAAGTATAATAAGGTATCAACGTTATAGTTACTCTATATATATAATGTGTATATTTCTTGCATATTGTGTACAAGTTAAAATTCATTATATTAGCTATTATATCACATGAATCATTACAATGATTTATATTTATGAAAAAAATGAGTTATACTTTTCAGTTACAAAAAATACTCCTAGATGGTCTTTTAAGTATACTTACTAGCTCGCTTGATGGAATGTAAAAGTCTGATACTGCTGCAGCTAAATATAGTAAAGCTTTTGGTCCTAATGGTCCTAAACATTCACAGGCTGCTCTTAACAGCCAGAAATAGTCAGATACTGTAGTAAATGTTACATATAAAATCTTTCCAGTTTCTTGGGCTGCTTTGTAATTTGCTAGGACGGGTGCTAATACATCCACGCTGTCAGGTTTAACTGTGGAATAAGACAGAATGCGTGTTAATACATCACGTCCTTAGATAATAAAGTATTTAAAGGTCAATTTTTCATCATAAATAAAACTATAGTAATTTACACTAGGTGACAGTAGAAATAACTGGTCTGGAATCCTAGGCATTCAAGTATGTCAGAAAATTAAAAGGCCGACTGAGTAACTCCGTTAGTACATACATACATAGAATAAACAGCAATGCTATTACTGATCGTAGGATTACAAATCGTCGAAGATTTCTTCAAAAAATTACGGAATAATTTGCATGTCACACGATGGGCAAAATATGAAAAAAAAAGAAACCTTCATAGCTGGTAAGGATAGCGCGGAAGTTTTTGAGTAATTATAAACCAATAGCACAATGAGCCTATAATTTTATTACGACTATCATATACGAGATTATCTTTCAAGAATAATTATCAGGTATTGCAGTCATTGGTTTAAATTGGATTAAAATTTGTTGGTTGCATATCAGCTTTCAATGATTTTATATTTCAACAGATCCATTGGCGGTTATTCGCAATTAACATTTATGAAGTATTCAAGTTTTGGGCAAGTACAATAGCATGAATGTTTTTGGACAGCAAGTTTTGGCAACTAAGAGTTCCAAACAATAGAACGGTACAAGAATTAATTCAAATATTATTTTATCCAATCTCAACACTTTCGCTAAAAATTTTGGCGAAGTTCGCGTACATGAGAACTTGGCTTTGTATACAATAATATGTCTGTCAACTGAATAATAAATCAAACGCTATTGCTCAACTGGTTGCATATTCGTATGTCAACTAAATAATAAATCAAACGCTATTGCTCAACTGGTTGCATATTCGTATCTATTCCCTCTCTCCCCCTGAGCGATTGCGTCCATAGGTACACCGTACTAGGGTAAGTATTTTTTTCTACTCCCATACTTTAATTGTATTATTAGATATGCTGCACCTGTACTTTAATGATGTCCATTGCGATAGAGATTTTCATTATGATACAAGTTTACTTATATCCAATAGGAATACAGATTTTTCATTACGATACAAGTTTATATCCAATAGGAATGCGACATTCCAATATTCACTTCGGCATTATGTGTAACCTGGAACCTGAAAGTGACGATTTTGGTGCCTTGACTTTCTCGGGAAAATAGGCAACAAATACGGTTTCCAAACATTTACATATTTTCTTCGCATTACACCATTCTATGAAGTGGTCGCTTCTCATTGTCTTTGATTTTTCTGACAAAAAATTCAAACTTACGACTCTTGCAGCACTTTCGATCTCAGAAAGTGTACTCAGAATATCTTAATATCTCAGAATTTTCTTCAAATATATTTTAAGTTAACGCGCAAATTGCGAGAAATTATTGTGCTTTGCGATATGTCAATTTGAATGTTACATCCTGGTTGCTACTGACAACACGCAATTTTGTGTGACAGTCAGTGACGGTCATGTGACGGTCTTCGGTACCAAAACATCAACTTTTCGTTGTCAATGATAAGCAAAAAAGGATTCTTTGTCAAGTGATCGCAGAAAAATATTATTATATTTATTATTTCATGATTTGGTATTATGAGTAAAGATAGTCGCTTAAGTGATCACAATTAAACCTCGAATGGCTCCATTTATTGTTTGAAGGAGCAAACCACCCAGCTGGTACAATCTGGTTCCATTTAACTGAAATGTCTATAAGTGTAAGTGGTCTGTGGTATAGACAATGGTATAGACGTATAGAGTGTGCGTTACCTAGCAATCATAATTTAAAACGTCAAATGTGGGGTGTATTACATTGCTCGCATATTTTGTCCTAAAAATGAGTTTTGTTGCTAATGAAAGCGATAATGATGAAAATTATACACCTCCAAATATTGTAGACGTTGCAAATGCAACATCTGCAAACTTAGTACCCGAAAAATGTAAGTGCTTGTTCACAATTCGGCGAACCACATAAGATATTCGTAATTCGTAAAGCTGAACCATGGGGAATCCATATGTTTGCTCACAATGACCTTGTTCACAATGGGTGACGTAAGACACAAGACGTAAAGATTGCGCTGCTGTTGACAATGACCCACAATGACCATTTAACGTAATACCACGTAAATTTTAAACCGTACGCAAGGCAACGAGAGATTTAGATCGTGTTTGGATTTGACAATTGACAATTTTTTGGTACATATCCGTTTCTCTGATGGCGTCTTTATATCTCTGATGGTATCAAACAGTGTCTTTTTGCTAATCTCAACTTCATTTGCTGTCTGATTAAGCCTTTGCCCACTTGTTACATGCCTGTACCTTGCATTTTTGAGGAACCCGTGAGAGCAGCATTAGCCATAATTCACGTATTGACGTTTATCAAAAGCATAAGATGTATACAGGGTTTCCACGGCCGAGTGGGACATAGGGAAAATACATGTAAAATCGGTTTTCGGTGAATATTATCTCCCTAATACTACTTCATCCGAATTTAAGTGCCGAATATTATAACTGGGTTAACAATGAACATTTCCACAATCATAGTACAAAGTCATTTTAATAAAGCCAAAAAAATTAATATTTTTAAATCTATTGTACATGAATTCCTAATAAGGCTTTTAACACGTTAGTTAGTGCAAGTGGCCGTGGCGCAGACGTTCATGTGACGCCCTAATAACGTAAGGCACAGATTGTTTGGAGTTCGAATCCGAGAAATGAATTTTATTTTTTATTTTTTTTTAATCTTGATTAAGTTTTGTTGTTTATTTTGACAAATGATTCGTCGTTAGTAACAATTAAAAATCGAATAATATAATAGCACGTGATCATTTTGTTATTGTAAAAATTATTCATTATTTACCTTAATCTTCAAAAAATCGATTTTATAGTCTTCAAAATCTGTGATTTTTGTAGTGTTATTGAATTTGTAGCATTATTGTTGGAGATAAAAAATAAAAAAAAAAAACAAAATTGCCGGGATTCGAACCCTAAACAATCCGTGCATTTGCGTTATTAAGCCGTCGCGCCATTGCGCCATGGACGCTTGAACTAAGTCTCGTATTAAAAGCCTTATTAGGAATTCACGAACAATAGATTTAAAAATAATAATTTTTTGGCTTTATTAAAATGACTTTCTTTGTACTATGATTGTGGAGATGTTCATTGTTAACCCAGTTAAAATATGCGGCCCTTAATTTTGAATGAAGTAGTATTAGGGAGATAATATTCACCGAAAACCGATTTTACATGTATTCTGCCTATGTCCCACTTGGCCGTGGAAACCCTGTATAAGCAAGAAAATTTAAGGAAAACAGTTCAAACCGTGTCTTCAGTAAGTGAATATTATGATTCAAAAGCTCTAAAAACTAATTTTGTATACCTAAAGAATCAAGATGAAATAAATAAAAAAAAGAACAAAAAATCACAATAATCGCAATAGAACACAAACAACGCTCGCATAATATAATCTTTTTGACGTTTATGACATACATTATATGCAATTTTGACAAATTGTTCTTGTGTAAATGTGTATTTTAAAATCGTTCTCCTGCAAAATGAGGATTTTTGACATGTCACTTTTCTTGTGCACCGACGATATGTCTATTATACGTCATGTTTTACAGCCAATATTTGTCTGGTCATATGCATCCTCAACATTCTACTAACGGCAACATCTATATTTCACTTAAGAAACTATTCTTTGCACGTATACAGGATAACTACTTGAACTACGAAAGCCTATTGCTAGGGAAGGTAGTGGGAGGTAAAATTAAATGTATCCATTTTAGTATTGTCAACTCCTTGTATGACAGGAATTTCAGTGGTTATGTCAAATACTATGACAAATTATAAAACCACTTTACAATTTGCACTTTTTCATTAATTGTGTATTCCATTAGGATAAAGTTTGATGGTATTTGATGATATTACAAAAAATTGTCAGTTGTCAAATCCAAGCACGATCTAAATCTATCGTTGCCTTGCGTACGGTTTACAATTTGCGTATTACGTTAAATGGTCATTGAGAACAGCAGTGCAATCTTTACGTCTTCTGTATATCGATGTTTATGTATATCTTATGTCTTATGCCCATTGTCAACAAGGGCTAAAAGAAATTCTATGATCATATGGCGGTTTTGATACATTTGTAACGACATTTATGTAAACGCGGGCTCACAGCATTAATTTCTGGGTATCTATCATGTACCTATTCTCTTTTAAGTTAATCCTGCAGCCGTAGAGAAATTATAGTCTTTAACTCGCCTATAATTTGGCTATTATTAACTCGGGTTGTAATTCCCACCCTCTTTAATAACAGCCGTCATTATACGCTCCTTGAAGAATATACTATTACATTGAGCTAGGCATCTATTTTACGGATCTAGGAAAATTTCCCGGCAGGAAAATTCCTCGAAGGTAAAATTTCCCTTCAAACAATTCAACGAATGGAAAATGTCCCGACTTTATATTATAAAAATACCTTAACTAAGCAAAACCTATAATCTAGTAAAATTATTAGAATTCTGATCTATGTAATGCTGATGTTACGATGCTCTGCTACATGCGCAATACGTGACTTATATTTTATTTAAAGAGATTGGTATTCTTTTGAATCTTTTAGATTACTTGCGCGGTATAGCCCACAACCTTATTTATTAAAGAGAATAAAAAGTAGTGGCCCTTGTACATAAGAGAAAACCCTTTAAGATTATTGTTGTTGTTATTACTATTATACATAATATAAAACATAAAAAAGAGGACAAAAAACTTCTATTACAGAAAAAACTAAAAAAAAAATCGAAACACGCCAGTGTAATGCTGCTCGTTCTAAATCGAGGTAAAGTGGGAAAGGAAATTCGTTGGGGGAATTTTTGATACGGTGAATTGTTTGTCGCGAATTTTGAAATTTTCCTATCGGGGAATTGTTTTCGGTGAATTGATACGGTGAATTGTTTGTCGCGAATTTAGATACTGCCGGGATAGATTTTCTGTCGGGGAATTGTTTGTCGGTGAATTGTAGTCGGGCAATTTTCCATCGATGAATTGTTTTCGGGAATTTTCCGGTTCCCCTATTTGTAAGTGATGTGTGATTCGAAGCGTGTCTAGAACTTGAGATTTTTTAGTACATCAACTATTTATCATGCTATTTTGAACAATTGGTAACCAGATGTTCGCAATTTCAAAGCTCGCTGTGCTAATGATTTTATGTGTGGAGGTCACACATGCACTTTCTTAAGCTTTCTTTTAGTGCTATGACTCTCCTTGGACAGATTTGCTGCTTGTTTCTATACAATCCTATAGGCAATTTCGATTTATCTGTTAATCTTAAGCAGACCATTTTTTAATGTTCTTCAGTTCTCTTGACCTTTATAAGTTTACCGGCACCCAAGGTACGATGAAAATACCTCAATAAACAACTGAAATTCAAGTCTATTGTTAAGAAACTCTGATTTTAAGTTAAGCTTAGGAAAGCTGCATTTTATTGAAGGAATTGTTAATCATCAAAATACCAAGGAACATTTCAATTTTATTGTTTGAAGAGAATTTTGTTTTTCAGCAAAATGGAGTATTACGATATAAACTTTGCAATCCATATGGGTTTCTTTTACACCAAAATAAGGTGAAGTATTGGTCTTTTATAAGTGTTAAATATGTGTTTGAACTTGTATAACTTATCTGAGTCAAATTCGGTTGATACTTAAGCATACTGATATGCTAACATGCAGTTACAGTTCCCACTCTATAACTTTAGACAGATATAAACATACTGTAGTAACACCAACTTAAGATAAAGGTTACTTGCGACATGTATTTTGATTAAATAAAGTAGCATCATGATTATGTCAAGATTTTCACCTAGTATAGTATCGCTTGCTAAAATGCTACGCTATCTTAATTTGTAGAAATCTAAATGATATTATTCGCTCACTAAAATATCTCTTCATGCGAGATACTATGGGTATTGTTTCATTGTAATTTTTACCTGTTATAGTAGTGTTAGGCCCTCTATCATTCAATTCTAACATATCCATAAATTTCTGTCCATTGAAATGTCTTGTAAATGGTTCTAAAGATTTAGTCCGGTGCATGAATATAACTGCATATCCCTGTTCTAAGAAATATTCTGCTGATGCAGCTCCTCGTGTTCCGGCACTGAAATTATCAACGAATCTAACGGTATTATGTTCTAGAGGTACTGTTGTGCCCCCAGACTGCAAAAAAGGCACAAAATGTACAGCCTATGCATTTAAACATAACCTTACATTAAAACAATTATTAAACTTACGGTTACTAAAGCAATTCTCTCTCCTATACTGTTATGTCTTTCACAAAATTCTTTTAAAAGCGATCTGTTATCCTCAAAATCTGTCGGTGGTAAATGTGTTTTATAAAATTCTTCCCAATGTGAGGCCATTTTAATCACAGGAATCCTAAAGTGATCCTATATCACTAAGCAGAAGTACTTTCCTAATGATTAAATTTCAAATTCCCTATAAATATTTCGCAATATATACTTGATCAGTGTAAAAAGTATTTATTTATTTATTATATAGAGCAAATGGTCTTAACTGTTTTGCTTCAACAGGAATCCTAATTATAACCTTTATCACTCTACATTTAAGTTTGACATTTAATGTTAACAGCTGTCATATAAGTGCAATTAAAAATACTATGCGATTATGCTTTTCATAATAAATTTCAATTAATTTTGTATCAATTCGTTAAATGTATTAATAGAAATCATGGGAAATTTAATTATATTGTTTATTTACATAATTCATTATGAACATTATAATACTTAGTTTAAACTAAAATCACTATTATTTCCTTATCACATCGCTTAAATTTTGGGTGCTTTCTCTAAATTCTTGTAATCAATGTTGGGAGAGTAAAACTAAAACAAAGCAATTATAATGTTAATATTCATTGCTTGCACATAAGTATACCTTGTATTGTTTTTCTCTGTACTCTTCGTTAGAAATTTGATCCGGTCTTCTGTTCCACGCAACATCAGGATTTCTAAAAGCTAAACGTGCTGTGTAACCGACTGCCATTACACAACCAATTCCCACGCATACGTAGAGTGGAATTAACTGTAAATAAAACAAAACAGTATATAATGAATTATTTTCTTATTTTGTTTGCGCTATTAATATTAAAGAACTAGGGTTAAGATAAAGTCTAATGATTCTTGCAAGTGACAACTTACAGCCTTATGCTTTTTCAACGAAGACATACTCATTCCCTGCATGATGGATAATTACTTTTTACGTTGGCTACAAAGATAAATGGAATAAACTTCAATAAGTTTCCAACAGTATAAATATTCTCCAAGGCGTTTAGCTGAAAGTTGGGAAGTTAACTACGAGTGAGATATCACGAATGTAGATGCTGTTTGTGCTAATCAATACGAGAGAGATGGCTATAAGTATTAATGCGTAAATCATTTCGTTATGTAACTTATTTCTAAAAAATCGTCTAGAAATGTTAATGTACATACTAAAATGTAAATATTTTATTATAGTATTTAATTAAAATATACATCCTTTCAGTGTAGTAGCAAAATTAATTTAGATTTCAAATATAAATGGTAACTTCATTGACTCTATTTCCGGTTTAATGCCAAAATACACAACATTTAAATTTCATACAATTGAATTAAATGTTATTAAAACGATATTTTAATTTACTCATTTGGCGATTTCTGATGTTTGTATTAAATTTCAGCACATAAAAAATCAATATTGCGTAAAATAATGAAATGGCTTATTTTTATTCATTATTTCACTTAGAAATTAATAAACACTATTTGTAATTGAGCCACTTGAACTATGCGCGCGTTATATATATAGAAATATCTTCAGTTAAAGGTATAAAATGTTATTTTAATTCAATTTAGGTCAGACAGACACAAGATTTTTCCAAAGTACCAATAAGTATTCAACAGAAACCAATAATTGAAGAATGTTGTAAGGAAGCACTCTGCTATGATTGGTAAAAATTTAAATTTCAAATAATCACAGCATACTGGTGGGTAAGAGCTCTCAACAATTTCCGGAATGGAGTCCATGATAGCTTCCAATCGTCTGAACAACACATACAACTCAATAATAATCCTGATAAGCGGCAAACTTATTTAACAATAATAATCCTTTATTTGGGCGCCTATTTCTGGCTATTAGGTACAGAGCTTCTTAAAACAGACATAATTGGCGCCCGGTTAAGTGTAGGTAGGTATATTGTGACTTTTAATCCGGTTCGATTTAACTGGTTACAGATTTGTACTGGAATCTACAAATAAGTATCAAACAATTTCTTCATAAACTATGTATGGACTTCGGTTGGAATCTAAAAGTTGGTTAGTCTTCCAGCTCAACAGAATTGTATTCTTCTGGGTTGGATCAAGGTTTCATAGTCTGTTGCAGTTCGGTTTGGTCCTTCAATTCACCAATTCATTCGACATCGTAGCGGTCATGCGGTTTGACAGTAATTATATTTTATACGGACCAAGAAATTTACTTGTAAATTTAATCACATTGGCAAACTGGGTTTGTCACTAATTCTCCTAATTTATACTCTCGTGTTTTTTTTTTCGTTCTTTGTTTAAGTATCGGCGGTTTTCTTTTTGAATTTTCAAAATTGTGTCTTGGGCTGTCTGTCATAGATCGCTGCAGAAATATATTCTTTTTCAGATACTTTTAATATCTGCATTATTACGTAGTATAGCGTTTGCCAACACCCATTAATGACATATAAACGCAAATAAAATAATTATTGTATTTCTTCTTATCCCTACTTAACTGAATTTAATAATATGCTACAACTCAATTTTAGAACCATAAGAAAAATTATTTATCAAAGCAAATAGACAGGAATCTATGTTCATCTTAAGTTTGTTTCGTTAAAAACACTGATTTTATTCTAGAATTAATAACAAAACACACAGTCGACAAATAATAATTTATTTCATTTAATTTAGTCAAACTGAAAACAAATTAATATACAGAGAAAACTTTTTAGTTATTGGATGGTTCTGAAGGACATTTTCTGCACCATCATGCGAACATTCATTCTCTAAAGTATATGTAATAGACTTTTATATCTTGCCCCCATACATATTCTTACTCATGTAATTTCTTAATTACCTAAATAAGTAGGTACTTAGAAATATAGTGAAATTGTATGCGATAGCGATTTAACTATACAGCTGCGGCCAATTGTTATAGGCACCCTAAAAATATATATATAACATTTGGCCGCAACTGTATGTTAAGATCGCATTAAGAAATTATCGGTTTAGGAATTTATAAATGATATCTTGCATATGAAACTGGATTTAATAGAAAAATATATTGTATATACATATAAATAGTAATTTACATACCTACAGTTGACCATACTATTACTGCTTTGCATTCGGGTACTGCAATAAAGCATACTTTTATCGGGTTTTATGGCAGTTTGAGTCGATTCTAAATCAACCGACTGTACCTATAAGGCAACAAGAGGCTTAAGGATATGTCGAAATCTAGTAGGTAAAACGTGAGGTTAACGGGCGATAACCTGGTTCCAGAAGATCACACAAGTCACAACCAAAAATGCCAAACTAGCCAAAACTGACAAACTGAAGCGGTTAGCATGCGTTTGCATCACCGAAGCTATCATAATATGTCCAATCGTGGTCCTGGGCATCCTAGACCTCACATCCATGCACATAGTGGTGGAAGGATTGGCCCTTGCGGCAATGCACAGACTAACCAGGGCGAGGACGTCGGGGGTCTGGATTTCCGTACCAGAGAGTTTGAACATCTCGAGCGGGACTCTTCCCACTTCTAAGTCTACCGAATGATGAAATGGTTAGAAAATGTAGCTTCAAAAATATCTTCCTTTCGAAGCGAAGTAATAAGAATAGGAGGAGAATGGTCCACTCACTCCCTAAAGACGAACAGAATTAAATGGTATGGTAATGTGGACGGTACCAAAACCAACAAAGAAACAGCTGTGGGGTATTCGGACCAGGAACAAAATACTCAGTGCCAATGGAACTGAGCCTATTAGAGAACTAGCCCAGCGTCTTCCAAGCGGAGAGCAATGCAATTGGAAAAACTTGGACAAAAACTTGGAAGAAAGCATTACAACTTTCTCCGATAGTCAAGCAGCCATAATGGCGCTGAGTTCTAATACCATCAGCTCAAAATTAGTCTGGGAGTGTCTTGGCAGACTAAACAACGTAGGCAAAGAAAACAGAGTTGTACTATGCTGGGTTCCTGGACACACTGGAATCAGCAGCCACAAAGAAGCTATTAGCAAAGAAGGCTGGATTGTTGGTCGTTTTGTGGACAGGGATGAGCACTACAAAAAAGAACTCAGAGATCGAGGCAGCATCACGCTGGGAGAAGCTTGAGACATTACAAGCTTGGAAATTATAAAAGCATAGAGCAAAGACCTTGCTAAAACTAAGTAGAAATAGACAACAGGTTTTCTGACAGAGATTGTGGGAAACGTGACGTCTGGAATCGGTTTTGATGGACATCAGTGGATGAGCCAACCATCTAAACAGAGAAAGAGAACTATTTGAAACCAACAGAGATAGCTCTTGAGGAACGAGGCTCAGCAGCTTGCAATCATGCTGGGATCGCAGTGTAATATCGCCCTCAATTAAATCTAATTTAATTTAAGGCGAAGCCACATAAATTTCGTAAATGCATCAACTATTACTGGTAGGTACTTACAAATACACGTTTCTATCTTGCTCTCCTGGTTCGGTATCCAGAATTCTTGATTAAGTATCTCGTCGGCTTTTCGAACTGCATAGTGACCATTGTCTTCACATACTCTTCGTATGACTTCAGATTGTATCTTATTTGTTGTTACCAATATGTTATTACCTTTAACACATTTGTAGATAATCCCATGCTTTTTGACGTCATAGCGATGATTATTCCCTAATAAATTCAAATTGGTTTTAATGTGTTCATCATCTTTTTGGACATTTTTCATGTTTTTGAAAAATTTAAAATTTATAGTGACCATATAGCAGCGGTCCAATTTCACACATCTCGTATGGGTAAGAGATTATATTTATGTAAGTACATATCTAGTATTCCTAAACTCTCTCTCATTATTATTTGTTTTTCTATAACTCGGACGCTTACTGCCGTCCATCGTAGTCATTCGTGTAAATCAAAAAACAGTGCAAACTTAGAAGTATGAACGTAAGGGAAGCAGGTAGCTTTAATTAAAACTTTGATATTTACTATTAGTAATTAGCGCTTTACGAGGATGTATTGATATTTAGTTAGCGTAGACCGGTTCCGTAGATAAAGAAAATATTGCGATACCATAGCCAGAACCATAGAAAAATAACATATTAGGAGTGTCAGTATCACTCAGTATAATGCTTCACGTCAAAAAGTCAAACCAAAGTTGCGCAATAAAATTGAAAAATGTCAACCGAAATTATAAAAATCGAAAAATTGGAGTATCAAGCCGGCATTAAGTACTTGTATTTACAGGGCTTAAGAGGTAAGTAGATTTACGAAGATAGGCTTAATACCCTTGATGATCAACGCCCTTCGTAAAAAATTGGATTGCAAGTTTCAAAAGGGGTAAATTCTTCATAGAACATGAACACCGATCGGGAAGGCCAGTTTCTGTATCCGTCTACGAAAATAATATTGATGCAGTTCATGACATGATTTTGTCAGATTTTCGAATTGGGCTAAAGCGAGTATTTGAGGCACTGAATGTTTCATCCATCTTATAGTTTACGTCGATTTGGACATGAGAAAAATTTCTGCAAAATGGATCCCCAAATGGTTAAATGTTGACCAGAAGCGTGCGGAGGTGAAAGTATCACGTTCGATCTGTGCTCGATTTGAATTGGATGAAACATAAGTACATTTCTACGACTTCGAAGCAACAATCGATGGAATGGAGATATTTTGGTTCTACAAAGCTTAAGAAGTTTCTTGTTCAAAAATCTGCTAGAAGAGTTCTTACTTTAGTTTTTCGGAATTGATATGAAGTAATCATGATTGATTTTCTGCATAAGACTGGAACAATATCTAGGAATTATTATTCGACATTACGAAAAGTTGTACAAAGATGTTTTGTTTTTACAGGATAACGTCCCTGCACACAAATCGTATGTTGCCATCCAAAGAATTCGTGATTTAGGGTTCGAATTACTCGATCTCTCCCCTTGTTCACCAAGTCTGGATCCATCCGACTATTATCTCTTTCCTCAACCGAAAAAAAAAGCTCGTAATATTTTTTTCCGACGAAGAAGAGATGATAGAAGGTGTGGAGGCCTGGTTTGCAGAGCAAGATAAAAATTGTGTTTGGAAATTTTGTTTGCTTCTATAGTAGGCTAAGAATTTTTCAATACCTCTTTGTATCCATCGAATATAAGCTAGAAAAAAAGTTTATTATTATTTAAACTACTTGCACGCTTCCATTTCTGTTATAAATATTACTTATGTTGATTTATTATTGCTGTCATGTAAATGAATGAATGGTAATTACATAGGCAACAATATGTTGTGCGGAGAGAGTTTGGGGCTCCTATATTTTACATATATTATATAAACTGGTTTGTTTATTTATTCTTAACGAAAAATTGCAAAATAAGAAAATATAAATTGGTTAGACTTAACAATGATATGCTGTTTGTACGTAATTTTGACGGGCTCAAATACATATTTCAACAGTCTATATGACATAATTTTTATAGCAATAAAATATTTAACTGCAAAATTGGGCCTCCTCTAACGGAGGGTCGCCAGGATACTTCGTATTTTTATATGTGTATGTACTATGACCGTACTTCTGTTGCTGGCATATAGCGTCGTTAACGTTTTATGTTTTCTATAATTAAAATGATCTTGTTTACATATGTACATTTGCAAACTTGGTGCAACGTGGTATACCTACAAGTTTTTTTATACAAGTTTATTTAACTTTTTATTTATTAATCATATTTATATATATATTTAAGAAGCATGAGATTTTATATGAAATTGATCCCTACATTATTTAGATTTATTACAGTTTTTTTTAGATTCACATAATTTTTGGAACTAATAAATTTACTGCTAAATTTTGCATAGTGTCAAATAGGCTTCAAAGTAAGTTTTATTATATCCTTGATAATGACAGCATTGCTGTTGAAACGCGTCGGTGTTTTAGTTAAAACTTGTTTGGTGTTTAGTGGGTTAAAGTGTATAGTGTTAAGAGCCGTTTTACATGGCCAAGAATTATAACGAAATTTATAGTCATAATTTTGCCGAAAATTTATAGCAAAGCTTCCGTTAAAATTATTGGTCGTGCAGGAATATTTTTTTAGTGTGTTTTTTTGTACTAGTTTTACACGGCCCACAAATTTCAAGAAAATTATTAAGAAAATTAGTGTCTTGCGCATGCGCATTATCAGATAATTGATGTATACAAAAGAAACATAACCTATATAAAAAAACAATATTTTAGACTTTCGAATTTACTTTGCATTTCTTGGATTATCACGTTTGGTTCAATGTCTTAGAATGTTTAAAATAGATTCTAAATACTAGCTATAAAACGATGCGAAACAAAGTGAGTTTATCTATTTTGTTTGACGCCTACTATTCCAAAATTAAATCTCGCGCACTTTCTTGAAAATATTATCGATAATATTCAACAAGTTCAATATTTTTATGACGAAATTTTTCAAAGTAAATTTCTCAATAAAATTTACTGTTTTACACGACAAATAATTTTAACGAAAGGTTTGCGATAATTTTTCGGCAAAATTATCACTATAAATTTCGTTATAATTCTCTGCCGTGTAAAACGGCTCGATAAGGCTTAAAAGTGACAATATATTTTACTTTAAACTAATGATTCCATGTTGCATCACGCTAAGTTGATTTTAATGTAGTCGCTAATTATGATATGTACACAGATTATTTATTATACATTGAAGGGTTACCTATTTCAAATAGGTACATAGGCACTTACTTCGAGCTAAAAACAATAATATTTATCTAGGAGCTAGAAGAAAATTCTAAGAAAAACGATATGTTCACCGAACCAAAGATATATTGACAATTTACTGAGTAAGTTATAATAGATTTACAATGTTAGATTAAATTTAATTATAAATTTGAGTATTGTTTTTAGCGCAATGTGGTACAATTTTGAATTTGATTAGCTGAATGAGACATACATATCTATATATTTTGCTCCTCCGTTACAACACGAGATTCCTGAAATGTTACTAATTTTTTGATGAAGTAAATAACATCCGATTTTTTTTACCTGTTTGACAAGATACGTTACAGTAAGTATTCTCTAAAACGTGCTTCTTTTTAGAGGCGCCTAAGATTGTCACGCTAACTTGTTTTATATTGCTCTAACGGTTTCTCATATACTATGTTTCGAAATATTTAACTTCTGCTAATTTCACGGTCTGCATCATAAAGCACATGTTTTCTTCGTTTCGGCATATTGTACAATCCACACTTAATTTTTCTTATTCTCGTTATTTACGAACAATTACGGAATTGACGCATTATTCCACATACATTTGTAGACTCACGTGGTACACAAGTTTTTTATACAAGTTTATTTAACTTCTTATTTATTTATTTCATTTATATGCTTGTTAAAAAGCAAATAGTGGCTAAACAGAAAAAGCATGCAAGATTTTGTATGAAATTTATCCCTAAATTATTTACATTCATTACAGTTTTTATTAAGTATACCTCTAGTATCTCTGGTGCTACCTCTACGATGTAATTATGAATAAGAACGTCTAACATTTAAAAAAATCAATATCACAAAAAATATACTGCCTGACTATTTTCTATTTAAATTTGAACTAAAGATTTGCTTATATGTCCATCAATTGTGCAAGATTACATCCTTTTATCGTCTCACCTATAAGCAAAGCCTTTGGTGTTAGCAAAATCTTGAAAATTAATTACTTTTAAACTACATACTATTTCGATTTTGCTGCGTAAGTATGTCTAAGATTTGAATAAAGCTTGTTATATCATAAATATGAGTAGGTAAAGTCTTAATCAGTTCCACTAATAATTACCCTTACTAACACTATTACAATAATAATTAAATGGCAGTCCGCCTTTTCCTTTTCTTTTGTGTAATACTAAAAGCGTAGAGTGAGCGCCAAAAAGCATTAAGTATATCATATTATAAAAATAACACCACCAAAATGTGAAATGTTTATTGAAGTCGGGAAAGGTTGCACTGATATAGCCAGACAAGCGATACAGCTTACGGAGTCAGTGCAACTAAGCACCCACCACACATTAAAAAAAAATGTTTATTTTGGTTAGTTATTCTTATTATTATTGCTAATTCAGTAATATAGATTCATTAGTACTCAGATCAGGAAATATATTTTCATAATGTTTTTGCAAATGCTTCGGAAAATTTAAGTTATAATGGAAAATCTTTCTGGTTTAATATAATTCATTTTATACAATAAAAAATATTAAATATGAAGTGCAAAAAGGTATAAGTCAACTAAATTAATGACTGCAGATACATATATTGCTAACCTAAATTGATATAACGGTCAGCATCATTAATACCATTTTTTTACACAGCACAGTAGAAAATTATACAGTGGGAAGTATCGTAATACATAAACGTCAATTTTCGATTTACTGGCTCGAGTATAATTTTAAATCTTTGCAAGCAGAGATAATATTTTAATATTTTTCATACAATTATATGTTCTAAATTAGATTGTTTGGTGCAAAAACATCCCATTTAGCGTTTTGTCCCGTACTTTTCTAAGGATCTCAACGTCAATATTTCTACAATCATGTCCTTCTTTTAAACGTAGGTCTTGAAGAGAATGAATTTCGATTTAATAACCTTAGCGTTTAAAGTGACAGCTAAGACATACGTTTTATAATTCATAGCTATCTAAGACTTTTAAATTTATATTGAGCAGAGAACTGAAAATTAATGTATAATAAATAAAAATTTTGTTTTATATTACTATGTTCATGTGAGTGAATACATTTGTATACAATTTGAGCCTGATATAAGACTCAGTGAGCCCTTTAAAATGTGGGGTCATTTAACCTCCCATTTCAGTTTAAATTTTGCCTGCCCCTGTCGTCAATCTTTGAAACTAAATAGAAATTTAACTTCAAGAATGTCGTATATAATATTTCATATTCATGGCCCAAAACTGGAACCTATCTATTAAACCGATCATAAGTTAGCAAGGGGGAAAGATACATTAGAACCGCACTGTAGATTAAACGTTATGAAGCAGAGTAGTTCCAAATCCCAAAGCACTGGTTAAAATTTGAAAATAAAGTATTTTTATGGGGACTTTTAATGAAGAAAAGGGTGCAGTTTCTATTTGGCCCCGAAAATCTTTTCCATTTGCATTTCGCAATATTTTTCTTCTCTAGAAACTAAGTACTATTTAAATATGTTATTCAAAATTACTATTAACAACATATAAAATAGTAAATTAATAATGAAAGTAGTATGCTTTTTATTGGAAACATTTTAAAGGTAATGGTAAAAAGTAATAAGTAAAAATCGTCAGATTTCTGGAACAAACTTGAAATTAATAGACATTTTTCAAATTTTTCCAGCCGATCTAAAATTATATTTTTTTGCGCTGTTGTGTGCATATCCCACTTTCAAAAATCCCTTACAACACTATTTATAAGAAATTCGTTTCCTTTTAGTATCCTTTCTTATAAAGTTTTAACTTTTGTATATTGTATGCGATTAATATAGCAATTTCAAAATTGTCTGTATATAAATGTTTCTTAATATTGTAATAGTTACTGATTACTGCCTTTTTATTATCTAAAAAAATACAAAAAAACATTATTTACGTTACATTATTACGTACGTCACCTCTTGCCTCACATTACGAAATTCAAAATTTAAAGTTTTTCTAGTTTCATGGTTTCACTTCACGAAATAGGTACTTAAAAGAAAATAAAATGTTGTTGTTACCTTGTCTGAGAATTGATCTTTCGATTATCGTTCGAGATTGTTGGTTCTACATCGTTGCCAATTTTTAAAAATACTATTAAAATCCAGAAAAAAACTGAAAAAAATGTCAAGAAATCTAATACAACTTTTAAATAACTAAAAATATAGAAAAGCCGAAGCTGGCCTTTTTTTCTTTAACTAATTTGTAATATTTGTTTGCAAAATGGAACAATGTATATATGTACATATATGGAAACCTAAAACAACTTGGAAATTTTTAATATAATTTTGCAAATGATGGGACAAATCTAAAACAAGATATCGAATTTTAAATTTAGAATTAGGGACCTGTCCTAAAAATATTTTAGTTTGAATAATTTTTAATATTATTTTACAAAACTTTGGAACAAAATTAAACAACGTGCAACAACTTTAGAAATGTTAAGCGATTTGCCTAAAAATGCGTTTTTGTATAATTTGCAATATTTGTTTGCAAAAGTCTTGAATAATATAGAACAAACGTAAAACAACATATAATAACTATCAAAACTTGTAAAAAGAGGGCTAGCTAAAAGCACGCTTTTTGACTAATTTTCAATATTGTTTTGCAAAATTCTGGAATGGAACAATAAACAAACCTGAAAGAACTTTCAAAGATTCAAATTTTGAAAATGGCTGCTGGCCTATGAAATGTTTTTATTCGACCCGTTTTTAATATAATTTTGTAAAATTTTGAAAGAGTAACTTTTTTGAATTCACATTTTTTTTTGTTTTTCTTCAAAACTTGATCCATAGTCAGTTATCACGAAAATCCCTACAAACAAATCTTAATCGAAATTAACATGTTTTTAAAATGAAACTAATAAATATAATAAAAATGAATTCAAATTTTATGTACCGTTGCATTAATTTAATTCAGATTCATTCAGATGAATCTTGAAATGCAAAATAAAATAAATTTTAAATATTCCTAGAGAAAAAATTAAAAAATGAAAAATATGCTGCCTAACTTTAAATTTTGAATCTTAATGTATAAACAACATTTCGCAAACGCGATAATGCTCGAACTATCTCTGGTTATGTATCAGTGGTATCAATATGCCAGCTCTAATGATAAATTAATATTTTAGCATCTTTGTGGATGGTTCATATTGGGACTATTGTTGAAACATACTTAAGAACGGCAAGAGCGCTCCAAGGTGCTATGGAGTTGCTTATGTAATATGCATTTGTTATTATTGTGGTTATCGTGGTTATTATTGACTTAATTATCATTATCGTATGAATGTTACGCTGGAGTTGAATTTGAATTGAAAATGGTTTTAACAACAGCAGAAAAAGTGTTTTTGATTGAACATTATTTTCGCTCATACGGAACTGGTCGCAATGATGGTCCAAGCTTACAACAGGTGGTAGTAAGATATCAACAACAGTTTAATAAAGCAGCCCCAAGTAAAAGTGTGATATTAGCTGTTGTTGAGAAATTTGGTCGCACTGGTAGTGTATTGTGTCACGTAAAGGTTCTTCAGGTCGTCGACAAACAGTGTGTACCAACGAAAACACAGGACGTGTTTTTGATGAAGTTGTGCAGTCACCGCAAAGAAGCCTTGTAACAACTGCATGTAAACTCAACATCAGTGTAACATCTACACGTCGGATGCTCAAATCAATTGGTGATTATCCATACCGTATTCAAGTTGGACAACGACGGACAAACATGCAAGGAAAATTTACTGTGGTCGCATATTGAGCTTAATTTACGAGGATTCCAATTTCTTGAAAAACATATGGTTTTCAGACGAGAGTCACGTTCATCTTAGCGGCTATATTAATCGACAAACAACTCAATTCCTTGAATTTGAACGTCCTGATGTTATTGTAGAGAAACCACTCCACAGTGTCCGAGTTACAATTTGGTGCGCGGTTTCTGATCCTGGAATAATTGGTCCATATTTCATTAAAGACGATAATCAGAATCCACTTACTGTAAACCAAGAACGTTACAGAGAGAATATTATCGTACCTTTTGTGAGAGATTTACAGAACTTTTGCCGTGAACGAAATTTACGGATGCACGATGGTTTCAACAAGATGGTGCAACGAGCCATACAGCTTCGCGCACTCTCAACTTACAACCGAATATCCTTGTCATTCACCGCATCTGACGCCACCTGATACATACAATTGGGACATGATGAAAGACAAAAATATTTCCCTAAGAAAATCCGCCGGAGAATATTGCAGAACTACGAGAAAGAATTCAAACATTTTTCAGGCAGTTACATCAACCACTTTTATAAATATGTTCGGTGACTTACAAAATCGATATGAAGCTTGTTTGCGTCGTAATGGTGAACATTTTGAACACTTAAATTACAAAGTTTAAAAAATATTTTTTTAATTTCGGTTTATTTTCGTGTTTATTTTGGCGGATACTGTATTTTGTATTTTTTTAAAGTTACAATCTTGAAGAAATAAAGAATTATTATTAGATCCAAAAAGGGGGAGGGGGGGGGGAGGGGGGGGGAAAGATATAGCAGCCGTAGAAATAAAACAATTCTTTATACAATCTAAGCTTTCGTAACTTTATTATTTACTTCTTCAGAGATTATCTAAAAGAACAAGCAACAAGTAGACAATTATCAAATCTAAAATTCTAGCGACTTACATCTGGATGGATGTAGGCAAATATAGAGTTACAAACTCGATTACACATCTCAGTTAGTCAGATCAACACCATTACTGTTAATTAGTAAATTATCAACCCAATCATAGTATAAATCAAGGTAGAAATTAATCACACTTCTAATAAAAATTCTTTAAAATTCCAATCTTTATCATTAATAAAATCCCGAATAAAGTCGCTAGAATTTTAGATTTGATAATTGTCTAGTTGTTTCTTGTTCTTTTAGATGATCTCTGAAGAAGTAAATAATAAATTTACGAAAGCTTAGATTGTAAAAAGGATTGTTTTATTTTTATGGCTGCCATCCCATTATCTTTTTCCCTTTTTGGATCTTAACGTTGTACAGCTACTCAACTTCAGAATTATTATTATTCTGAATGAAAAAAAGAGTAAATATTACTTTACTGTTATTAAAATGTGAATCGAAGATATTTCAGCCGTATTGACTAACTGACTAACTTTCGCAACGATAATGTCTATGGATCTAATTTGAATTTGGCAAAATAATATATGGTATTCAGTTGTTATGAAAAATAAAACTATACAAACAGTACTAAAATCCCAGACTTACTTGAACTTACTAAAATATACATTACGCAACATACAAAACCTGTTAATATACTCCCTCCTTTCATCAACATAATGTAAATTATCGATTCCCCTTTGTCTTTTTGTTATATATTTTGTACAACAGCATTCATGCTAGTGTGGGTTAGGTCTTTTGCTCTTTTATATTGAGGTACAACTAACTTTTTCCAGATAAAAAGTTGTTCGTTGCTGTTTTATTTGCGCGACCTGTACTGTAAGTTTTTGCAGATAAAACTTACTAATGTTAGACATTAAATCGCTTCTTCAACAACGGACAGAAATGTTTAATGAAAGGAATTCATACTAAATTAATTATGAAGCACAGTTACACAGCTATGAAGAAATATATATATATTGTGGTGATATATTACTTTTAAATTAATAATTTACTAAATTTTATTAATCATTTTGATAAAATTTTTCCCACAAATTGACAACTGATTAATGACTATAAAATGGCAATGGAATCATCATGCGTTACTGTATTATTATATATTTATTTGGTAAACAGGTTAACTGGCCGTAGTATACAAAAAATTGTTACAATTTGTTATTAAACTAAGTAATAGTAACGCTAAATAAATGCGTGGCGTGGACGTTTTCTAATTCGTCATCCGCCATTGAAGCAAACTGCAAACGATTAGTGTCATACTTTCGCATACTATGAGCAATTTTGTGTCTACGTTCTTATGCAGTCGTGTTAATTAAAATTTCAACTTCAACCGTAAGTATCTTCATACCAATTTAATTTTACCGCATGATATTTTATCAAAGACGCTATTGGAAAAATAAAATTAAAAGAACAGTTTCAGTGACAGCAGTAGGTACGTTGAATGATTTATTGAGATATCAGGTTGAACCACTCCACGGGGACTTGGTTTCTTAAATTATTTTACATATAAGCAAAGTTTGATCGAAAATTAGAATAATTGGTACTGTTGATATCATATATATTGCACGTTTTTAATGCAAAACACTTATCAAAAGTTAGGTTAGTTTAATAGGTATGCGGCACACTTGTTAGATACCTGTCGTACGATTGTTCGTCATAGACTTTTCACAGACTTGTTATAAGTGTAGGATAGACTTTTCATTTGTCAAGTAGGAACTTTGTCATAAGTGTTTCACACATTTAACGTACACTTGACCATCCTGGCCGACACGAGTATATGATAAACTTTACGCTGTACTGGGACAACCTTAGCCAAATATTTCCCACATTATTTATTTTGCTGTCTGGGTACCAACTATTTTGAATCATGGAAGCTACCAGAAATGCATTTGAGATGAGGCAGATCTTAGATGTAGTTATCTAGACACCGTGCTGGCTCTATTTTAAAATGATAAATGTAGGAATCAACCATTAAGACTATTATTAAGATTATCAGCTGAACTTGAAAAGCTTCGTTGTCCGTCACGATGATGTTCTGTCCTTACTCCCTTCCCTATCTACAAGCATCCTACAAGACTCTCTGTTTTGTTATTCCTTATTTACACAAGCAATACCTCCGGGGTCCGAGGTATTGAATCTGCCAAAGGCCCCCAAGTGAAGAATGAATCAAAATGCAAAAGGCATTGCAGTACGCTTATAAAGCTAATCAGACTTCCATCTAAAAACGTATTTGTGCATAAGCATCGTTTCCTCTGGAGCTCATCGATAATTTACCTGACATTAGGCAGTTGCTTCCCTATGTCGTTCTGCACGTTAATAGATCAATTTTCCGTAAAATGGATTTAGTGTTTACAACAAATTTCAGAAATAAAAAATTACCGGGTGCGTTATTTCAAATAACATAAATGGTGCCTATGATTATTGTTTGGTTAAACTTCATCATTACACATATTAGGTATATTGCTGTTATTGCCAGCATTTAGCTGACCACAATATGTATAAACCACCTTCTACAGGCTAAACTGTAGGTTAATATCAGAGAAAATGTCTGTGATTTTTGTAATCACTAAACTACAAATATTTCATATATCACCAATGTGTTATAAGTTAATTAAAAAAGAATTAATAACTCTGTAAATCATATTTTTAAGAGAATGAAACGCTCTTCATGTTCACTAAAGGTGGGTTTTCCAGTTACATAATTTTTATACAAGCAACCGGTAAATAATTGTACCTGTTGCATACAAAGTATGTTATACTCACACAACTTAAAAAGTGCAAATTTAATTAAAATTTACTGGGAGATATTGCAGTTATAAAAGATAAAAAATTAATTTGTTTCTAGATCACAATACATATTGTATTCGATTTGAAACAATCTTCGTTCTTGTTTATACAACCTGATACATATATAGATGTAGCGTGGTACGTGAAGGTTTTTGGTCGATTGTCGCTGAAACAGGAGAAAGGTAGGAAAGAACTCTTACGCTTCTACAAACGACGTTGAAAGAACATGCCTTCGTCTTGGTATAGTTGTTAGTAAACGACACGAGAGCTGCTGTTGTGTCTCGTGGGTTAGTTGAAGGCCAACGAGTTCCTGTAATCTCACCTGTTTTGATTTCTTAGCCGTCAAGTAGTGTAATATCGTAGTGTAGCTATTAGGAGTTGCCGCGAGCGGGAACACTACATATTTTCGGAACGACAGTACGAGATTCATAACTCGTGCCAGTGACACTTCCGGTATCCTTTTGATAATGTTGAACGGGAAATTTTCGGAGTTGGTATTGAATTTTTCGAGAAGTTTGGATTTATTATTTTGTATGCAAGGTAAGGCAGAAGAGTTTATTCTTATATAATACAGAACCTTGGCATTTTTTGATAAAAAATGCTTAGAAAAAGAAATGTTAATTTATGTTAATGAAATTGTGTATTAACTTATAGAAATATATAAGCGTAGCATTTGTCAATAAAATACAACAAAATATATACATTATGGATACAAATTAGAAAGTAATTATTCAAGAATTGATAACAAACATGAAACCAGTATTTTTAGAATAGTGTGGAAATATTTTGGAGAAATGGCAACTTGTTGCTTCTTATTTAAAATATTCGATAAGATTTTTAGATACCATGCTTAATGCTGAAATATGTTTACAAGAGTTGGTTTTCAGTAGTATGTTTTGTATTTAGAATTTCAATTCGAATGAGCTTTCCTTCGGTTAAGTTTGTGCTGTCAGCCGTCATATACATAGTATTGTCTAATTTAAAACGTGTCAAATTTAAATGGTTATGGAATTAGCTCGTTTAATGCTAATATTAACAATCTAATTGCGATCTGTGTAAGATAACTATAAATTCGTTGTAAATACTCTGATAATAATCTCTATTCATTTTTGTTTCCACTCTTTTTAGAATAGCTAAATATATTTTAAACTTTCTATGTAAATTACTTATACTTAACTGCGTTGGAGGATAACAGAATTTATGAATGTATTTGAATACTAATTATGTTGTACTGGAATAGAGCACAGTAACATGTTCATGTTTGATTCATATCGTGAATGAATTGATATTGGTTTTTGTAAGTAATTACTATTATAATTAATACTTACGTAAGATGCCAATAATCTCTATTTACATACATTTGACAGCAATTTATGTTTGGAAAATAAGAGAATGAAGATGATTTTAAGAATAAGTCCTAAATTCCAAGGTCAGAAACGAAAAAGAATAATTTAACATGATTATACCAAACATTGTTGTATTAAATATTTTACAACCGCTAAGCGGCCTGAGTATTGCTGGTATTACCTTTATTTCCGTTAGATATCTTGATATTTAAATACAAATTTATTTTGATAGATTGTTTTGTTTAAATTTTTTAAATAAAAGTGTTATTTATAATGGCACAAAATAAGAACACATTTAAACACACATAAGAGTATGCAGTACCTAGTCGTAGATTATGAACTGTTATGCCATTAGTCTTGTAAACCTGACCCCTGTTCAAATTGTAAAGTAACCGTTAGTTTTTCTTTTGCTGTCCTTGATTTATAAAGAATTTTGGTATCTTCTAGACGCTAAATGTGCTATCTACTACCAAACATTTACTTAGCAGCGTCATTGCAGCTTACAAAAAATATAAAGCAATTTACTAGACTTTCAAACTTAATATTATTTTATATTAAGATTAAGATATGCCTGATTTTAAATATTATTTTAGCAAAACCTAAATTAAAGTGTTTTTAAAGCGATTATAGCAATTTTTTTAAGAACTGCAAGGTGATAATATTGCGTAAGAATTGAGATTACTTAGGGATTATTTAGAGACGGTTTATTAGATTTCTGTTTAAGTTAGTAATTATAAAGTTTCTAGTAGATTATTCGCTCTTCCTTTTCTCCAACTTCGTGAAATCCATCATTAATCAAAATGCAAATGTTGATTACATTCCGAGTATTTATGTAACTATTTCTTCACGTGCCAATCATCTTTCAAATTCGCGGAGCAGTATGGGGATCTCGGTTATTATAAATTTGACAAAGTTATTCAAATTTTCCGCCTGAATAATAATCTAGCAAAAAATCGTTGATAGGTTCAAGACCTACTCAACTATACTCAATTTGTTCCACTGATGAAGGGAAACATAATAATTTATGACCTGGAATAAATTGATTTTTAATTAATTCCTGTTTTATTTGACCTACAAGCGGAAACATGTCTGGGATTAAAAGATAAGTGTTTACAGGTATATAAGGATAAGTATACTAATTTAATTTTTACTAATATCTTATGTAGGCTTGAAAATCTTGAAAAATATAGAAGTAGTTTGAAAGGTAACTTTTTGACGCAAATATGCCTATATTATATCGATGAAATCACTAGAAGTTAAGCTATTTAAGGGGATAATACAGAAAATAGGTTTCTATTAAAGAAAATTAATTTGAAGATAGCTCAGCTTTTCCAGAAGGTTGAAATTAACAACTAAACATTTCCAGCATATTTAGCTCGGGGAAACGGGTGCTATTATATACGGTATAAGCAAGGACATTTGTCTGTGCAATCTAGCCAATTCCTGGTTCGGCATATGGTTTCTGAAAATAGAGTTCTGCAACTGCAAGGAAAAATAAGCTGCTTTTTATAAAGTCATAGTCACTTGTGGATATTATTAAGCAAGTTTTTGCCATTAAAAAAAAATGACAAGATACGGAAGAAAAAATGTTTGGTATCAAGTTTTTGCGCAAATTCAATAATAATGTGGTTAGATAAGATCAAAGAAAATTTAAATATTTTTTCGTATATGTAGTAAGTGCAGCTCTAACAATAAGTTAAGCGCAAAAAACTGCAGTTCTTTCCTTACTTACCCAAATCTAAATTTATTGTAGTGTGTATATGATCCCCGTCCAAAAAAAAGAGAAAATAAATCACAACAAATACTTGTTATACAGTCAACTTCCAAATAACGTCATCACCTTCGCTTATCATACATCGTGTGCTCTTGTAAAACAGGTATCAGATACAAGCGCATGATTTTATTTGGGATCTGCCTCTTACTATTTACCTGTAGTAGAAGTTAAAGGTTTAATTTCAATGCATGACGTATACCTATTGTAATTCAATATTTTTTATATATCTTATGACAAAGAATTCTCCAACGACACAATTTTATAACACTTGCATTTGATTAGTGAACAGAAAACGCAATACCTGAACATTATGAATCATTCGCGTAAAGCAGAGACGCCGTCATCGAATTATAATAGTTTATTTGATATAATATAAATATTTTCAACATTTCAACACAGTATTAATAAGTACATTTGCAAACTAGCAGCTTAAAAATATTGTATCAACTATACTAAAAATGCCTTAAAAAGTGCAATAACAAATAATTTTCTGAATTCTTAGAAATAGATTTATATTTCTGCTCTTTAGCATTTGCAAAATGATTTATTACAGTCATCCCTGAACTTGCATAAATTTGCAGTTAAATATGAAACTTTCTCCCACTAGAGAGTAAAATTGGAAGCCGCAAGACATTTTCTATTTGAAAAGACTTAATGCGCTGTGTTTGTTTATAAATTATATAAAATAATTTAAAATTTTATAGATATATTTGAATAAAACTTGTAATATCCCATTTATGAAAAGAAAAGCACATTGTATAAATAATTTACATCTTTTATTTAAGGAATTTATTAAGTGACATAAGTAAAATTTAAATTACGTAAAAGCTTATAGAACACAACTTTCGTAACAGTACATGATTACAGTCTGTGTTCAAACGCGGCGCAATATTCTATGCAGTCTAATATTTTTAAGATTCTGTACATATGTTGTACAGGTATGTACATACATATAGAACATCAAGTCAACAAACTTAACTGCAGTTATGCAATTTTAATTTACCCAACTCAGTATTGATACTTTGAAAACATATTATTTTGAATTCTGGGTTAAAATATTGTGTTCTCGTTTGGGCCGCATTAGCAAAGTTTAATCGGGTGTTATTAGCACAGAAAACAATTGTCAGATGCCTATTACAGCAACCAACAAATGCGCCTTGTCGTCCACTGTTGCGACGTCTATGTGTTCTTACGTTGCCAAGTATGTATTTACTTGAACTGGGAGTTTGGGCGCATCGGAATCTACATACATAGCCTGATACGGAACTCTGTTTACTGTAGCAATATGACTAGTAGACGAGCTAATAGTTTGGCTATTTCACGTCATAGAGCCATATTTTTTGCTTCTAAATATTGAGCTAACAAATTGTCTTGGCTAAAGAATTATTTACTTAAACAATGTTTTACTCGATCGAAGATTTTTTTAAATATAACTGCATCTACGTCCTTGGCTTTTCCCTGATACAGTCAACAGTCAAAATTGTGATGTGCTGAATTATTTGTGTACGTTTTATTAGTGTAATATATTTATTAGCAAGTAAGTTTTGGACTATGCCCATATCATTCGTACTTTGGTCAGTGGCAGTATATTATTATTATTAAAATACTTATAGGTGATGTACACATTTTTCCAAATATTTATTCCTGATTTTGAAGATTTTTCATTAAAGAAAATGTGCGTTAATTGTTGTGTAATATTCTAGATTCTAGATCATTTTAATATCACTCATTTCAATATTTGCAAATGTAATATTACACTACATAACTGTGTTAATCGTTTTGTATACCAATCATTGAAATTTCGAGAACATTAGATTTTTATGAAAATGTAGCCATGAAGACATGAAAAAAAAACGAAAACTTTACTACTCGAAGATCCACATTTACAAGTTATTTTGACATATCGTGATTCCAATAAATTGATAGAATTTAATTGTTGCTACTTATGGCATTGCTGAATGTCACATAGAGTTAGTAGTTTATATTTTTTTCATAACTCGTTTAACTTACGTAGAACACCTGTCTATTCTACTAGAAAGTACATTACAGCCCCTACCAAATTTTGTAACGGATATCTATGTGTAAATGTAATTCTTAAACAGTTATTAATGACTAGCTTTTCTACTCGCTACTTGTAGTTTTTCATTTTCATCAAATTTATATGTTGTCACACGCATTGGTTATGTATAAATCAGTAAACTGTATTTGTCCACAATAAAAGTATTATTTTCCAATACATTTTTCCACTCTCCCAGGGGATTGAACAAGAAAAACGCCAAAGACGTATTTAATTATTTGTATCAAACAGCATTAATACCAAATTTCAAGCGAGACAAATATTATTTCCCATATAAAATTTGTGGTTTTTTTTGGCAAAAATTTAGAAAATATGAGAGAAATTGTTTCAGTCATTTTGCCAAAGAGCATTAATACCAAGTTTCTAACAAATTTCACCATTAAAATATATTTTTTATATAATTTTTTCATACGCAAAATTTGCCTTTCACATCGTTACGGGTTGAATTAAAAAAAAAACGCAATGCACTAATTATGTTAATGAGCAGTAATACCAAGTTTTAAAAAATTTGATCACAAAAACTTTTTTCTATAAACTTTGCCGCCGCCTCTTCATACTAATGTAGTACCTAATTGAATTTTAAAAAACTTCAAAATAGAAACGTTGACGGCTTTCCGAGGGACCCAGTACCATAACCGACGAATAACCATCTTGAATTGAAATTAGTATGCAGTCGCATTCACTAAGTTTAGTAATAATAATCACAATATAGCTTTCATATTTGCTGACAGAACCATTATATAATATGAAGATCTATCCAATTATACATGACATACAAAACTACATATAACTTATTCGCAAAATATGTGGGAAATTACTTCAGTGGCGATGAAAGTTTACCATAAACAAAAAGAAGGCGATTGACCTTTAATTTCTAAACAACATTCTCCCACGGTAGTTATAAAAGTGATAGAGACTTATAAAAGAATGTGCATAAAATAATATACTTAGCTTTACTAGGTCTTATGAAGGTTTTTTTTGCAAATTACTGTTCCAAACGAATAAATTTATTTGGTACTGACATTTCGTTAGGTCGAATTTTATCTTGATAAAAAAATTAGCATTGGCAATGATTGTATGAAGTTTGATGAGATATTTGTAGTTAATAATTAACAAATTTAGATAAATCACCTAGTTCAAGCAATTCGTTCGATTTCCATTTACAGGTTTTAAATACACCGCGGTGTTTGACTGTTAAATTCTTGCGGTTATGGAAGTAGAATAAACTAAATTCATTAAACATAATTAGATATTATTACACTTACATAATATATACCTATATATCTGAAAGAGATACCTTATTCTAAATTATAAGACTAAAAATACAGCGGAATTATAAAGTACCGTAAAACCAGATTGCTTGCTCCATTTTTAAGTTTACTAAAATAAAAAATTAGATAATAGTTTTAAATGACAGGTTATAATCTTCTTGGAGAACGCACCGTCCGCAAGATGTATTAGAGCAAGACGAAATGTTTTTTTAACCACAATATGTACGGACTGTCATAAATGCGACAAGACAAAGAAATGGGAAAATCTTAAATTTTCCTCAATATTTTTTTTTTATTTTCTCGATATAAAAATTTACACATGATTCCAGTGCAACGGTTAATGTCAAAAATAGTAATAAAAATAATAAATTAAATTATAAGTAGTTTTTCATTTAAATATTTTCAGTCAGATAAATAAGACGACTTCTACGAAATTATTATGCTCGATCTAGGTGTTAGCCTGGAACGCCATAGAACATATTGTAACGTTTTTGGGGTTTAAATAAGTTCGCATGCGATATTTCGTAACAACAACGATTTATTTCTAATAATAATATCGTGGTAACAACTAACAAATTACTAACACTAAAAGATTATTTATGTCGATACACTATTTATTTGTACGTCAACGTTCAGTAATAGACTGTTTGTCGGTAAGTAAGTCATTGATTATCTGCCTCTTCTTGAAAGGTCCACTTCTTCCAGTTCCACTTCCTTCATGGATGTCTTTCTGGTGACGCTCGGGTTTCTTGGTCGTGTCTTCTCGGAGTCTTCTGGATGGATCTCCTCGCTGTTTGTATCTGAAACTATAGAAACAAAGGTATTATTATGTGAATCATTACCGCGTCACATTTGACGGAGTGTCTCCGTCGTGGTGCGGTGCTTGGTGGGGCCCACTGATTTTTGCGCTATATCGCTCGGTTGCTGCTCGCAAGTGCCTTGTCGTCGAATCCTCGGTTAAGTTTCTTCAAGAACTCTGTTCAGGTCCTGGACGTCTGCTAGTGTAAGTTCTCGGAGGACTACCAGCGAGGTGCGTCTAGGAAGTCGGAATACAAATCACAGAACGCGATTTTGCACTCGGACTAGTGGAAGGATGTGGGATGGAGCCGCCGTAGCCCAAGCGCTGACGTAGGTTAGGATCGGGCGGATGTGTGTCTTGTACAGCATCGCACCCGTTTTCGGACTGAGTTTGTGGTTACGTAGGATAGGATATAGCTGGTACAGTCGACCAATGACCCTGTTCCTAGCTCTACCTAGATGTTCGGGGAAAGTTAGCTTCCGGTCGAGGATCATTCCCAGGTATTCGATCTTCTTGCTCTAGTCGATCTCCGTCGGCGAGGGTTGACGTCTCCGACTGAACGCAATAGCTTGCGTTTTCCTCGGATTGCTGGTCAAACCGAATTCGCTAAAGAATCCTCCATTCGATCCAGCTGCGCTTAGGCA
Source organism: Holotrichia oblita (assembly GCA_023690525.1). Taxonomy (NCBI): domain Eukaryota; kingdom Metazoa; phylum Arthropoda; class Insecta; order Coleoptera; family Scarabaeidae; genus Holotrichia; species Holotrichia oblita. The sequence continues at coordinate 35,254,295 of CM043020.1, forward strand.
AGCTAAGCTGCGATCTCGGGACTCTTCGAGGTAGCCACAGAGAAGCCAGGTTTGGCTTCTCTCGACGAAATCGCTCCATTTTCTGTATCGAAACGCTTCGATGTTTCCCGGATCCATGAGCAGTGTTTACTGTTCAGGTCTCCCGATATGAACGCGTGATCGGCTGGTCCCGCGATTCTCCTTATATCGAGGGGTCTGATCGCTTGGCTAAGTGGATTGTAGCATGCTAAGAACAGCACCATGTTGTCAGCTCTCTTCATAGCAGTGGCGCTCGCCTCCAGACTATTGTCCGGTAGGCAGAACTCCGAATGCTTGACTGTTTGTCAGTGCAGCCTCGTTCCTCTTTATATGTCCTGGTGTTTCCCGAAGATTCTATTCTAGAAGTTTTTAGAGTTTTTCTATACTTCTGTAGATTTGAATGTTTTCTCGAATGAGTCATAGGAGTACGGCCGTAACAATATCATCAAAATGGTGTTTGAACACTGTGTGTTACGGCTTACAGTAACAGTAGGTAACAAATATCCTAAAATAAAAGTCGGTTATAGTTATATTTATCAAAGCTGCATAAACAAAATTTGACATCAAGCGAGAGCTATCGTCGCATCAAAATTAATTTTTGTAAATATTTTGTTTGAGGGCGCAGTTGTAATGTTCAAGTAGGGAACGTATGCCCTGTTGTTGATGACTGTTCTATGGCTTATACATAACATTCAATCTGAAATATATATTTATTTAAATAAACTAATATTTTGTACAGTATTTTCCGAGTTAAAAAAGTTAGTGTTGGTCTTTATCTCATTTTCATTAGCAACAAATACCGCTTACTGATACTTTGATAATCAAGTAATTCAAGTCAGAAACCGTTATATTTCACATTTTTCATTTGTAAACCGTTATATTTCAAAACACTTTTTATGGCAACGCAAGTCATATTTAGTTTGCGTTTATGTTTTATTAAAATACTTAAACCACGCTTTTTATTAATTTGGAAACGAGTTAAATTGAGGCGACTACTAATTATAATTTATAGTTATTGCTAATTTATTCTTATTTCTATGTAGCGAAATGCAATGTTGAATACATTCTCCTTGAAAGTATTTTGTTTTTGATAAATTATGATATTGTTGTTGTATTATATGTCCTAGTTTAATTTTTTGTCGTTTTTTAGATGATGTTGACAAGTTTTTATATAAATAGCTGGTACAAGGTTAAATAAAGAAAGGGTAAGTATACAGGTATGTCACGACGAGATTATATAAGAACGTAAATAAATATTGTCCCTAATTTGAGAATATACTATGTAATAACGGGTCGATGGCCGCAGTGGTTAGGCGGCTGACTATTGTTGTAGGAGGACGATAGGTGCCGGGGTTCAATTCTCTGGAGGGACGGTGACATTTTTTCAGAGAGTTTAATCGCGGATCGATTCTGCCATTCGCTGTTGGGAGCAAAGTGATTAACAACGCGGCATCATAAAAGGCGATATGGTGCTGTCACAAAGCCATTTAAAACACAACTTACACACACTAAAACTACACCGCAAGAGTTGCAGTGATAGCCAGATAAGTAATACAGCTTACGGAGTCACCGCAACTAAGCACCCACCACACATAAAAAAAAAATAGAACCTGCTATTTCAAAATAATAAGATAGTGATATTTTCTGGACAGAAAGTTTGGATTTTGTTGAATACTTGATATTATTTTATAAAGTTTATAACACGGCATACAACAAAGTTTCCTAAATAATTACCTTGAAATTTTAAATCTGTACGAATAAAAAAAATAAATAATTCAAAAAGGAATAGTTTTAGGTTTATTAGAAAAATAGATCCAGATCAAAAAAACCTTTACCGAAAATGATTAGAGACGTCAACAACGTGTTTAAAACTTGTAATAACCTTGTTACCGCCGACGTTAGACGTAAGCTACATGTTTCCAATCCTGTTGTCCCTAAATTATATTGTTTACCTAAAATCCATTGAATCTTAGTAAGTCGGTAAGGCCAATTGTTTCGGCAATTGACGCACCGACTTATAAGGTTTCCAAATGTATTGACCAATGAATTTAATAATTCTGTCAATACAGCAACCTAGTTTTGCAGTAAAAAAATTCGTTAGAATTTATTAAAGAAATTCAAAATATTCAGTTGCTGGAGGGTGAAGTATTGATTTCATTTGATGTTAGTTCTCTTTCCTAGTGTACCGATTCCAGAAACCTTGACATATCTTCGAGACTTGTTGCTTCAAAACAATTTGAGTCAACAATGTGTCCAGGAATATATTCGCTTAACTGACATCTGTATGAAACAGAACATTTTTCAATTCAACGGGGGGTTTTTATGAACAGCTGGAAGGAACGGCAATGGGTAACTCCTTGTCGCCCTTTTGGCTAACCTTTCATGAGCCGTTTTGAAAAGGACTTAGAATCTGAGAGCGAATACTTTCCTAGGTTTGGTTGAGGTATGTGGATGATATTTTCGCTATATTTGACACTCAAAAAATGTAATATTGACGATTTTCTCAATAGATTAAATAATCGGTTCGAAAACCATAAAGTTCACTTCTAGAAAGAGAAGAAAACGGTCAGCTTCCGTTTTCAGATACTTTAGTAATTAGAAATAACAATAGATTAGAGTTTGACGTATAGAAAGGAAACCAGTACACTTTGCTACATTCCTTCAGACTCCCATCATTGTGTTCAACACAAAATGGCAAGCCTGAATTTTGGTCCACAGACTTCTCACTTTTCCCTTGAACAAGGCGAGGTATGAGAAAGAGCTTAAAATTATAAAAGATGCGGCCAAGTGTAATGGTTTCCCAGCCTCAGCATATCTATAAGTTAATTAGGAAGTTTAATTATAAGAAAACTGTTAAAGAATCTACGACTTTTCGAGGATGTTAAAGCTTCACCCGTTGTACCCCTCCTTACGCTCCCTTTATCACTAAAGGTTTGAGTAAAATCTTTCAGCAATCTTTATTCTATTAGAAAAAAGCAAACCTTTGAACCTGACAGAAAAAGAACTATTGACATTCATCGGAATTAACTTTCTCATGAGTTATCATCATCTTCCGAACTGGAAACATTATTGGAACGGAAGCCTTGAACTAGGAATGCCAATGATTACAAATGCAATGTCGCGTAATAGATTTGAACAGATTGTGAATAGCTTACATTGCAACGATAATAGCAAATTACGTATAGGTAACAGGGATAAGCTATTCAAACTACACGTGGTGAGTAAACAAGAGGTTCGAAGTTATTATATAAGCCAACAAGCAATATAACTCTATGAAGCCAATAAAGAGAGGCTACAAATTCTGTTCATGGCTGACCAAAACGGTTGCAGTACCCAAATTTGAAGTTTACTAAGGGATAAATGAAAAATTGGAAAAAGAGTTTAGTAGTTATGGTCTTGGAGAACGTGTCGTTCTCTCATTAACGAAATTATATTGGGGACAGCAAAAAATAATTTACTTCGATAATTATTTTACGTCGATTACATCTGTTTGAAACACTTCGTGTAAACAATACTCTTGCTTGCGGGAGAATTCGTCAAAATAGGAAGGATTTTGCGAAAAACTTTGTTGAAGATAAATCACTCAAACGAGGAGACTTTGATTACAGATATTCTAACACAAACATAGGAATCTATAAATGGAAGGACAATAGGGTAATTTATCTTGCAACAAATTTCCATGAGACTGAAGAATTTACTGTTCAGGGCACCGAAAGGAGGATGTCAAATGAATCCTTGTTGAAGATTACAATCGCCATATGGGAGGTGTTGACCATGCTGATCAGTTATGAACAACTTATAGGATGAATCGTAAATCGAAAAAAATGGTGGCGCCGCCTATTTTGGGGTTTCCTTGAAATGGCTTTCGCATAATCTACTGTCAAATACGAGATAAAATTACTACACTAGTATTCAGGATCTGTTTCTCAAGGTTTGATAAATATGAGTGAAACAAGAGGTAAAAGAAAAAGTCTAAAACCAGTAGTTAAACACCGCAATAAAGGCAGTCACTGGGTTATGTACGATGGTAAAAGGGGTCGGTGTGAGTATTGTAGTGCTATCGGTGTTCAGTCCCGTCCTCACAGCAAATGTAGTAGTTGTGGTACATACTTATGTTGTAACGAAAAAGAAAAATGTTTTTTACTTTATCATGAGATGAATATTTTGTAAGAAATATTCTAATAAAAATTATCCATCTAAAACCTGTAATTATTTTAGTTTTACGTTGTAAGAAAGATATCTTGAAGTCGTTAAATAAACATGTAACCAAATCCCAGTGGTACTTATAAGTCAAAAATTTTGAAAATTTTTGTTACTTAGTCAACCAAAAAATTAAAAAAAAATCGAGCCTTAGTTAAATTTTGTAATATTATTTTACAAAATTTTGCAACAATGTACAGCAAACCTAAACGAACCTGAAATAACTTTCAAAATTTCGAAAACTGAGGGAGGTGCCGGGCTAATTCATTAAAAACATTCTACATATTTTGCTTATTAATACATATATAAATATACATTTTATATTTCTCAACAGGTCCAAGAACGATTCGAAAACCCACCATCATTACCAAAACCAGCATCACTAGCCGACAACAAAGAACTAGCAAGAGATATCGCATCGCGTTGCGGTCGCTCAAGAAACAGAGAAGCTAGGGAATTGGCGGAGTTGCTCAACAGACCGCATCTTAGATCTTTGTTGGAGATTCACGACGAAATCGGAGTGAGTACGATTAGGGGGCGCACTGGAAGAGATCGTCGACGGCGAGAAATAAAAGTATAAATAAAGGCGCTAGTAATTTGATGCCAGAGCTCAACAGCGAAATGACCGCCGGTGACACAATTCGAATGGTGGGGCTTCGCAAGAAGCCCGGTCAACCTTTAGGATTAACGGTAATTATTTACATATATATGTATATTTATGTATCTTTTATTAGATCTCGCGTGTAATAGAGTGAATATATATTGGAATATCATTAAGTTTAAATTCCATGAATTATTAATCATTGAGTTTTGCTAATGTCGTTTGCAATTGATGTTGCTAAAAATTTGTGTGAACGTTTCCTGCCCTGTTTTGACTCAGAAGGAGACTATTTTGAAT